>JAJJMB010002379.1:1002991-1067060 GCA_023531105.1 Papaver atlanticum | reverse complement strand
TTATTATTATTATTATTATTATTATTATTATTATTATTATTATTATTGTTGTTATTCAAAAGGGTGTTGGTAAAAAATATATTTATAGATTAGGTATTGCTATTCAAAAGGGTGTTGGTGTCCAGCTTGTTGCTAGGTTGCCAACCAAAGCTTTGTATGAATCCTAATTTTATTATTATTATTTTAAAAATAATTTATTTTATTATTAGATAAAGAGTATTACATTAACTAGTTGGAAGCCTAACAATCTAAGCTCTAACAACATACTACTACATTAATTGAATAGTTTGTTGTGCTAGCCTACCAGCGAGCCTCATGGGTAACCTAGCCAAGGGAGCCGAAGCGGATGGTGGGGCTGAGATTGTGTCACAAGGGGGGCAAGCTAAGTCTACCTTCCATGTTAATTCGTGCAATATTACGTCATTGGGGGCTTGAACCTTGGACCTCCTGGAGCGCATGAGACTTTGGGAAACGGGGATGACCAGCTGAGCTAGGTTCCCGTATTTATTTTTATTTATTTTTTACATTTTCTTATTATTGGATAAAGAGTATTACATTAACTAGTTGGAAGCCTAACAAGCTAAGCTCCAACAACATACTACTACATTATTATTATTTAAAAAAAGGACACCCCAAGGGTATATTATTAAGAATCGAAATCGAAGTTACAAGAAATGGCTGGTAACCTAGCGACCAAATCCTTGTTATTATTATTATTATTATTATTTCTCTCTCTTCCTTTTCGTTGTTTTATTAAACTTCCATATCCTTGTTCATCCATGTTTTTGGATGCTCTTTGGACCATTATTACTTAATACACCCATGCCTTTTACTTGAGACTTGCTCGGTGATGGCCCTTTGTCTGAAAGGTGGATAAGTCATTACTAATCCATGAAATTCAACCGAGAAAACCCATGAATTAAATTTGATAAATATTAGGGTGAATTAGTATATTTTTTCTAGGAAATTATCCGATGAATGCAACACAAGATTCAATTAATTAAACGCTTTATATTAGCAGACAACATATGTCTAGTTACATTTAATTGATTCAAAACTTGAGATATGTGTTAGAGCATAGCTCGGTTGAACTCACCAAGCGTTGGTATGTCAAGTTTGGTTGTCATATTTTAGTGTGTCAAAACTCATCTAAAGTCTCTTGATTATATACTAGAGTCAACTTCGTTTAGGTTAGACTAGAAAGTCTAGGAATGTTGAGACATACAAGTATTACTCCGAAGACCTGAAGAATGTGAAGAAGTGGCGAACTACAACGACGACATCATTCTTCCACTTGAGGTTAGTAATATTGACTTGAACTGTTTCATTCCTAACGTATCTTTCAAGTCGTGCTATATTGAAAACATAACTGCGAAGCTATATATACTGTACATATTGTATAATGCTCTAGTAACGTGACATGGTCATATTTGTATGATCATAGTATTAGGGAATTAGACTACGAAGTATAACACTTATCTTTTGAACTTCGTAGATATATGACATCGACATAATCTTGAATATACTGTTATGATTATGTGAATGGGTTATGGTGAAGATTTCAACCTAGGAAACAATGTTTTATATTCGTTTAAAGGAAGTACATTCATGAAATTGTTTTGTGGATCGAAAGGGAAATCATTAGGCTTATTGGTATGGCTATTCATTGCAAATCTTTGGATTACCAATAAGTGTGAGATGGTAGAACCGATCGTAACTATGTTATGTATCTTGGTATAACTAATCACAATGTTTGACTTATGATTTGGTATGACTAGTTTTTATTAATTGGTGTAACCGATCTTAAGTAATCACCATGAGATGGTATGATCGATATTTGTAATTGGTGTAACCGATCCTAGTAATTGGTGTAATCGATCCTAGTAATTGGTGTAACTGATCACATAGTATTGTGTAATCGATCCTTATAATTGGTAACCGGTCCTGGTAATTGGTGTAACCGATCCTGGTAACTGGTGTGACCGATCACAAACAATACCATGGGAATATGGTAACCGGTCCTGGTAACTGATGTAACTGGTCTTGGTAACTTGTGTGACCGATCACAAGTATTTCCATATTGAGGTATAACCGATCCTACTGATTGGTAGAACTGATTGAACCCATGTATGTGATTTGATATTTGATCAATCATATAGTTATCTTAGAATACAGGTCAACCAATTCTAAACTTGTTAGGAAGTGTGGTATGACCGATTCCAAGAATGTTAATCCATGTAAATATGAATAAGGATTTATAGTGAAGAGATGTCAACATCTTTTGAATACGTATAGTAACCCTTATCATTTATTGTTCAAAGATATTCCTTAGTACTTAAGGAGATCATGTGCCAAAATAAATTGAGAAACTTTTAATTAAGGTTTTTGGTTTTATATGATTTAATTACCAGCAATTAAATGCATATCTCTAGAGAATAAAAATTAATAATGTGCATTTACGAATTGGAGATTTTTTATTGAGAGATTTCAGAAATTTTGGACAAGCATTTATTGGAACTAGGAAAACCGAATTTTGCTATTCATTGCATATCTTGAGAATATTTTCGGTTTTGGAAATTTCTTGGTGTCCAAACATCCTTGGTCTATAAATACCTAAGTTTGAATTTCTAGAAAACTTCATCTCTTGTTGTTTCTGGTGGAGCCGTCTATTCAGTGAGGAAAGTATCCTTATTAGGTGAAATCTCTTATGATCGCTCGTTTAAAGACTTTTGTGGGATCAAGAAGCTCTACGAGTACCGTTGGTGGGAAACTAGATAATTGCAGTGTTATTAGTTTTTGATTGATTTGATTGACTAACGGTTGTTGAAACTTTGATTGCACCTAGTTTGTTTATTCTTAAAAATCTTCTCTTCTGATATAAGATTCACTCAAACTAGATCGAAGTATCAACGGGATCTTTAGAACTGTTTGTAGATATAAAGACATCTTGTGATAATCCATTGTTAACAGACTCCGTTCTGTGTGTGATTGATCACAAGAGATTCAAGTGGTGTTGTGCAGGTTTTTATTGAAGATTAAAGAAGATTTAAAGACGAAGAAGATTTCTTATTTAGTTCTCATATCTTTGTGTGTGCACAAACCTTGATCGGCTGGGATCCAACTAGAATCGGATTTATTCGATTTATTAGTTGCGTGAGATCGGAATCACTTTATAGTTTCTTATTGGAATCTATATTTATTGATTGCGAATCTAAACTTAACTGCTTTTGTAGTTATTGGATAGATTGATCTAACCAGGCAAAGGAGTTTATTAAACGGAAGAGCCTCTGCATATGACTTGAGATATCTTTATCTTGAAAGAATCAAAAGAGTTGTTACCAAACAGATTTGTTGTTTCTTTACTGTTTGGAATACGATCCAAAGGAATTGTACCAGTGCGTGCACTCATCGAAGTCGGAAGCGCAGGGATACTGAGGAAACTAAGTGAACTAGAGGTCGTTGCTTGGTCTCAACTATACGAAGTTGGTGTAGATTTTGTATAGCGGTTTAAATTTGAGAGTATTCAATTCTGGACTAGGTCCCGGGTTTGTTTTGCACTTGCAGTTTTCCTCGTTAACAAAATCTTGCTGTGTGATTTACTTTTTTTTTCCGCAATTATAATTGTTTATATAATTTAAAGTAAATTACAAAATCGTTAACTCTGCATTACTTGATTGTGATCTTATAGAGTTTGGTTAAGTCCGAACCTATTATCAAGTAACATACTTCGTTGTCATATTGTCTCGATCTTGTATCGATAGTCAATCACACAAGTTATCTTGTTGTTGTATTGTTTCGATATCGTATCCATAGAAAATCACACAAAGTGTGAACTGATTAGTTATATTGTCTCGACTTTGTCCATAGACGATCACTTTCGGTAGAAGACTTATAGGTTGTAACAAAAAGATTATGGTGTATTTGGGTACCCTCATCTTTTCAATATGAGATGGCAGCATCATATTCGTTCCAAATATTTCTAGGAATTCATCCGATAAATACAACGTTAGATTTAATTAATCGTTTTATACTAGCAGACAACCTGTCTGGAAGCGTTTAATTGATTCAAATATGAGATTATAGCATCATGTTTGTTCTAAATATTATTCTGCGATGAGTTCTTGCAACACTAGATACATCTTTCAAATGTATTCTGAACATTGAAAGGAATACTGAGTCGTTCAGCATGAAATACATGGAATATTGAGAACTTTTGCGTAAAAGGCTCTAACATTGGCGTCATGTATTATTACTTTGACGAGGTTACAGGACTGCAATTCACATCTCTTGCGGAAGATGAAGACATAAAATTTCTTATGCTTCTGATGTTGTGAGAGTGTTGATGGTGGATTTTTGACGAAGGCTAAAATCATAAAATCGTAATTTTGCATATTTCTGACCTAGCTTCAGACGCATATGTGAAATTCATATTTTAGGATTCGGAGTGAGCGTATAAACCTCATATCATGATCTGTGACTGAGCGTACAAACCTCTCAGAGAAAACATGAATATGCAATCATTAAAGTCTCTCAACTGAGATTTCAGCATATTTCATTAACTGAGCAATTTTAGTGTTCACTTCTGTATAGAATCGATACTGATTGGACGGCTCCTAGACAGATTGCTTGCTAGTATAGAGCGATAACATCTTCAGGATGTCGCAATGTTCCCTGACTATATAGAATAAACATTCAGAGCGAGTATGATGCTTCTACTATCTCATACCTCGATTCTCGAATACATATCATGCTCCTAGACAGATTGCCTGCTAGTATAGAGCCATCAATTGATTAATTCTAGTTGCAATATTCATCAATTAAATTCCTAGAAAATAATCTATTTTCATCATAATATCACATTACTCAGTTTCATGTCTTTTCTCAGCTGAATTCCATAGATTAGTAATAGATATTCACTTTTTCGGGCATTTGAGCCACCACCTAGTAAGCCCTGAGAAAATGGTGCGAGTGTACTTATCAATAATGCACAACCGAGCACCTAAAAATATGGACGAACGAGGAAGTATGGAGACCTGTGCAAAATAGGAAATGAAAATAAAAAAACAAAAAAAATTAGGAGGTGCATGGAACCGGACCCCACCGGCAGGCCGGTTGGCCTTACCGCCATGGACGGTCCCACGCCTCTTTGTTTTTCTTTTAACTTATTTTATTATTTTTCCTCATCTCTTGAAAATTCCCTTATTTGTGCAAACTTCCTCGTTTGAGCAAAACTCCTAGTTTTCCATATATCTTCACTCAAGTTAAAAATAAAAATAAAATAGGGAAGAGCGTCACGGGACCGGGCCCACCGGCCGGCCAGCCATGCGATGGCCGTGGCTGGTCCCACACCTCTCTAATTTCTTATTTTATTATTATTTCCTCTCTCATCTCATGAAACTCCCTCGTTCGAGCAAATTTCTCTAACATTGCTCAAATCTCCAAAAATGCAAAAGGTCAAATAGTCTCACGACCGTCCGGGCTTCTCATGGAAAATATTAAAATATCATTATTTTCATAGAGATATACATAATCCCGATGTGATTTTACGAATCTAACCTTCGTCAAAAATCCACCATCAACAAGGAATCCCGGTCTAACCAACCAAAAGGTATTTCTTTCAAAGTGGAAAGAAATCCTAAGGTTCTAGCTAAGGAAGAAAAGGTTTGATAGGTAGATGATCCAAACAATGGTTGCAGATGATGATATTGATTCAACCATGTTATGGGTTACCAAATAGTTTCGAGATCTCTTAAGAGACAAGATTAAGAGATTCGTAAAGGATAATAATCATCATCATTTTGTATGACCTCGTGATCGCGTTCCAGCCAAGAACTAAAAGGATCAAGAGGAAGATGATGAATATCAACTAGGATGCTTCAAGTGTAAATGTTTTGGTCATTTGGATAATGAAATGACGAAGGTACCAAGTACACCACAATCTTTTCGATATCAACCTATATGTCACACACCTTGCGTGATCTAATACACAGAGACTGTCAAAAAGATGGCAACCACAAGGTGTTCACTAGGTATATAGTATAAATTCGGACCGATCCAGTATTGGGATCAAACCAAGTGCTTGATTAATGTACAATTGCAATTACTTTATTATAACTAAATAATAATTATAATGTAAAGTAAAAGCACACAACAAGATCTTTTTAACGAGGAAATCGCAATTCCATAAAAACCCCGGGACCTAGTCAAGGTTTGAATACTCTCATAATTGAGCCGATATACAAAGATTACTATATAACACTAACTATAACTTAACCTAACATGACATGACTAATCAAAAGAACGATAAAATTGAATAACATTAATTAATCAAGGATCAATTTCCCATTAACTAAAATAAGAGGGTACGTGGTTTTTGGAATCACTTCCAAATATGACACTTAGAGCAAAAACATGGGAGAAAATGGTTAGTTGTTGCTAATCACTACATTCCAGTTACGTATCAAAGTACTTGAGAAAAAAATCATCAAAAATTTTGGTATGAAAAGTTCATTTGTGCAATGTGCATTTGAGAATAATAATAAGTTTTGCTAAGTTTCTTCTTCATATCCATAGAACCGGGCATTACTTTCTTAATGCTCAGACACTATTGTTAGGGCATTGTTCGATCGAACTCACAAATGTTGTTATATCAAGATTGTTGTCAAATTTAGTTGATAAAAATTATATCTTGATTTCTAGTCTACAATTAGTCAAGTCTCGGATTAGGATAGAAGTGTGTAGTTGAGAATCGGACATCACTGCGTTCTAGCGTTTCAAGGCGAAGATCAATCGAAGTTTTTGGAGAAATTCTTCAACTAAAGGTAAGTGAAGACCGAACCACCTATTTCTCAAGTTATATTCATCCTTCTATCTATGATACGTTGTCGCATGACTAATTAGACTATTGCAAGCATATCAAGAATTTCGAGTCAAATTTATCTTGGTAATTCGTTCTCGAAATATATATGACTAAGCTTAATGAACATTTGTTCATACTTGATGAATTTCGGTTAAGAACAATTTATTGTTCATAATCTAAATCGTGATTCATGATTATCAATCAAAAATAGCCTGGAACATTGATATGTGTCATTGATGTTATTTGAGAATGTTTCAAACTGATTTAGAGAGAACTATAGAACTACTGTAAATCTGGATACAGGACAATATGCATACCAACTTCACATACTGGGAAAACTGTTATAGGACCAGAGTCGCAGTACATGTACTCAGTACACGTACCAGCATAGCTATAGTTCGGCAGCGATTTTATGGTACGCATACCCGGTATCCATACCATAAAAAATCTGTTGCTCGTGAACCAGGAATGGTACGCATACCAAGTATGCATACCGCAAAAGAACTGTTGGTTTTGAAAATGGAGTGGTGTCCGTACCCGGTACGCAAACCGGAAAAGTTCTGTGAGTTCCTGAACTCATTTTTGTCTTAAGGGTACACATACCCGATACATGTACCATGACAAAAATAGTCACGAACAAGGTAGAGTACATGTACTTGCCCTGTCGAATATTTTCAGATGCATAAAAACTATTTTTGTGAGATAATTGGCATTTGAATAAATCTCTAAAAACACTATATAGACATGTTTGATCACATTATAACCTATGGTTGTGACTCAAAGATTCATCTAATGGTGGATATTTTTTGCTTGGTTCCAAAGCTATCTTAGCTTAAACCTAAAACAACCTATACTTTGAAAGTCTATATAAGGGAGAACCTCGAGCAACTGGGATTTTTGAATCCCTGGCACTATTGTTTGTGTGTCCTAGTTATTAACTAGAGTCGTCCTCTCCCTCAAACCCTTCTAGGATTTAGCTACTAAAAAGACTTCACCTAGGGATTCGTGAAGCCATGTCTAACTATCTTTATCTTGATAGTTCGAGTATCCTGATCTTGTTTTGATCGTTGAGTTTCTCACTCAAAAAAATATCGATAGAAGTCGCTAAGTTCTCTTCGTCTCAGACTTTGTGATTCCACGGGTTTAATACTTGTGAGGTGAATAAGAATCCAGGCTGCTATTCGGGAGTCATAAGACCATATTTTGAGGTTAGCTAGACTTTGTCTATTGCTGTCGATTTCCAGTCTCACCTTGATCTACGATCACAAAGGAAATCACATATAGACTTATCTATTGGAGGCAGATTGGTTTAAAGTCTTCAATTGAGTTGAAGCAACTCTTAGGCTGTAAAGGACGTCAGCTAAGGGAATTATTTGCGCGGAGTCCAACTGGGATTCAAAAGGCGTAAGTAGCGCGACTGTAACTGAATTGTTGTGAGGGTTTAATTCAATCTCAACAACATTCCAGTCCGAAGTAATTTGTAGTAGACTAGAGTCTGTAGTGGTTTAATACAGTTTGGTGTTCAAGTATGGACTAGGTCCCAGGGTTTTCTGCATTCGTGGTTTCCTCGTTAACAAAATTCGGGTGTCTGTGTTATTTCTTTTCCGCATTATATTGTTTATCTTTATAATTGAAATATCGTATGTTGTACGTAAATCAATCAAAGTAGATACATCCATACTTGTTTGTTGGATACGACTTGATTGATTCTTAGATATTGTTCTTTGAAATCTTCCAAGAACTCTCACACGTAAATCAGGTTCACGGACTAGTCTCTATAAACTTTCTGATTGTGGGAGAAAGAGATATAACTCTGAATATTATTCCTTAATTGAGATTCATTAAGTTGAACTCTCAGATATTTAGGTTTTGTCCATACAGATTGCCTAAGAAAAAGTTGGTGGTGTATTTAGGTACCCGCGTTTTCAACTATATAAGAAGTTTTTCCTTTGATTCATATCACTAGAAGATAAAAAACAGTCATCATGAAGCAAACTCAAAACCCCTTAGCCAATCATTTTTGATAATGACTAATTTTTCCTTGATTAATTGGTGTTAATTTGGGTGATTTAATTTTTTTTTTGAAAAATTTCAATTTTAATTATATGAATCAATCAAAAACCTAATTGCGAGAAATTGCTAGATAAAAAATTATATAAGATAACGAAATTCAATAGGTATTATTTAAAATTTTAAATTTTAACAGTGAGTATGACTTAGCACTTTCATCATTTTTAGACACTCCTTATCCTGCTCATCTAGATCAGTGAAGAAAATGATAGATCGTAAATAATTGAGGCAGACGACCTCAAATTACCTCGCCTCCAAAATGGCGTGGGAAAACTAAGAAGCCTCATAGAACACAAAGTCATGAATATTTTATTGGAGATTTAAATGTTTACTTATATTCCACCAATGATTTGAAGGGAATTTCAAACGATGATTCGAAGGATGGAGGCATTATTAGCTAGATTGTTAAATGCATGATTAATAACCCTCTTTAAACTCGTCCAAAAAGGACGTAGAAGAGTAAGAAATTGTGGCCTAGAGAAAAGAATATTATAGATTTATAGTACATTCTAACCGGTTTCCTCCCTGTGACCTTTCATAAATCCTAGGACCCCCGCCCCCACTAAAAACAATCTCACACCCATGCAGTCCATTTTCATTAATTTTGTAAAATAAGAAATAGTATATAATATATTATTCGACATAATTCGTAATAATTTGCTGTTTCCAGCTTATCTATGGACCTTCTATATCCAGAGTTTTGACATCTAGAGATAAGATACATTTTTTTTATGCTACTTCACCGTAAATGAAAGAAAATGGCGGCATAAATAAATTTAAATACTTCTTCCGTTCAATCAGTAGCAAAAGCAAATTCTTTCAAAAAAAAAAAGAAAGAAAAGTAGCAAAAACAAAAACAAAATATAATGAAAATATGCTGTCATTTTGGCTTCATGATCATCCCGAATTGCAATATAAAAAGCTTCGAATCTGCATAAATTATTGGATTAAGGAGTTGTTGGAATCTTTTATGATTATAGAAAAGTAAATGATAGTACAAAGCTCAAATAATACCCGTATTCTTCAAATCATTTTATAAGAATTTGAGAAACAATCGTGATATTTCTTATTTTTAGATATTTTTGATAAAAAATGAACCTTTTCATTAATGGGATTTCTAAGTTACAATGAGTTTAAGATCGAAAATAAGAGAATACAAAGTAACAAGAACATACCGTAAGAGTATAATACCGAGAAATCCGACAAGAGAAAGAGAAGGATTACTGGAGTAAGACAAATACAAGTATGAATAAGATCCGATTAAATCGGAAGAATGATGGTTTTTCTCGGAATAAAATTCCAACCATTTAGTTTGTTTTTCTTCTTTAGAAAGAAATGCTCCCAAAGTAGGAATGATTTGCTCAAATCTCTTATAGCGAGTGATGAAGCTTCCGTCGTCAAAAAGACCACCTATGGAGATTCCGTCGCCGGATAAGTTGATGATGAAGATTCCGATGAAGATTCCGTCGCGGGAGACCAAGATGAAGATTTCGTCGTTGGAGAGCATCACTATTGATCTTAAAACCCAACCCAATAACCAAGAATCACCATTAAAACGAAGATAAACCTCAAAAGAGTAGATAAAACCACCAAAATGGTGTAGATACGTAGAAAACATAAGAAAAACCAAATTAATCTACTAACTAACCTAGAAAGCAAGGAAAAATGAGAAATCTGCTAGATCTGAGCAGAGAAGGGTTGTTTTTGATGGTTTTGTTGGAGAAGAATAAGAAATGAGAGAGAGGAGAGAGAGAAATAAAACAGAATTTCTTATGGATGATTAGATAATCTTGATATTTCTTATGGATGATCAGATAATGTAGAATCAAAATGGTCGGGTTGATTAGATACTTGTAGACGTTGGCTAATGCCAAGTCAAAGGGACAAGTTTTTGGTGTTTGCGAAATTGATTGGCAGTAAATAAGCAGATGCCAAACGAGGCCACTTACTAGGAACGCGCAAGTTGGAGATAAATAAATTATTATCCTCATCCAATAGTGTCTGTTAAGGGATGATTTTTTGGTATGGAAATACTAAAATACCCTTTAGTATTTTAACTTCCCTTCTTCTTCTCTTCTCCTTCTCTGCCGGCTCCTTTCTTTGATTTTTATTTTCTCCGTCATCGATTTCAACACGGTTTCATTATTGTTTCAAAAAAAAATTTTGGTGATTAATCTATTATATATAAATATGCCTCCTCGAAAGAAATATAATCATCGATTTGTTTTAAAAGAATTGGTTTAGGTTAGAATCAAAAATTGTAACTGAAAATTTCCAGTTTCAGTTAAAACCGGCACAGTTTTAGTATGAACACCATGCCGTTTTACTATTTCGGCATTGTTTTAGTATGAGTACCATGCCGAAATTATTAATTGCCGGCATGCTCGATAGAAATCTATCAATGCCTATAGCCAAGTGAAAAAAACTCAAGTTTCTGGGAAATTTGCATCATGTGTCGGCGTAGAAAGTTAAGCAATGTACCATGTCGGCATTACCACCGACATGCTCGATAATGAAATTTCTGTGCCGACAGTGTACTTACAATTTCAAAATTGAGGGATATTGTGTACCGGCGGCATGGTATCCATACTTTTACCATGCCGACACTAAGTTTTTCAGGCGTAACAATGGCGAATTCAATGAAAAAAATAATCAAATATCAATACATTAATACCTACATGAGTAATTGGAGCACTTATATGTTCAGCTTGTTTACTTTTTTTGGTTGGTTCTTCACCTAAACCTTCATGACCACAAAAATATTGATTTATTGTTGTTGCATCAAAAAATTCAATGATAACGATTTATACTAATCATCATCAAACTAATCTATTAATTTAACTAATTATAATTAACCACTAAACATGATTAATGAGGAGTAGATTAGAAATTATATAAATTACATGGATAGGGGGTGACTCTGATACACTATTTAAATCCCGTTTTTGTCTTTTTCCTATATCCCCCAATTGTGTGTTCCTTACTAGTCGGTTCTCCAAGGCCACCTAAACCTAATATCGAATCTTTGAAATTTGCATTCTTTTTCTAGTTTACTCCACGCAATGTTACTTTTTTATTTATTTTTGGCAAAAGGAGAAAATATATATATTAAGTATCAGAATCCGACAAATCAGTTACATGCCCAAACTGGCTATAATCTTGAGGTTCATACCTAATGTTGTCAATGTTGGTATTCATGCTATTCAAATCACCCGGTACTAGGCTCGTGCTTCCTTTTTCATAGTTTGAATTTCTGAAAAAATGCCTCTTCGCGCCATCCTTGGCGACATTTCTGGCCATACTTCCATGCCCTCTCCACCCTGCCTGATCATAAGCACATCTTTTGTTTTCACTGTAAATGTTAACATTATCGACATACTCTAGATCTGACACATCCATCCTGTCTCCATCCTTGCCATTATCCCTGATAGTCTCCACTGAGTGTGTGTTACCAACTGCATCTTCCCCATCTTGTAAGAAACTATAGGTAGAACTAGTTTTCTTCTTCCTGTTCTTAACTTCCTTATCTAACACTTCAAGCCAGTTCCTCATATTTCTCACATCTAGATCAGACTAAGACCAGTCTCTTCCAAAAAGTAACCTAATCTTAAACATGTTTTTAAGTGAAGATATAACTTTTACATCGTTACACATCTGAATTTTAAAAGCAGTAAAGTAATTAAAATGATTACCAAAATCTAAGTCATTTGTGTAACTTTCTAGGTTTAAATTTCCTTCCAAAAAATTGAAGTCTCCAGAGGGCTTCCATTTCTTCCACATAACTGTTACATTTCTACCATTTATACTTTTCAGCCAGTGCATCCCAGTTATAATGGTCTTCATCTCGTCACCACTATTTACCTTTGAGGTGCATAGATGCACCTAGCTCCCCTGAAGTTCCCTATAAGATCAACCGCAAACATGAGAATATAAGTATTTGAGTTATTCTTGCTAGTAGACACTGTAACATAAGCCTTGCATTGTTTTTGTTCTTCATTCCTCTTCGAAACATTGTTCTTTTGACCTTCCTGTCTTTCTCCATATTAATGTGGTTCAGGATCTGACTGGACATGAATTTAACACATGATTTAATGTTGTTGAAGACCTTTTGACATCTAGCTTTCTAGACACACCATATAGTGATAGCACAAACGATTTCCCAATTAACATCATCATGTATAAAGTTCTTTTTGATTTTAAACCAGTTTTTAATCCATTTGATTAAGGTTTCATCTCTAGTTCATGTTAAAAGGAAGGTAATTCCAGACATTTTTAATGAAATCACAGTTCATAAAAATGTGATCAGCACGTTCAATATCAGAGTCACACAAATGACAGAAGTTATTTATATTTGGTATGAATTTATAATACTATCTTCCACTGGAAGAATGTCATGAATACATTTCCATAGAAAAGTTTTGATTCTCGGCCTAAGGTCAATCTTCCAAAGCTTATTCCAAGGAAAGATATTAGTTAACGGAGGAGAGTTAACACCCCTATTATCCGACAAATGATAGTATAGATCGAGAGTTGATACTAAATTTAGAGTTTAGAATATATATAAGTCCAAACCAACTTGTCTTGAGTACCAATATTCAGCTGAATTTATAAAATTTCATGAATAATGTCATTATAAAAACAAATTTTCAGTTTATCATGGTCTCAGTCAGTTTTGTTTGAGTTAAACAAATCTTTGACTTTCCTAAACCTACAAGTTACATCTTTATCCTGGTGTTCACCCAAAGAATCCCTATCATGGATCCATTTATGTTTCTGTATGTCGATATCCTCCCCAATGTTCAAATTCCATATGCTACCTTTACTAAGATTGAAAAGACGAGGCTACCCAAATATACCACAATCTTTTGTTTATCAACCTATAAGTCCTTTACCCGAATGTGATCGTCTATGGATAGAGTCGAGACAATACAAAAGATTCGGTTCACACTTCGTGTGATCATCTATGGATACGAGATCGAGATAATACAACAACAAGATCACTTGTTTGATTGACTATGGATATAAGATCGAGACGATACACCAACGAAGTGTGCACTTGATAATAGGTACGGTAATAACCGAAACTCTATAGGATCAATATCAAGTGTTACGGAGTAGTTAACATACGTGTGTGATTTACTTAATTATAATAACAATTATAATGCGGAAACAAAGTAAATGACACAACAAGATTTTGTTAACGAGGAAACCGCAAATGCAGAAAAACCCCGGTACCTTGTCCAGTTTTGAATACTATCAGAATTAAGTCATTCTACAAAATCTAATACTAACTTCGTATAGTTGAGACCAAGCAGACTACCCCTAGCTACTTAGTTTCATCAGTATCCCTGGGCCTTCGACTTCTAGAGTCACTCAAGTGAATAGCAAGTCCTTTAGATCGTATTCCAAACAACAAAGGAAGAATCTATTTGGCAACCACTCTAATCAATCTTGCTAGAAGATATTAATGAGTCGTTGACAAAGGCTCTTCTGTTAATCTAATAAAATCCTTTGTCTGGTTAGATTAATCTGAATATTGCTACCGAAATAATCAAATTCTGGATTTGCAATCAATCAATATAGATCTCAAAGAGAAACTATAAATCGACTCCGATCTCACGCAACTAATCAATCAAGTCTATAAAAAATAAACCGATTCTAGTTCGATCCCAGACGATCAAGGTTTGTGCACTAAATCCACAAGATACGAAAAATGATAAGAATTCTTCTTAGTCTTCAAATATTCTATTGCCTTCAATAGCCTGCACAACAACACTTGAATCCTCTTGGGATCAATCACGCACAGAACAGAGTCTGTTAACAATGGATTATCACAAGATATCTTTAGATCCGAAGGTGGTTCTAAATTTCCCGTCAATACTTTGATCTAGTTTGAGTGAGCCTTATATGAGAAGAAAAGGTTCTCAAGAATAAACAAACTAGGTGCAATCAAAGTTTCAACAACCGTTAGTCAATCAAATCAATAATCGAAAACTAATAACATTGTAATTATCTAGTTTCCCACAAACGGTACTCGTAGAGCTTCTTTATCCCACAGAAGTCTTTAAACAAGCAGTCGTAAGAGATTTCTCCTAATTAGGGTACTTTCCTCTCCGGATAGACGGATCCACCCAAAA
The DNA here is from genome assembly GCA_023531105.1 of Papaver atlanticum. Taxonomy (NCBI): domain Eukaryota; kingdom Viridiplantae; phylum Streptophyta; class Magnoliopsida; order Ranunculales; family Papaveraceae; genus Papaver; species Papaver atlanticum. The sequence continues at coordinate 1,051,994 of JAJJMB010002379.1, read as the reverse complement.
CAACAAGAAATGAAGTTTGCCTAGATCTTAGGATAGTTTGCAAGAAATGCAAACTCAAGTATTTATAGACCAAGGTTGTTTGGACAACAAGGAAATTCCAAAACCGAAAATATTCTCAAGGTATGCATTAAAGTACCTAAATTCGGTTTTCTTATTTCCAATTAATGTTAACCAATATTTCCGAAAACTCTCATAGAAAACTTCTATTATTAGTCTAGCACATTAACTAATAATATTTTCCATAGGATATATGCTTTAATTGTTGGTAATTAAAACATATATGATGAAAATCATAATTAAATGCTTTTCACTTTTTCGGACCAGGGATCACCTTGAGCATCAAGGAATATCTTTGAACAATAAATGATAAGAGTTATGTACATGTTCAAATATGTCGACATCTGGAAGCTTCTCATTTTGACAAACCCAAAACCCTAATTCACATACACCATGAAGAAATATGTGAACCATTGATATTTGGATTTGTAAATGGAACCGATTAAACCATCACTCCAAAATATGTTGTGACCAGTTATAACATGATTCCCAATACATTATATAACCGGTTACACCTTGCTCTACAAAGTAGGTTGTGACCAGTTACACCTTGCTTCCCGCGTTAGCTTGTGATCGGTTACACCTTGCTTCCCAAAGGTAGCTTGTGATCGATTACAACTAATTTCCCAATTCATCTTGTGACCGGTTATACCTTGGTTCCCAAAGTAACTTGTGACCGGTTACAACTTGCATTCAAAAATAGCTTTGATCGGTTACACCTTGATTTTCAATGTAGCTCATAACCGATTACAACTAGCTATTTTATATAGGCTATGAACCGTTATACCTAAAGTATCAACAAAGTTAAGATAGGTTCTACCATAGTCATCTTCCATTGGTCATCCAAAAGATATTCAATGAATAACAAGACCAATCATGATTTTCCTTTCGATTATGAAACAAGTTCATACATTTACTCCCTTAAACTAATGTAAAGATACATAGTTTTCTAGGATGAAATCATACCTATATATGCACACATAATCAAATAACTATATACAATAGATTATGCCAATGTCGTATTTACGAAGTTCCAAAAAATAAGCGTTTATACTTCGTAATATGTTTTCCTTGATACTTTGATCATACTGTTATGACCATGTCTCATCACTAGAGTATTATATACAATATATACAGCTTCGCATGTTATGTTTTCAATATAGCACGACTTGGAAGATACGTTAGGAATGGAAACATGATCAAGTCAATATTATTAACCTCAAGTGGAAGGATGATGTCGTCGTTGTAGTCGTTACTTCTTCTCATTCTTCAGGTCTTCGGAGTAATACTTGTACATCTCAACATTCCTAGACTTTCTAATCTAATCTAAACGAAGTTGACTCTAGTATTTAATCAAGCGACTCTAGATGAGTTTTGATACTAAAATATGACAACCAAACTTGACATACCAACGCTTGGTGGGTTCAACCGAGCTATGCTCTAACAAAGATGCTTGAAGCTTTTGGAAATTCCTTTCCAAAGCCAAGAGTCAGTGACTTTTGTTTTAAAGTTTTCATCAAGAATATCACTATTGGGAAAATATTTGAGTTTAAAAATCGTGCCCAACAGAGTATTATTGTAGGAGATTAATCTCCATTCCAACTTTGTTATCATAGCTTCATTCATGATTTTAATGTTCTGAAAACCAAGACCACCCTCATTTATTTATTTTAAAAAAAATCTCTTTGGAGGCTAGTAATCTTATTGAGAGTGTGTTGGGGTAACAGAAAACAATTCATTTTGTATGTATGAATGGTTTCAGTAACAGTTTTAACAAGAACACCTCTACCCGCTGGGGAAAGGTCCTCAATTTTCCAACCTTTGAGTCTATTTGCGATTTTAACAACAATTGATTCAAAACAGACTATTTTGGAAGTGTTGGTGAACAAAGGAGCTCCAAAGTACTTATCGTCCCTTTTGATTTTTTTTAACTTTAAGAATTCTGATTATGATTTTTTGAAATTTATTAGGAACTTCAGAACTAAAGAAAATTCCATATTTTTGAAAGTTTATAAGTTACCCTGAACCGTTACTAAACTCAGTAAAAACTTTGAGGATATTTTTGCTCTCTGCCAGATTGGTGTTAGCAAACACCAAATAATCATCTGCAAAGAGCAAATGATTGAATGTGACAGTCTTATCAAAAGAAAATTTTAGTTTTGGAAATGCATTATATCCCCGGATTGAATCCCTAGATTTTTACCGATAGAAATAAAACAAAAAGCCACATTTTCCAAATATATCCCAATAATAGAGAGATTACCCACTACCATCGAATATTCTCCCGGGAGAAATCTCTTTTTTCTAATACGGTTTTTCTTTTTAAGATTGAAAGAATCACATGGAGTTTAACTAGGACTGAATGAATTGTTACAACCATTCCGACCTATTAACTTGCCAATCGTCGATGGCCTTTAAAGTTTTAGCAAACTTAGAAATAAAATCGGCAACATTATTTGTGTCCGTATGGGAATAAGCACATTGCCATGAATCAAAAACATTACTAATAACTAAAGCATTTATCAAATTATAGTTTGTCTATTTCATTGCCGAGGCGTTTTTCCAATCACGGCGTTTATGGCATTTTGGCAGTCTCCTTGAAAGATTACACGGCGTAGTCCTTTGTGCCTTGCCATTGTACAGCTGCTAAGTATGTCTTTGCTTCGGCTTGTTCTGTATCAATAGCAGTGATTGGATATCCTTCTGCTCCAGTATAAGTATCTGCTGTCTTAGTTTACCCCCACTCTACCCGAAATCGTAGCTCCCATCATTGATTGTATGTGCAAAATCTATGAGCCCATGAAAGTGTAACTTCTACCCAATGTTGTAGACTACATCAAAATTTCAAGAAAAAGTCATTTTATTTTTATTTATTTTTGATTATATGAAGATTCTCGTGTCTACTACACCGACACAAAAAAAAAAAAACATTTTCCTTCCGTTTCAACCTATAGCTACGATTATGACAATGAAAACGATGTACTAAAGAATTGTACATTTTTAGAATTTGATCAATAATTATTAGTTAGGTTCTAATATTTAGGATCCATGGACACTCTTAGATGGACAAGGTCAGACAAGATTTGCACCATTTTTCCGCAAAATTCAAACGACAATGGATTTAAGTGTAATATTTTGATGATATGTTCCTCTTATAGGACTCTACATTCCTACAAAAAATAAACACAATTCGAGATGTATAAAACAACCATCTACCCCTTTGAATATCAGCCGTTCAAAGTTAACGGTTGAAATTAAGATAGGTAGATGGTAAGGTTTGCTATCTCGAATTGCGTTTATTTTTATTTTTTTGTAGGAATGTAGAGTCTTATAAGAGATGCATATCATCAACATATTTCACTTAAATTCATTATCGTTTGGATTTTGCGAAGAAAATGACACAAATCTTGTCTAACTTTGTCCATCTAAGAGTGTCCATGGATCCTCCCTCTTCTAAAATATAAATTCACGTAATCAAAAGAACAAAAGATTAATAAATGGAAACATGTAATATAAAGTCAAGAACGACTTTGGAATTATTAGAGAAAAAATAGCCAAAAAACACTATACTAATTATTAGAAAAATAAAATATGTGTTGTTGAGCTTACACAAACAAAAGGTACAAAATAATTATTCGCATTAAGTTGGAAAACTTTGAGTATAATTTAAGAACCAATTCAAATAAATAGAGTGACGACACATGACATAATATTATTCGTGGGGATATCAAAATAAGAAAAAAAATTAAGACTCATATTTAAAGACACAGCAAATTAAGACTCGGTAGTGACCATTTTCTAAGAACCAACAATAACTTGGACGAGAATGTCAAAACAGTGTAGGGTTGCATCGGCGGCAGCCACCAATACCCTCTCATCATTGGGATTATAAAAGGGCATGAGTGGGTCCATGGCTGTGAGTATCGGTGTAAATCCTCGGATTTTCTCCCGGGATATATAGCATTTTCGTGCTAAGTATGTCTTTGCTTCGGCTTGTTCTGTATCAATAGATGTGATTGGACATCCTTCTGCTCCAGTACAAGTATCTGCTGTCTTTTCTTTTTTTGATACAAATAACCTTTTCATTAATGGGAGTTCAAGGTTACAATGGGTTTAAAATCAAAATTTAGAAAATATAAATAGATATATCGTACAAGTTTACCAAGAAATCTGACAAGAGAAAGAGAAGGATTACCGGTGTAGAAAAAATACAAGCATGAATAAGAACCGATTCAAGTCGGAGGAAGAATGGTTTTTCTCGGAAGTGTATTCCAACCATTTTGTTTGTTTTTCTTCTTCATAAAGATGTGCTCCAAAAGTTGGAGTGATTTGCTCAAATTTCTTAAAACTTGTGATGGAGATTTCGTCGTCAAAAGCATCATTCATGAAGATTCCGTCGCCGGATAAATAGATGATGAAGATTCCGGTAAAGATTCCGTCGCCGGAGCTAACAATGATGAAGTTTTCGTCGTTGAAAAACATCCCAAGTGATCTTAAAACCCATGAAACACAAGAACGACCTTTAAAACCGAGATAAACCTCTCTAATAGTTAGATAAAAACACCATAAGGGTGTACAAAACTTACCAATAAGTAAGAGAAAACCATGATAAAAACTAACTAATAACAAAGATCTAACCTAAGACAAGAAAAGGGAAAGAAAATCCCGCCCAGATCCGGCCCCAAAAAGACCAGATCTGAGCCGAAAATGGTTACCGATGAATTGTTGAACTAGAGAGAGAGAGGAGAGAGAGGGTATCAAAACAGAGCTAAAAACGAAAATAGTATCTGCTGTCTTAGTTTACCCCACTCTACCCGAAATCGTAGCTCCCATCATTGATTGTATGTGCAAAATCTATGAGCCCATGAAAGTGTCACTTCTACCCAATGTGTAGACTACATCAAAATTCAAGAAAAAGTCATTTTTTCTTTATTTTGTTTTTTTGATTATATGAAGATTCTCGTGTCTACTACACCGACAAAAAAAGAAACATTTTCCTTCCGTTTCAACCTAGTAGCTACGATTACGACGATGAAAAAGAAGGTTGCTAATGGGGTACATTTTGCTTAGGGGTATACCAATTCAAAAACAAATATTTTTTTGTCCTATATATATATATTGGTACACCTCCAAATAAAATGATACCCCATTAGCTGTCTCGATGAAAACGATGTACTAAAGAATTGAAATAGTTTTTACATTACCGCAACAAATTGTACACTTTTAGAATTTGATCAATAATTAGTTAGGTTCTAATACACTGATACATTCACGTAATTGATCATTTTTTTTCTTTCTAATATATATAGATTCACGTAATCAAAAGAACAAAAGATAAATAAATGGAAACATGGAAAAACTATATAAAGTCAAGAACGACTTTGGAATTATTAGAGAAAAAATAGCCAAAATATACCACACTAGTTATTAGAAAACAAAAGATGCGTTGTTGAGCTTACACGAGTGCAAATTTGTGCACCCTCTAAAACCGGGGTGCACATTCCAGCCCTTAGGTTTGTTCGGCCAGAAAACCAGATACCGGTTTTGATATTTTGTTTCTAATATTCTCTTCTCTTTCTTCTTTTAATCCTCCATTCTCAGAGCTCAAGTTCACCTTTATCATCCTTTTCCTCCGTCCCGATTCCGTAGAGAAAGAGAGTTAGGCGTTACTTGTTAGTACCTAGTGATCTGAAGAATGGGTAAAACTATTAGGTTATTTAGATTATCAAAATTTGTTGAGCGGTTGATTATAAAATTTCTTCTGCACATGTTAATGGAAGAAGAGAATAAATAGAAGACGAAGACATTATTAGAAGATGATCAAACATGAACACCTCATTCTCGTTTACTCAGTATCTCCAAATAGTGGATGTTGCAATGGGTCACTAGTTATTGGTCCCTGATTGAGTTTCTGTGAGTATGCTAATTGAGTTGCACATCACCGATGTAGTGGTAGGCTGTAATTGGTATTTTCTTAATTGAATTTATTCTACGAACAAGTTCAGTAGAGATATATACATCTTGTCGTGTGTCGTTATAAAAAAAATTCTTTCTCGTACAAATGTTCGCTAAATTGTCTAAACGAAATATATAAGTTCATATTGCCAACAAGTCGAATCTATGATTCTTTTTTTCTGAGAAAATCATGAGAAATTTGAAACGGAGTGGATCAAAATCGATTAAAATCAGGTTAATCCTTTGTATAGAGTTTCTGCAATTTAGTTTTCTTAGGGAGAGAATGAAAAGAGTGAAAATAACAAAAAAGTGCAGATGGATAAAAGAAGAGAAGAAATGGAGAAGAGATCAACATATTAATCTTTTTATCAAATTTTCTTATTATTCATTCTTCTCCAAATCCGAAACGGCTATGACATTTCCTTTTGTTAATTTTTAAGCCTACCTTTCTGAATCCGACAGCTCTAGTCACTTTTAATATCTCCTCTTAACTATTTTGTTCTCACACAAAACCTTTGATTCCCTTGGATATTTAATTTCATTTTCTCCATTTTGATCTTGATCAGGAATTTAATACGTCTTTGATTTAAACGCACTGCATTTTCAGAGATTCAAACAATCAAACTCTTCACTGTACAAACAAGAGAGAGGGAATACTGTGGAAAGAGAATCCGCATCTTGTTTTTCGACGTAAAAGGAGGGATTTATCATTAAAAAAGAAAGAGAACAAAAAGGCAAGGTGGTTTTCAACCAAAATATCATCCTATAATGAAGTCCGGAATGTGCACCCCGGTTTTAGAGAGGTGCACAAATTTCGACTCAAACAGATGGTACAAAATAATTATTCGCATTAAGTTGGAAAAAGTTTGAGTATCATTTAAGAACCAATTCAAATAAATAGAGTGACGACACATGACACAATATTGGGATATCAAACCAAGAAAAAATTGGGATTAATATGAACCTGACTCTGATATTTAAAGACACAGCAAATTAAGACTCCGTAGCCATTTTCTAAGAACCAACAATAACCTAGAAACTGCACAGCTTAAATACAATAATGCCAATACCTGGACGAGAATGTCAAAACAGTGTAGGGTTGCATCGGCGGCAGCCACCGATTAACACCCCCCACCACCATTATGGAGGCACCATATCTCAGCTGCCTTATCCGTTAAGTATTCAGTGAGATAGCAACTTAAGTAGATAAATGTAAGAATGGAAAGTGGAAACTCCCGTAGGTGCTCTAATATGTGTTTACATGGCAAAACGTAGACCTACCGTATAATGTGTACGTGTGGGTGTGGATGTTGACATAGACAGCTTGATATGACATGCAGGTGGGTCTCTCTATATCTCATACTCGATCTCGTATGGCCACACTCCTTACGTCGATGGAGCAATAGTGCGTTGCCTCATATACCTTGCAACACGTATAATCTAAAAGTCTCTCATGTCCCAACTGGCCACCACCGGTCCGTACCCCTCATCTGGCTACTGCATGAGCATGAACCTAGTCGAGATGAATTAATTTTCGTTGATAACCTTTCCATTGACCCGAACTTCGTCAAAGGAAAAATTGTGACCTCAAATCTTTCTATTGACCAAAATACGTTTGGCCGTGATCAGGGACGGACCTAGAAATCTTGTTAAGGTAAGACATGAATATCACTGATTGGCGATGTGGTCGAAGGTCACGGTAATTTTTTTGGACCAAATTGCATAAGTAGCGGTTAACTAGGATCTTCCCACAAAATACTATATAGATAGACAAGTAAAATATTAGAATGAACAAACTATAAATAACAAAAGGTGATTGGATAAACAAATCTATGGTTTATGGAAGGAAAATAGGAAAAATACTGGATGAGGTGAAAAATAATTCATGTTTTGAACAAAATCATGGGCTCAAAATTATTTAGGCTAAAACCATAATGGTTAATCATAAGTATAACGAGGGCAAAATACTAATTTTAACAAATTCCAATACCTAAATTTTTTGGGTCGCTAGAGTTGCTAACCGATTAAACATCTACGAGCAAAAAAAAAAAAAAAAGTTATCAAGTGACCCAAAATTTGTTTAAATTTTTATTAATGGGAGAGCAAAAAGAGATTCGAGGAGTGCAAAAACCGTGGTTAACTAGGCGATTAACATTGATTCAATACACCCGTATAAATCAGGCAGAACTACCCTCAATGACCACGCAAGTTAATCACACATTCAACATCTCTCGTATGCATCTTCCAACCCTAATCTCCCACCATCAACAAAAATGCATGATATCTTATATTAAATCAAATCATCTCTACCTAATTAACCAGCTATAATGATGCATCAGACTTCACTTAGTAATGATTCCTATTAGTCACGCGTATTGATCCTGGTTTTTGAATGACGTTAGATAAATAAAGGAGGATTAATCATTCTCTTTTTTGTAATGAGATTTACTGGAATTGTCGCTGCTAATCTGCCCAAATGATGGTTTTGCTTCCATTACATTTCAATCAATCTCAACAATTAGCTGTGATAATTGTTGTAAATGAGTATATTGCTTCACTCATCTACCAAGTCCCAATAAATAATTCCGTCGCAGACACTCTTATATGGAAGCTTACTACCCATGTGGATTTCACATCACAATCATTTCAATAACTTCTCCAATCCAACCGAGGCGAATTATCTAATTCTGGTAAAAATACTTTCCCCCAGAAAAGATTCTGGTCAATAAAGAAAACTGCTCCAAAAATAAAATCCTTTGTTTGGAGGGCCATTAATAATGAGCTAACAGGTTTGCTGACACAGTCTCTCCAGAATGCTCTCTTTATAATGTTGCAGCTGAAACAGTAGATCATCTCTTGATTCGCTGCACTTATGCTCAAGTAATTTGGTTTGTTTCACCATTGGGACTCAGATTACAGGAAACACCAGAAATATCTCTTTCTCAGCTAGTTCAGAGTCGGTTACTTAATGGAGATAATGAGTACTCTATCTTTCTAGGGATGTCTATCCTATGGGTTATATGGAGGGAGAGAAAAACTAAAGTGTTTGAAAGCAGTACTACTAATGTGCAAGGTACTCTCAACATAGCAAGCTACTGGTTCAATCTTTATTAGCATTTCAATATGGACGATAACATCAATGCTGAAGCTGACATTCCCATTGTGGATGACAACCTGGTAATGGCAACATGGACTCCTGCACGACATCCTTTCATAAAGATCAATGTGGACGCAGCTTGGAAAAATGGAGCTTATGCTTGTGCCACAATTGCCAGAGACAGTGACGAGAATTGCATGAGTGCAGCTACAAGACTCGACACTTCTGACAGTGTTGTTTACGCCGAAACAGATGGTTTCCTTTTAGCAGCTGAATTAGCAACCACCATGACCTTAAACTCCGTCATCATAGAAGGAGATAGTGAAATAGTGGTTAACTGTTTAAATAGGAAGGCAAGAAATTCTCTATGGAAGATTTGGAAAATTAGAGATGATATAAAGAGGCTACAGAACAACTTCAACAACAGTGCAGTTGCTTATGTGCCAAAGTTGGCCAACACTGCAGCTCACTCCCTTGCTGGCTATGCACTCTCTCACAAAGTCCAAGATAGATGTACGAACTAGATATTCCGGCTAACATCGTTACTCTCTGGAATGTAGCTCCTTGTTAGTTTTCTCTTCTCTATTTGTGTGTCAAAATAAATAAATAAAATGTTCCCCGTACTCTCGTAAACTATGCCTTTAACTCATCATTCTAATATATAGTGGTTTTCATCCAAAACCTCACCCTTTATCTCTTTGCTTGTTCAAGCAGAAAAAAGTGAGTCCTACACCGTTTTTATTCTTTTTCCTGGATCTAAATGGTTTGGATCGTACTCATCTAGGTCTGACTGAAATCACGTAACTTATCTGGATTTGACTCAACATGTTTGTTTTTTGTGTGAGATCAGACTCAATTGAATAAACAATATGTGAGTCAATAGCTTGATCCCATGAATCAGAAATATTTTGTCACCTAATTTAAATGGGTGTAAGTCAGGGATTAGGTCTTGGTCAGACAACGAGTTAAAATAGTTCAGATGGTGTTAGTCTTTCCCCCACAAAAGAAAATATATATATTAACTCAAAGTGTCATTTTGACTCAAATATCACCTAAATGACCCAAACATTGTTTCGTGACCAATAGTTCGGTTGGTGAATGGTGACACCAGATTTACATGGTCTAGGTAAACAAATTATGCGGCGTGATCGGAAACATGGCATTGTGAGTGACGATCTATCCCATCAGCCAAGATATTCTTCATTTCTATGGTAAGCTCCTTTCAATTGGGACTTTGGAGTCCAACATCTTGGTTTGGTTATCTGGTGTCACCACCGCTTATCCAATTTCCATTGTCAGTTCATTCAAAGAGTGCCAATCTGAGACTCGCACTTGATTGATCTGGGTGAATTGCCAACTAAATCGAAAATCGAAAGATGAGATCAGTTATCCGTGCGGACACTCTTGGATAGTGTCCACAAAAACTGTCACCACCGTGGTGATTCGTGAGTAAGTGCGAGTCCCAGAGACATGTGAATAAGGCCTGATCCCGAACACACTCGTTAACATAACCAGGCCTTCTAAGCCTGCTAAAACCCAATTCATACAAGAATTTGGTGGAAGACAATAAGTTATTCACTTTGATGACGGGATGATTTAAAACTGTAGCAATCTAAAGATGTTTTCAGACGTGGTTCAAACAGTGCAATCTGTTCTATCCATAATTTTCTGTTATTAGACTGGGAGAATTGATTAACCCACTGAGCTTTTCGGGACATCTTACAGCTAATGCGACTGGCAGGCGAGAACGCCTTTAAGATCCTATCTCCAGTAACCAACAGCAACAAGAAATAAAACATCTAAGAATAAGCCCTTTTCATTTACAGTCCAAACAGTTCAGAATAACCTGTTACTACTGTTACAGCACAGTCTTCATTATAACTTGCCAACAGAAGTAAAGCCTGAACAAAACAAAAGAAAAAGAAAAGCTTTTCTTGCTCAGAAGTAATGTTTAGAGTGGCGGGGATAATGAAGCACAGCTTCAACTATTAATAGATTTCCATATTAGAGATCAACTCAGACACTCATACATACATAATGGGCCTGGCAACTGAATATACAACAAACGGCAAAAATATGAAGAAAAAGGCAGCAGACAACACAACCCGCTTTCAGCTCAGCAAAATTCTTTCAGGAGTTGGTATAGAATAGTAGTGATACAACAGACACCGGAATGCATAGGAGGAACTTCTAGTTGAGTTCTCCATCTCTAGAGAGTGGAGTCACCCTGACAATTTAAGTCAACTCTACAACCAAGATCAAAAAGAATGAATGGAATAAGAAGCAGACTGCTCGTATGTATCTATATGCCACTTCTTCTTCTTCTCAGAAGTAACTAGTTGTCAATTGAAGCTTTTCTACCAAACCAACCATCAATAACCCATACACTATTCAAACAGCTAAGGTCCCATTCCTGTTGGAAGAGTAGATTTCTCAGTTGCCACCACAGGCGGACTTTGATCGCTTCTTTGAGCCAGAGTGGACAGCTTAAAACCATCTCCTGCTTCTTGGTCCTGATGGTAAATGAATGGACAGTTAATGGCTTTTATAAGATTAGAGGCTTCAATGAAGAAATGGATTATTCATTTTAATCTGAAGAAATAGTATCCCCTGTATTCTAGTATATGCAAAAAAACTTAAGGGCTCCTACATAGTTTCTTTCTCTTTCTAGCAGTTAGCATTAGCTTTAAGATAAAATCCACAAACCTGAGACTTTGGGTTCTGCTGGCTTTCGACGTTTGCATTCTGAATTACTTGTAAGTTAATGTCCTTGGAACTTGACGTGGATGCTGGTCCTGGAATTTCAGCAGGAGTAGCAGTTCTCGGGACATCAGGCACCGGAACCGATTTTGTGCAAGGGCCTTCAGATGGAGGGGCGTAGGGTGGATGTGGCATTGGCATGGGCATCCCTCGACCAGGGTGCCCAAACATCTGAAGGTTAGATCCAGGCATGGTGGGAAAATTATTGTGTCCTGGAAGAGGTGGGCAAGGGAACTGCATGTTATGCATTGGAGGCACCTGCATCATCGAAGAACCACTGCCCATATCGAGCATTCCCATCCCAAAACCCATGCCCATTCCCATTCCCATCCCAACACCCATGTGTGGGAAGTGAGGCATGTGTTGTCCAGGCATACGTTGCATTCCGGTAGGTAGCATCATTGGAGGCATATACATCCCTGTTCCCATCGACATAATCTGTTTCATGGAATTTTTGTTTAGTCCAAGGCTACAGTTTATATGTATTTATGGAAATCACATATTATGGAATAGAATGTTTACCTGTACTTGAAGCTGAAGAGTCTTCAGATACTCAATGGCCTCATCAAGCATTGAAGCTTTGTCCACCTTGTAATAGCACGACTTGTAGGTCAGCAGAAGCAACTATTTGTATGAAATAAATAAAGAGAACTCCAGCAAGCATAAACAACATCTGAGAAAGGAACATACTAAAATTTATAAAGAACACTTGAATGCACATTACCTACCTTGTTGCAGTTGGGTATGAGTTCTTGTAATGCTCGCATCTTCTCATTTATTCTATCCCTCCGTCTCTGAATTGCATATCCAAATAGTTAAGATACTAACAATGGGGAAAGCACAAATGAAATGGAGTCCTGCTAGGAAGTCGTACTCACTCTTTCAGACAAATTATGCACTTCCGCAGCTCTAGTCCTCTTAGCACCTGAGCCTCCTCTAGCATTAGATTGTTTTCTAGCCCCTGCAGACTCTTCCTCTACATCCTGAATCAAAATTGATCTCGTCAGATACATGGAAAGACATTTACAAATTCAGAATTCAAGAAATATACAGAAGCAAAGAGGCAAGCGTTGGACTTTCACTTACTTCACTTTGGTATTCAGACTCATCCACTTCGCGAGATTTCCTCTTGGAGGAGTGTTTGTAATCGTTATAAATTCCTCCAGCACTGTTTCCCGAGCACATCGAAGAAGATGCTACCGGTGGTTCCACACTCTTATCAGTGTCTGGCCTTTCTGCGTTTGTACTTGCTGCAAAACTCGAGGTTTGACGAAGAATTTTATCTGTCAATTCAGTACTCCTAGAGGCATCTTCTCGAGAGATTGCCCCAGACTGCTCAGCAGAGGACAATTCCTTAGCAGGGTTACTGGTTGATGGTTCAATACCCACCTTGCTGACAATCTGAACTGGTGGATTTTGGAATCCTCCAACACCTGTGGAACTAGTCGTCAAGTCAATGAGCGCGGACTCCACAGGGTTGCTACTAAAACCAGACATCTTAACCTTACTTCCCGTCCTATCTATGCTGGATAAACCTGCACTGGGTGCAACACTGATGCCCTGAAGATTGGCTTTAACAAGTGCAGCAGGGCGCGAAAAGTAGGAAAAATTCATCAAACCCAGAGGAGTACTAGTGATGGGAACTTGATCTTGCTTCTGCATCTTAGGGATAAGCACTTTACCTGCTGCTTCTGGTGTCTGCTTTGAACATCTATAAGATGCCTGGTGAACATCACCGCTGCTGAAATCTGAAGCTCTTGGTCGAGGAGATGAATTCGAATTATGGCATTCTAACTGATTGATACTACTGCTCCTAGGCCTAGTTGTTGTGTCAGTGGACAAATTTGAATCCCTAATCATCTGAGAATAGCTAGCACTAGTATTTTTAATTTCAAATGGAACCACACCAAAATTCTGAGATTGAGCCGTGTGTGTCTGATGAGAGGAAGACAAGGAATTGAGATGGACCCCAGTCAATTCAGAGAAGAAATCTGAACCATAATCATGTTGCATAGTATCTTCAAGAGGATAACTCAACCATGGACCAATATCATCATCTTGACTCAATCCCCCAATGTGATGATGTGCCGAAGAAGGCCCTCCACTCGCGAAATCATTGGCGGCGGCAGCATCCATAGTTCCAAGCTTACTACCAATCTTTGAATTAATAACATCTCCTCCTCCTACTGCATCTTTCTTAGATGAAGGAGATGAAAAACCACCAACAGATAAATTCTTCCTGTTCCTACTACCTGATTGACCTTGCATCATAATTTGACCGTTTTCACACACTAACTCCACGAATTCATTATCAGGTCTACATCATCAAACCAATAATCAATTGATAAAATTGAACTTAAAAACACCAAAAAAGTAAATTAAAGTAAAAGAATAGTTTTTTAAATGAATAGAGAGAGACTCACGGGAAATCAAGATCAGTAGCAGCAGAAGAATAAGTCATCCGAGTGGGTTGTGTTGCTGTTGTTGTTGTAGATGAATCAAGTTTGTTACTGAAACGGTGATGATGAAGATGAGAAGATGAATTTGGCATTTTTGGTTAATTTACATTATCAAAATCAGTCTCTATAGCAGCTTCCTTCTTCTGTACAGACTTTTGCACACTCCATCCATTGAAGTAAACACCTTCTTCTATCAACCCACCTTTGCAGCTCTTGAAATTAGAAACTGAAAAGCACACACAGTAAAACAACCACAAAAACCTCCTGAATCAGTCAGACAAAAACACAAATATATTCAGATCACTCCCTCACTCTCACGTATAACAATGAAAGTCCCAAACAAGAACTGTGGGTCGTTGTTGTTCTGCAACTTCTACTTGTTGTTCAATGGAAAAGGAGTTAGGGAGTGAGTAGCGTGAGGATCCTTGACGGCGAAAGGGCTAGCTGGGGAGAAAGAAGCTTTAAAAACAGAACAGAAATACTAGTCTACTCTACTGGTGCTACTTTACCATGGGTATTAGGATAATATCTGACCGACCCTTTAACCATGGTTGTCCTTTATTTTCTTTTCTATTTCGTCGGAAAAAATTAAAATAGACTTAGTTTGGACTAATATGGTTTTGGTTCTACGAACAGAAGGGCCCGGCCAACACCGACACCACTTCCGAACCAATCATCGCCATTCATACTTGTACCGTTTGGTATACGGCATAGTTGTCTATAAACTATTTTTTTATTATTATTTTTGGTCTTTAGAAGCATGAAAGTGATTTTATAAGCTTAAAAGGTTATTACACAATGGTAGGTTCTGATTTTTTTTATTACAAAGTCATTTGGTATAATTTTGTTAAAAAAGAAGAAGAGGGATTACATATTGAGGGAGGATCCATGGACACTTTTAAGTGGACAAGGTCAGATAAGATTTGGGTCATTTTCTCCGTAAAACTTAAACGACAAACGATTTAAGTGTAATATTTCGATGATATGTTTCTCTTATAAGATTTTACATTCCTACAAAAAATGAACACAATTCGAGATTATAAAACTACCATCTATCCTTTTGAATATCAGCCGATCAAATTTAACGGTTGAAATTAAGATTGGTAGATGGTGAGCTTTGACATCTCGAATTTCGTTCATTTTTTTTTTGTAGGAAAGTAGAGCCTTATAAGATGAACATATCATCAAAATATTATACTTAAATTCATTGTCGTTTGGGTTTTGCGGAGAAAATGACGCAAATCTTGTCTGACCTTGTCCATCTAAGAGTGTCCACGGATCCTACCTCTTACATATTTACAGATCGTCGTTTGATTATATTTTTTCCTTTGTAAATGTGGTAGAGTATACAATATGGAATTCATTGCGTGTATCTGGATAACTCTTTGATCATGTTGGGTTTTACGTTGGTGATGGCAAAAATTCTAAAATTGCACCTTTACATCTATTAGTGCAAATTTCTGCATTTTTTTTTTAATAAGAAAACTTGAATATATTAAAACTGAAAGTTAGAGAGTTAAGATCCTTCGTAATGGGATCATAAAGCCAGTTAGGGATTTCGGACGCCAATAATGGCTATTTGCCAAAGATCTTGCAAATTTACAGATTATATCAGCCACATTATTTGATGTGAATAGACACATAACCAAAGATACTGGTTCAAAATAACTAAAACAACACTGATAAAACTTAAATTAGACCACTTCATTGCAGTTGATTTTCTCATTTATTGCAGAGATGACATTATGGAAGTCTCCGTCAAACTCAACTTTTGTAAAAAATAATTCCTTTGACCAAATTATTGCATCAAGGAATACAGGTGAATTCATTGGAGCACGAACATGGCGAAGAACAGCATCATTAATCTACATTTGTGCATGGCCTATATGATATATGTCCACTTTGTGCTGTTAACGTCACTGATCTAAATTTTACTTCATTCTTCCGAATTAGTACACTTTTTTTTTTTTTTTTTTTTGAACCTTCTCATTAATGGAAGTTCAAAGTTATAATGAGTTTAAAATCAAAATTAAGAAAATACAAATAGACACACCGTACAAGTTAACCAAGAAATCCGACAAGAGAAAGAGAAGGATTACCGGTGTAGAACAAATACAAGCATGAATAAAAACCGATTCAAGTCGGAGGAAGAATGGTTTTTCTCGGAAGTGTATTCCAACCATTTTGTTTGTTTTTCTTCTTCATAAAGATGTGCTCCAAAAGTTGGAGTGATTTGCTCAAATTTCTTAAAACTTGTGATGGAGATTTAGTCGTCAAAAACATCATTCATGAAGATTCCGTCGCCGGATAAATAGATGATGAAGATTCCGGTAAAGATTTCGTCGCCGGAGCAAACAATAATGAAGTTTTCGTCGTTGAAAAACATCCCAAGTGATCTTAAAACCCATGAAACACAAGAACGACCATTAAAACCGAGATAAACCTCTCTAATAGAGGAGATAAAAATACCATAAGGGTGTACAAAACTTACCAATAAGTAAGAGAAAACCATGATAGAAACTAACTAATAACAAAGATCTAACCTAAGACAAGAAAAGGGAAAGAAAATCCCGCCCAGATTCGGCCCCAAAAAGACCAGATCTGAGCCGGAGATGGTTGCCGGTGAAGAAAACCTTTTTTTTCCCTGTCGAACTAGTGAGAGAGGAGAGAGGGTATCGAATAGATTTAGGGGTGGGGGTGGGGGGAGCACGAACGGCGGAATGATCTAATGGCAGCAGGAAGGACGACATTAGTTGTAGCTTCACAAAAAGGCACTATCTCAAAAAAGCAGGATCTGAGAGGCATCCCTACGACGGCAAGACCTCCGATAAAATAGAGTCTACTCGAAAAGTTTGGGGTGGGGGGTGGGAGAATCCTTACCACTCTCACTCTCGAGGTACAAAAATAGGACATATTCTGCATAGAGAGCTTCAATCTCATTATCTTACAAGATAAGATTTTTGTAGTATTATATTCTTTTTCTTTTGATTTAGATATTATCCTCTTGTGTTAGCACCCCCATTACTTTATGTAAATAATGTGGCTACCTAGAGTTAAGATAATGTTAAATAATTGCCTATACGGACATATAAAAAGGAGTTAAGATATCTTCATATCTACTAATCTACCCACTTTAAACTATTTAGGGTTTGAAATGTTAGATTTGGTTTCTATCCCATTTTAAGGCTGAAAAAAGAAATAATTGACAAAGAGATTGACTTGCTAATCATGATCAAGGATCATTAATAGCTATCTTTCTATTTGTCTATCTATCTATCTAGATTCTAGTCTAGTCTAATTGGTTAAATTCGTTTTCTATACGAGTACAGTACTATCACCATGATTGTTGGAGGGAGGAACATTTGATTGATTAGTGAAAAAAACCATATTTAATTAAACAAGTTTATAAAGCAGTTAATATGAGACTTAAATTAGAAGGATGGAAAAGTGCAAGTATAAAATTTTTATTTGCTGTCAACAATGTTTAGCTAATGACTCTTTTGTTGGGAACAACGTATGACTTTTCGCTTTATGTCGGTTGTATTCGTTTCACACGGTTTGTGTGTCTTTTAATCTATTCTCTTTGTTAAAAAAAAAAAAAAACGTACGACTCCTGCCACTAAACAAGCGTCTACCGAATGGTTGAATGCACACCCTGCAAAGCTGCAAATATATTTTTTTTTTTTTTTTGAAATCATTCGGTGACTAGGTGCGGAAATTCGAACTTTTAACTTTGAGAACGAGAATTCGTCATCTGGCCAACCTATCTATTCCTCGGGTCGATTACCTTGCAAATAGTATAATCGGATCTGTTTGTCAGGGGACCGACTCGTACTTAAAAGGGCTTACGATCGTACTTAATTTTTTTTAGTTTTCCACTTGCAAAAGCTACCATTTTCTCCTTGTTTCATAGAACAAACAGTGGGAGTCTGTTTCTATGAGTGGGAAGTCCATACTTCCATTCACTCAACCAAATAATCAAATCTGGCCACATTCATTCATTCTTCTGAATTCTCATCATTTTGTAGCACTGTAGCAGCCATGGATGGAATAATGGAGATTTGATGAATATTCCAATGTTTGAGAAACGTTTTGTATTACCAGGGGTGGTGCATCTTGTCTCCATTGCTACAAGTGATGGTGGTGTAGGGGCTAGTCTTTGTTTTAGCTACACTACAAAAAGAGGGACCAAACTAATGCAACACTAACGCGTGTGATGGTCACATGCTTTGTGTGTGTTACCTAGTTTTGGGTATAATGTTTGTTTGTTGTGCTTCTTCGAACCTGACAAAATTTACTCCCCACCATAACACTGACATAGTCCGGCTCCCAATCGGAAACCCCCAAACCAACCCCACCGTGCTTGTCTTAAAGCGTTCTCCCGTTATTCACCAAATTTTGATTCCCCGCTATGGCGGTAAGTCTTATTTACTCCATACCCCGGAATGGCACCATGGGAAATTCCAGGTAATGTGGCAGCGTATTTAACTATCTAACTATGTGTATGACTATCGATAGTTTTCACAACCAATATAGTGTGCCAAAGTTCTACTAGTTTCTATATAATAATCGGAGTTATACAGACAGTCTCCGGAATATAGGAGTTACAGTGGGTGATGGGTTTTAGATATTCTATTCCATGGGGAGAGAGGAAAAATAGAGCAAAAATACCTCCCTACTGAACCCATCCAAAACCTTTATGAAACCATCTGCAACTGTTAACAGCTTTGGTGATGTTCTTTCCCCATCAATTTGTTTTTTTTTTCATGTCCATTTTCTGTGGTAATAATAATATGGTGTCATCATGTCATTATTGTTATAAAGATTGCATAGAGGTGGAGTGCCGCAAATCCAAATCCAAAAACAATATCTTTATCTGTTCTGTAGCTTCATGTTCTGCTCGTGCCTACCGATCTGGCCAATGGTCCCACGCCACGAGCACTTATTACTGACTCATCCTCTCTTGTTTTTGTATTATTGTCATCTTCTTTGCCCCGGGAAAGAGGAAGAATCAAGCCAAAATTTTCAGCAACCAGACCAAAACACATCTGACTTTACCTCAACTTACTTTTACTACTGTAATCTTTTTCATCTTCGGTTGTGAATTGGTTTATGAAGATCATATACATACACCTGTTCTTGTGTCTAATCCAGTCTGCCGTGGGTTATGGGAGAAAATGTTCAGGGCACTTCGACTACTACCCACCGCCCACACTGTGGATGCAAATCAGTTAGCTTGGATCCTTCTGCATGTCTTTCATCCTCGTGGTTCTATGTTAATAATGCAACTCCAAACTCGAATCCCTCGTGTGAACTCCCTCAAGTAGCTTCACTGCAGGTTTACAAGCAGTTAATTATTTGCTTGCTCTGCATCACAGTTGACAGGTGCATTACCAGGAAAATAATGACAATCACAAGATCGTGCGAGAAATACATAGGATAAAATATATGAGATGAGGTTTTCAGAGAGATCATAGATGATTGTAAAGAAAAGAAAAACTTACCACGTTGACAACCAAGTTGATGACATACACATACAGCTCTCGAGTGAGTCAGTAGTCTGTTTCATCAGATTAAGAAAAATAAAAATCATAATTTCTGTCACCTACTTGGTAGTCTTCATTTTTAAATGTACCCATTGTCCCCCTTCTTCAAAACATAACCATGGATACATGATCATGATAATGATGGTATCGGTACTTTAAATCCTAATTTATCGATTTCAACAACTCTAAATCCTCTTACCCATCATAGAATCTCGTTTTCAGGTAACAAATAATGATATTCTGTAAAAAGATCCAGTACTGTGTCAATGCAAAACGATAAAAATCTAAATGACATGCTTGCGTACCCAGCAGCCTGAATTTGAGTCGAGTTTTCTGTTGTTCATATATATATAGCTGCCTGCCTGCGTGCGTGCTGCACTTCTCATTGTATATATCCCTCAGCATGACGCCCAAAGGACCAGAAAGAGAGGGAACATTTTGTCTGATTTCTCCAACATATACTGCTTTCCAGAAAACAAAGCAGATATGAAGAACATGGGTTACACATGCCGATAAAATTACCAATATAGTAATGACAAATACAAAAAATCATTTCCCCAATCACTAAAGAGAGAGAAGAATTCTATTACTAAGTCTTTCGTGTCCAATCAAACATAGTTTAACATGAAAGTTAGTTAGACACTTGTTTCATTGGCAGAAATTAAGGAAAAGACTTTCACCCAATAAACCTCTATTTGAAGCTTCAGTGTGAATGTGGTTCAGGAAATCCTTTCAATACTCTCTTGAATTATCCCCAACCCCCACCGAGACTTTTCGTGCAGTGTAAAAGAGATAAATATTGAATGCAAAGACGATGATTAAGATGATAAACTGACATAATGATTCTTAAAACAGACCAGGGGAAGAGAGGCAGAAGATTATATGGATTAACTAGTAGAAGAAGCATGCTTTCCTGGAGACATAGAAGGTGTGTGTAGAGTGGGGCTCCTGCTGATAACTAGAATTTTTAATGCTCTCTCTCTCTCTCTCTCTCTCTCTCTCTCTCTGCCATTCTTGGCTGCTAAACCTGTTCTGGAGCATAGCTAGTGGATTCTCTCTCACATTCACTCCCTCTTCTGCAATTTGACCACTAGCAAGAACACTCAATGTTTGACTCTTATTTTAGTAGGTGTCCATTATTATTTCCTTTAAGAAACATAGTGTGGCAGACACAAATAACTTGAAACAGACTCATAAATCAAGATCAGTCCGGATCATTACAGCCAACTTTCCAGTAGAGATCCGTAATAATGAGGTCATTATTACGATCAAACGCATTCTGTATCATTAGATTGATTGTTCAGGCAGTAATCTAAAAAGCTAAGCAGCAGACTAGACAATGTCTACTATGAGTTTATTGCGAAAAACTATACCATATAGTGAATGGAAAGAAGAGTCAGTGTCATGAGATCAGCATATTTTTGAGACTATAATGAAAACAAAAGGCGACACAGAAAATATACAGTGCATTGATAGATCATCAGGAAAATATCATCCGAAAATGGTAGTTAAGGATCAAAGATTATTAACAGACAGCCTCTATGGTGCAGGGACCACTATCTATTGATAACAATTATTAAAGAAAAATTAAAAAAGTATTTGTCAGATATGCATGTTCATCTGTCTATTATAATCAGACTTTTTTAAACAATTTTTTCTTTTTGAAAAAAATCTGCCACCTATCTAATTTTCATCTGCTTTAAGAAGCTAATGTTACAGGATTAGTTACTCGCTACTTATTACTCCTCGTTTGTAACCTAGTATTTCTTATCCAACTCTTGGTGACTATTGTTAGGAAGCATTTCTATTTCTAGCATTTGTTCTTAACTTCTCTCAAAAATATGAATTTGACATAGATTCTTAACTTTTACATCAAACAATTATGATTAGCAGTAGACTGATGTTCTGCGATCTGGACATTTAAGGCAAAGACCAACTCATTGCAGAGTTATCATTTATGAAGTGAGTATGTGACCATATATAGAGTAAGCCCTATATAATCCCTAACAGTTTCAAATAACACTTATTAGGGCTATATACGACTTTGTAGTAGTTCTCATTCTAATCATTTTGGACACAGTAATAGCAAAATCATCGTACAGTGGCAGGGACAATGACATATATTCAGGATGGCAAGATACCCCCAATAATCGAAGAGAAATATGACCCCTTAAAGGTCCATCTATAGGATAGTAGTTGAACTAGAGCTAATTCACCCAGATGCGATACTGTGAATGATTATTAATCAAGGCTTGGAGCATACTGAAGACTTTGACGGGTCATGATAATTAATGTGGCCAGCATGATCTGAGAAACATCTCGAAACCCCGCCTTGAACTGTCTCTACATCTTTTACCAGACAAAAAATAATGATAATGGGCCTTTTTCAATAGCAAATTCTGGTAAGCGATATATGGAAGTTCAAATTTGTTTTTGAGCATCATAACTTGATTGGAATTAAGTCAATTAACCTATCTTAGGAAAAGTGATGGTTTCTACTCACAATCAATGGTTAAAGAAGCATGAATAACGATGATCTGTCGATATGGAGTTAATCTCGGAAGCACGATTACCTGAAAAACAACTAAACCACTTCAGATAGAGAAATATGAATCTACAGTGATAAGTAGTAGAGAGTAGAGAAACCATTTACCAGCAGATTGTTGATCTCAAGAGGCATATTGCAGGGCACAGATTGACCAGTAACACTCTCACTGAGCATAAGGGAGATGAGATCGGGAGTTCTCTTGAGGTTTCGGAAGCTCAGTTTCACTAGGATGACCCACTTGTTATATGCATGGCCAGTATTATAGATGAAAATTTCCCCAACCCTTCTGCTTGTAGCACAGGATTAATCGTTAAATAAGATTGACCATAGACTTCACAAAACAATCATTTATACGGTTCTCTTCTGGTTTAACAAAACCAAATTATGTCAAATTTAAACTACTGTGCACCAAAATTCCCCACATGAGCATAAGCCAGCTGAGGATCTGTGAAACCTATTGATATCCCTGACAATTATCTTCCCATCAAAAATCTCAGAAGCAAACTCCATAACTGTGTGGCAATCACCACAAGTCCTTGGTTCTTCTCTATCCTAATTGGTGTACCAACTGGCAAAGCCAGAAAATCCATATGCAAGGGCTAGTTTCTCATTATGGTACCATGTCCTCTCATCTTTAACTGCATATTCTGTTTCAGCAACATATCCTCTCTTTTTTGCCAAATCTGCTAATTTCCGCAACATCTCATATATCTTATCCGTCCAAGGATGTGAATAATCATGCATTGTGAATAAGTAAATTGTGTTCTTAATGTCAACCCCAACTATACCCAGGCTCTTTTTTCACCCCGTTCAGCCCCATCATTTTTCGTACTTCTTTAGCTTTTTCAAACATCCCATAACGTGCATATATGTCAGAAAGAAGCATGTAATTCCCAGAATTTCTTGGCTCCATCTTAAAAAGCCTCTCTGCGACCTCTCTACCTATCTCAAGATTACCGTGTTTCCTGCAACCCCCAAGCAAAGCTCCCCAGACTGATGGGTCAGGCTCAAGTGGCATTGACTCGACAAACATCTTTGCCTCATCCAATCGACCAGCTCGACTTAACATATCAACTATGCATGCGTAATGCTCTGATCCAGGTTCGATCCCATACAACCATTTCATGGAATCATAGTACTTTATCCCTTCTTCCACGCGTCCAGTATGCCCACAAGCTGAAAGAACACAGACAAGAGTGATACGATCAGGTTTAATCCCCTTCACCAACATTTCCTCAAACAAGTCAATCACTTGATCTCCAAAGCCATGTAGTTGACAAGCTGCAATCATGGCTGTCCAACAAACAACACTCCGATCATCAATTTCGTCAAACACACGGCGAGCGTCTACCAAACCACCACATTTAGCATACATTGTTATCAACGCGCTTGCCACACAAGAATTCGAGATGAACCCACTCTTAATAATCTGATTATGGATCAATGCTCCTTGATCTAGTGCTCCAAGACTAGCAGAAGCATGCAAGGCAGTTGAAAGAGATGCCTCATCAGGCGATACACCTTCACTTCTCATGACCCAAAAACAATTACAAGCTTCTTCAAAGCAATTATTTTGTAACAAGCCCATCACCATAACATTCCATGTAACAACATCTTTATCTGCTATGGTCCTAAACAACTTCAAAGCTTCTCCAAATCTACCACATTTACTATACATATCTACCAACGAGTTCTTCACACACGCTGATTCAGTTAAACCATGTTTAATCCCTACACCATGAACCTGTCTCCCAAAACAAAAACTACCACTGTTTGCGCACGCACTCAACACACTCGAGAAACTCACTTGATCAGGACTAACTAAAACCTCCTTAAAATTAGTCATTGCCTTCTCATAGAACCTATTCTTCGAAAACCCAACAATCAAAGAATTCCAAGAAACTAAATTTCTTTCAGGCATTTCATCAAACACTTTCTCCGCATAACCCATTTCACAACACTTCCCATACATATCAATCAAACCACTCCCAACAAACACGTCAGAATCAAACCCATGTTTCAAAACCAAACACTGTATCTGTTTCACACTCATTGTTTCAGCACAAGCTGGTAATACAGCCGAGAAGGTAAACTGATTAGGATGCACCCCTGTTTGTCTCATCTGGTTAAATAGGTTTAATGCTTCATTAGACTTGCGGGTACGTGAGAACTGAGTAATGAGAGATGTCCAGGTAATGACATTCTTATTGTTGGAAATGTTAGTGTTTGAGAATAAGAGAAGGGTTTGGCTAAGTTGACCACATTTGGAGTATAAGTTGATGAGGTGGTTGAAGAGGTATGAGAGATGAGTCAAGTTGTTAGTGATGATTTGAGAGTGTATTTGTGTTACATGCTTGATGTTCGTTGTCTGTAATGTAGAAGAGTTTAGGAGCTTGTTTATATATTGCAAGTTTAATAGAGCCATCAATACATTGAGATTCTTTTACGCCAAAACGCTACTTCTCAATTGAGCTATTCATCGAACCCATCTTGCAGAGTTCCCCAGCAATTGCATGGGGCGTATCCCTTGAGAGACCGAGCATGATACTGTATGGAACCAATTGATAACATCCGTGGTCTCTTCGGACACAAGGTGGATCTCGCTCTTATCAAAACAAACCCTATTTGCCGCCTTGAAATGAACTCCTAGATTGTGTGTTCTTCTTTTCCGACATTCTTCATTTAACACGTGTTCCATTTGACACCACTTCCGGAATCCACTTTTGATTTTAAAATTTATGAGTGTATTACCTCCCTCCGTTTCTAAGAAATGGGCTTGTGTAATCTACCCAAAGATTTATAAAACTACCTATGAAGTGAGCACATGAGGAGAGAGAAGCGTGTGGTGGTGCGATCCTTTTTCTGTGTTGCAATTTTAAGAGTTGGGTGATGCGATTATTTTACCTTATTTTCTCTCTTGTGCTTTCTTTATTCTGTCACCGTTTGCGGCAGAATGTCGTCGACTCAGCCCGTGTAATCTCCTTTGTTGACTACCTCCCATAAGGAAGAGGAAAATTTGAAAGGAGGATATCAGGATTTCTTCATTCCTGATAAGAGTTCTGGTGGTTCTAGGGTTTTACCTGCAAGTTTTGGTTCTGATAGTGACTCTTTTCCGAGATTTGGATCCATTAATTGGTCCGAGTTTTACTCTGGTAAGCATTGTGTTAACCAGGATAAGGAAAAGATGTTTAAAAAGCCGGCGATTATTGATGGGAAGAACGCTGCATCGTTTCCTTTGCTGATTTTGCTAAGGATATCAAAAAGTGTGAAGATCTGGTTATTATAGCTTTTGCAGGTAAGCATCTCTCATTTATGCAAGTTAAGAATTAAAAACATGAGGGTACCAAAATATACCACCAACTTTTTCTTAGGCAACCTGTATGGACTAAACTCGAATACAATTCCGAGAGTTCAACTTAATGAATCTCAATCAAGGAATTATATGAAGAGCTTATATCTCTTTCTCTCACAACCAGAAAGTTTACAGAACCAAGTCTGTGAACCTGAGTATGTGTGAGAATACTTTGACAATCTCAAAAATCAATATCCAAGAATCAATCAAGTCATATCCAACAAACAAGGATGGATGTATCTACTTTGATTGATTTACATACAACCTGTGATATTTCAATTATAAAGATAAACAATATAATGTGGAAAAGAAATAACACAGACACCAGAAATTTTGTTAACGAGAAAACCGCAAATGCAGAAAAATCCCGGGACCTAGTCCAGACTTGAACACCAAACTGTATTAAACCGCTACAGACACTAGCCTACTACCAATTAACTTCGTAGTGTAACTGTTAGAGCATTGCTCGGTTGAACTAACAAGTGTTTCTATCTCAAGCTTGTTGTAAAATTTAGTTGTCAAAATTATATCTTGGTTTCTAGTCTACATTAGTGAAGTCCCGATTTCGGATAGAAGTGTATTAGAGAAACGAACATCACGGCAATCATCATTGCGTTCTACCGTTTGAAGGCGAAGATCAACCGAAGCTTTTGGAGAACTTCATCAACAAAAGGTAAGTTGAAAAGACGAGGGTACCCAAATATACCACAATCTTAAACTTTTCCACCTATAAGTCCTCTTACTGAAAGTGATTGTCTATGGACTGAGTCGAGACAATACAACGAATCGGTATTCACACTTTGTGTGATCGTCTATGGATACGAGATAGAGACAATACAACAATCAAAGTGTGATTACTTGATAATAGGTTTGGACTTAACCAAACTCAAGTAATACGGAGTTAACGTTTGTGTAATTTACTTTAAATTATAATAACAACAATTATAATTGCAGAAAACAAAAGTAAATGACACATCAATTGTTAACGAGGAAACCGCAAATGCATAAAAACCCGGGGACCTAGTCCAGAATTGAATACTCTAAGAATTAAGCCGCTATACAAAATCAAACCAACTTCGTATAGTTGAGACCAAGCAACTAAACCTATAGTTCACCTAGTTTCTTCAGTATCCATGCGCTTCCGACATTCGATAAGTGCACGCATTAGAACAATTCCTTTGGTTCGTATTCCAAACAGTAAAGGAACAACAAATTTGTTCGGTAACAACTCTATTCAATCTCAGTGATATGAGTTAGACAAAGGCTCTTCTGTTTAGTCCAATAAACTCCTTTGTCGGGTTTAGATCTATCTATCCAACTGAAAAAGTGGGGGTCTAACAACATCACTCAATATTTCGCTTAGCAATCTGTATGGACTAACTCCAATATACTTTTAAGAGAATCAACTAGACAGTCAGACTCAATCTTAAGTCGGGTGAATGATCTTGTGGGATAGATTCATCTATGGAATTAGGCAAATCATCCACACAAGCATCCACAGGGTCATCTATATCATCTGTCTGGAACAGAGAGTCACTACAAGATTCATCATCATCAGCATATAATTTTTGGCATTCAAGAACTCTCAATCTTAGTTCCCAACTAAGTGGTGTGTGTTTGTAATACTTCTCATATATAGTTAGAGGTGATTCTTCACTTACCATTTGTGGAGCAAAAACTCCATACCGTTGCCTATGCATATATTCACCAAGAGTTATTTTAGATGACGTCTCCTGATAATGAGAATTTCTACGCTTATAGTCTCGTAACGTCATCTCAGGTGGCGTCTCCTGAAAAGGATTCATCACCCCGAAAATACAAACTACAGAGGAATTCTACACAATCACAAACAAAGATGACTCGACCAAATCAAACCTATTGAATCTAGCAAACAAAAAGCATGATGGCTCCCTTAGATTGTTTCTAGAACAGCTTCTATTCCTCCAAAAGGCAACTAGGTATCGTTTTAGCAAACCTCTCTAGATCGATCCGAATAAAGTGAGTCGAAGAGAAGTAGGGGAAGCTCAGAGGAGCTTTGATGCCCCGACCTCTTTGGCAACGTTTCCTGTTAGGGCGGCTCTAGTCGACTCACAGTAATCTTCCTGAACTTTTGAGTTAAGCTAATAAGATACCCAATACTTCCCTTTGAATGACTTTCCTATAAGCCCGTTACCCTATCGGTCTCGTTCTAATCAGTATTTTAAGCTTGGGTTCGCGTAGGTTATGTGTTCCTAAGGCAGGCAAGAAGAGAACGGTGATGAAATCTGAACCCTTATCTTGTATGGCCTGGCCTTGCCCTTTACTAAGAAATTAAAGTCCGTATTCAAAACCTCAACATATATGCACCTTAAGGAAGACAGTAAACCCGCTGACAGGGGATTCGCGAGTGTTTAGAAGCTTACCTCCCGTACCAGACGGGGGATGAAACGGTTGTAGTCGACTCGGGCCACTGACTCCTGTGTCAGTGTACGAACCCGAGGGGCCGAGACGATATCGTAATCGTCGTCCTTCCCTGCAAACAGTTTTGTATTTAATAACCCTTCCGTAGTTTTTTTTTAAAAAAAAAAAATAATAATTTAAAGTCCAATGTTTAATGTCCCAAAAATAAAAATAAAAAACAAAATAAAGTCCTATTTACAATTTCTAAAAATAAAATCTAAAAAATAAAAATAAAATAAAATCTAATTAATTAAAAAAAATAAAAAATAAAAATATCTTCGTCTTTTCTCCGTTCTTTTCGCTTTGTCTAGCTTTTAATCCCCCAGGTCTTTCGTCTCCAATTCCTTTTTGATTCAAAACCTGTAACAAAATGACAAACACCCAAGAAACGTAAAAAAAAAAACAAAAGAATAAAAAAACAAATCTAAAAACTCTAAATCTAAAAACAAGTCCGCGTCGGCGGCGCCAAAATTTGATGTGTCTTCAACTTTGTTGTAGTAGTGGTAAATAGGATTCGAACTCTAAGACTTTTGAAGATTCGAGTTTATAAATTTAATAAAAATATATACAAAAATATTAAACAATGGGCGAGAGGTACTGGGACTAAAGATTTAGCCAATCTTCATAACATAAGGTTCACTTATTTATTCTCAACAATTTTAGCTCAAGAAATATAAACATGGACTCTATTTTTGCCAAGGTAGATTCTCAAAACATTGATTGTAAATCCTAAGCATGATGTATCAAAACACCTAAGCTAAGCATACATCATCAAATTAAATGACAACCAATTAAATCAAATCATATTTCAATTAATATTAGTGCAAAAGTCATAAAAAAAAGAATAAAATAAATTTACCCATGTATGAAGTTCGGCCTCCTCCGTCGTCCCAGTGTTGGGGTTTAGCTCCTCATATTATAAACACTCTCAAAATATTTTTTATTTGCTCAAAAAGTGTTTACAATGGTGAAAATGGAGAAAATAGTGAAAAACAGGATTTTGTGACGCATGAAAAGCGTCACAAAATGAACGATATAATAAAAGTGTTGTAGTCACTATTCCGAAGTCGCCGGAAAAGTGCTACCCACTTCCGTAAATTTTCGACAGTTTTCAGCGATTGTCTTCAGCAGGTGTTGTTCTTCGTGTTCTTGATGTTCATCATCATCAGCAGCAGCAGAACCCGAGTTTCTGCAACTCGTGATTTCTCGCTCCTGAGCTCTCCTCAGCTCCCCAAACTCTCCACCTCTTCTAAGTCTCCCAGGGACTCTATTTATACCGAAAACAGGCGTTGAATCTCCTCCATTAATTCCAAAATATTCACAATATCTTTTATTCATGGTACGGGAATAATCAAGATTTTCTTTCTCTGCTTAGCTCCTCCACGCGTTTTTAGAAGTCAAATCTCCTTATTTATATCCTTTACGCTCCAACATACTCCAAACTCGTGCATTACACGCATCGAACTCACTGTAATTCATGTTATCCCGTGAAAATGTGTGTAACTCTGTTTTGCTCCATGCGATGATTACAGCCAATTCTAATCCAAACAGACACCCATAACAGCTTTCTATGGTCATATCACGTCTACCCATTAAGTTTCAGGGATTTAATCTCACTAAATCACGTCCAAAAATCGATCGAAAATCTGCCAGAGAAGTAAGTTTATTTTCCCGCCAAACACACAAAATTCGAATTTTGTGAAGAAAGTCACCCCTTATCAATGGTCGCCCCTTATCCGTTGCTGGAGTCCGAATAACACATTCCCTTGGGGTTCCTTTAGTAATTTTTATGGGGCGTTTTCAACACTTTTTTCGGGGTTCC
Source organism: Papaver atlanticum (assembly GCA_023531105.1). Taxonomy (NCBI): domain Eukaryota; kingdom Viridiplantae; phylum Streptophyta; class Magnoliopsida; order Ranunculales; family Papaveraceae; genus Papaver; species Papaver atlanticum. Next base: position 1,021,959 of record JAJJMB010002379.1, on the reverse strand, counting down.
TCCGGTTCATTTCTGGGGTGCCTTTAGTACTTTATCCTGGGGTGTAAAACACCACTTTTCGAGCCAATTTTGTCGCAAGAGCTTATTCCCTAAAAAAGACTTAAAACAACTTAATTAGAAATAAAATGAGTCCAAGATAATGTAGTTATGGGTGAAAATGCGTCACACTTGCGTGCTTATCAAGAACATCAGAAAACTTCTTAGAATTTGAAGGAACAGCTCTTGGCTTCCTCACATTCCTTCTTTTTCTTTTCAAAGTTGGAGGTAATGGAGATCTTTCTTTTTCCTTCATGATTGATGGCTTAACAATCATATTAACATCTTTTCCATCAGAAGACATGATGCTTGGAGTATCCATATGCGTACGGGTTTGTGAGAGGAAATCACAACTTAAGTCTCAATAAGAAGTCTTAAGATAAAAAGAGTTTCAGGGAAGGAAAAAGGAATGTAGGGTTACGGAACCTTTATACACTTAAAGGATTCAATTACGCACAACTCATACCCTATAAAATGAAGAATTGTCAATTTTAACCCTCTTTTATTGATTAAACAGGAAAGTCCTTTCCAATATCAATTAGATATGAAAAGCGGCATGAATTCCATGCTTTCAAAACACAGCAAAACTAAGAAAAGAGAGAAAACAAAAACATTCTTTTCTAAAGCCTGGGGTGTACACAATCTTGTCTCTTTTTATCAGGCACATGAGACAAGACGCACCAAACAACACAATCAAGTTGTGCTGTGGTGAACAACAATCTGTCCACCATGACCTCTTTGAACGGAATTCATTGAACCCTGTCTATCAAAATGTTTAGACCATACTCTTTTCTCTAGTGGTCTTGACATATCCTTGGAAACTAACTTCTTTGACGAAGATAAAATCTTACATACCTCAGCAGTTTTTTGAACAAGTTTGAGCTTGTTTGCTAATCGATTTGCTCTTCGTTGAAGTTTGTTTGCATGCCTCAGTTTGTGTTTATACTTGAAACACTTTGACAGTTCATGGCCCTTGAGCGAACAATATGAGCATGTCAACTTGGAATATGATTCAGGTACCCGAGATGTGAAAGCATCTAGACACATAGTAGAGCCTGAAAAATTAGACAGAGAGTTTCCAACGAAAAGGTCAGTTTTTTCTTCATGATTGGTTGAGTTCTCTTCTGAAAGAGTATAAAGATTGATGTATGTATTGCTACAATTATCAAAATCAATATTTTCACAAAGAAGTGCAACACTTGACTTTTCGTCTTCATTAGAATCATAGTTGTCAGACATTTCATCAAGAGTTGCAACAAGACCTTTGTTTCCAGTGTATTTCTTTCGATTTGGACACTCATTTGCAAAATGACCAAAACCTTTACACTTAAAGCATTGTGGCATATCCTCGTAAGCATCCCTGTTTTTAGAAGGATTGCGATTGTGAGGTTTAACTGACGATATGGGTTTATCTCTGGAGAACCAGTTACTTCTCTTCAATAGAAGATCTCTAAACTGTCTTGTGATCAACGAGACTGACTTGTCAAGATCTTCATCTGATGAATCAGCCTCAGAAAGATCATCCTCAGAGATGCAAGCAGTTTTACTTTTATCAAGTAATTTAGTTTTCTTTTGTGCTTTAAAGGCAACATCCTTTCGTGTTTTGGATGTGTGCTCATGATCAAAGATCTTTAGCTTCCAAACCAACGTATTTCTGGAGAGAGCATCAAGGTTATTCCCTTCAATGATAGCATGCTTCTTAGAATCGTATCTAGATGGCACCGATCTGAGAATTTTCATCACAATGTCCTTTTCAGGAATAGTCTTACCCAATGCAAAGGATGCATTAACAATTTCAGACACTTTGTGATTAAACTCATCAAATGAATCTTCATCTGCCATACAAAGGTTTTCCCAATCGGAATTTAGGTTTTGAAGCCTGGCTTCCTTTTTACTGGTATTCCCTTCAAATACGGTTTCTAAGATATCCCAAGCATCTTTAGAACGAGAGCACGTAGTCACATGGTGATGAAGATTTGGGGTAATGGCATGTATGATGGCATTCAAACCGTCGGACTTTTGTTTTGTAGCAAGTATCTCAGCAGCGTCATATGCACCAATATCTTTAGGTACGGTTGCATCTCCTACTGCCACAACGGGAGCATCATAGCCATTAACTACATAAACCCATGATTTTAAATCACCAGCTTAAAGAAAAGCACGCATAGCGATTTTCCATCACAAGTAGTTTGAGCCATCGAAGACTGGTGGTACGCTTATGGAGATAACACTTCTGTCCATAAGGGCAGATCGCTTACAAAAATAGACTTATAAGGTCTTATACTTGTTTGCCAGCTCTGATACCAATTGAAAAAGTGGGGGTCTAACAATCTCATCCAATATTTCGCTTAGCAATCTGTATGGACTAACTCCAATATACTTTTAAGAGAATCAACTAGACAGTCAGACTCAATCTTAATAAAAAGTATATGAAAGAGTTATATCTCAATTTCTCGATTCAATCCCAACTCAAACAAATAGAAATCTGCGAGTCTGATTGAATACAAGAGAAATAAACTTGAATGGTAACAAAGACCAATGTTCAAGGATCAATCAATTTCAATCAACAACCAAAGGTTGGATTTACCAATTGATCGATGCAAACGCACAACCTGTGATATTTTTGTTATATAACAAAATATAATGCGGAAAAGAAATAACACAGAAACCATAAGATTTGTTAACGAGGAAACCGCAAATGCAGAAAAACCCCGGGACCTAGTCCAGATTGAACCCCACACTGTATTAAGCCGCTACAGACACAAGCCTACTACAAACTAACTTAGGTCTGGACTGTAGTTGAACTCCAATCAATCTCACACTGATCCAAGGTACAGTTGCTCTCCTTACGTCTCTGATCCCAGCAGGATACTATGCACTTGATTCCCTTAGCTGATCTCACCCACAACTAAGAGGTTCTACGACCCAAAGTCGAATACTTTAATAAACAAATTTGTATCACACAGAAATGTCTACAGGAATAGATAAATCTGTCTCTCACAGAAATACCTACGAGTTTTGTTCCGTCTTTTGATAAATCAAGGTGAACAGGAACCAATCGATAACCCGGACTTATATTCCCGAATAACAGCCTAGAATTATCAATCACCTCACAATAATATTAATCGATTAGCGAAAAAAGATATTGCCGAATCACAAACGATAAGACGAAGATGTTTGTGACTACTTTTCTATCTTTCCTATCGGATAAATTAATCTCAAGGCAATATTACGATTGCACTCAATCACAATAGAAACAACAAGATCAGATCACTCAACTACAAAGAAAATAGTTGGGTCTGGCTTCACAATCCCAATGAAGTCTTCAAGTCGTTAACCTACTGGGTCTCGGTAGAAACCTAAGGTTAAAGGAGAATCGACTCTAGCTTATACAACTAGTATCACACAGGAGGTGTGGGGATTAGGTTTCCCAGTTGCTAGAGTTCTCCTTTATATAGTCTCAAAATCAGGGTTTGCAATCTAAGTTACCTTGGTAACAAAGCATTCAATATTCACCGTTAGATGAAAACCTGATTAGATTCAATCTAATATCTTTCAACCTTTAGATCGAACTTAGATTGTTATACAAAAATGAAATGCACGTTCAATTAGGTTTGTGTAACCGTACCTAAACGTGTACACCTAGTTGGTTCAACAGTAGTTAACCAAATGGTTAGCCATATGAGCACTTTCATATCAACCTTATTCATCTTCACCATAACTAGTTCAAATAACTCAAAAGAACTAGTTAGAAAGTTGTTCAATTGCTTAGATCTCATAGAAGTATACAAGACATAATCGAAGAAAAAACGATTTTGATTCACTCGAATCGATTCATGAACTTTATAGCCACGGTTTGCAAATATGCATACCTTAGTTTATAAAAGTTTAAGTTCACGAATAAACCGTTTTTAGAAAAATAACCCACAAAAGTACGCATACCGGTATGCATACTTAAGTACCCGGATTGAGTTTTTTTCCAGTTCACAAACTCCAGCAGAAATTCACAGGACGTGAACTTCCGGCAGTACGCGGACTTTAGTTCCGGTTATCCTGAGCAGCAAAGTACGCATACTTTGGTTCAAGGATTTTGGACTTACACACGTATGAGTTCACATACAATGTTTATATCCATTCAAGGTTATATATTCTAAACTCTCATTTCAATCATTGAAACATTCTTAGAGGATGTTAAATAGAGGTTATTCACACACTATTTTTCATTAAAGCGATTTTCAAGATATTGAAATAATTTACATGACTTTCGTCACTTGTAAAGATGAACTTGGCCAAAGCGAAAGCTTACCAACACATATTTCGAGAAATAGATAAGCGAGATATACTCGGATCGAAATAGCAAATGTGTATAATCGAAGTCTATATAGCAATACGACTTTTGTCTCAAGATAGGAGATAAAGTAGATAGACTTTTGAGTGATAGATAAGTTCAACTCTCCACATACCTTTTAGTCGATGAAGTTCCACCAATCCCTTGAGTAGTTTTTCGTCTTTGCATGATGAACGTCGTGGAGTCTAGAGCTCAACTACACTTTCTATCCTAGTCCAAGATTTAGCTATAAGTAGACTAGAAATCAAGACTTATAGTTTTGGCAACTAAACTTGACAACAAGCTTGAGATAGTAACGCTTGCGAGTTCGACCGAGCAATGCTCTAACAATATCCCCCTTTGTCAATTTTAGTGACAAAACTATCAATACATATGGAATACAAAATAAATAAACTTTGCAGCTTCTCTTCCACATGCATGATCTCCTTGGTTCTTCAACATTACTCGAAATCTTCGTCACTTCCAAGTACTCCAATGATTCCAAAGATATTCAATGCATCATCATCGTTGTTGAAGATCCATAGCCATAGCAATGAGAAAACAAAAGCTCTCAATCATTGTTACACTGTGTCATAGTATCATTACACATCATCAAAGTTCAATTGTATCACAACTTCGACAACAATACTATGGTGATATGTATCACTCCCCCTTAGTCAATACTCCATCTCACATGGAAACCACTCCCCCTTACATAATGATTCGAAAACCATATGTATTAGTAGTGTGAACTACACATTAATTTTCACCCTTTTTGTCTATAAAATTGGCAAAGGTACGAAAACTAGTGGGATCCTAATGAAATTTCCATAGAGACATTTCATGACCAAAAGAAAGCACATATCAACTTTTTAGATGCAATCATATAGCCGAAACTAAATGCATTCATCAAAGAGTTTATAAAGATACAAGATAACCCATACAAAATTCCACAGCCGCACTCCCCACAAAGATTTTGCAATTAAGCACAAGTTCTATTAAGAACTCTCCCCCATATAATGTCATTACCTAAAAAACAACAAGAGGGACCTTACATTCAAAAGAAAAGAAGGACTTCTTTGGACAACAACAAATCATATAAGAATATGATTTTGTATATAAAATACTCAATTAAATTAACCACAAGAGAACCCATGATTAACTTAATCGGAAATGCTCAACATAAGAGAACTTACGGAGCCGGACAATATATACATAAAAATATGGATCATGGGATATCATACTGCGGAATAAACAAAGATTCATTCTATCTTTCATCACTATTTGCACAATGACATACAATAGACTTAATCTTTGTAAACAAAAGCTCATCCTTTCTTCCGTCAATATTTGCATAATGACATAAAAGGCTTAATGTTTGTCAAAAGTTCATTCAATCTTTTATCAATACTTGCATATCGACAAATGAAATACTTAACTTTTGACAATGTATGGGACAATCACAGTTCACGGACGCAAACACACATATCCCATAACAAATTGCAATATATAAAACCATAAAGATTAATACTGCAAAATTCATCTTCCAAACAAACTTTAGAATTTAAATAAATAAATCAAAAAACATTAAAGATGAAAACGTTGGACATAGCTAAGTGTAATCACAATAATGGCTATTCCCAAATCTAGTTATTCTTCTTAAAAACACAAGAATAAAATTCTCATAAGAAGCTTTCCTAGACATTGAGACCTCTGAAAAATTATTTATCGTCCCCGAACTCCTTGTCGTCAACAACCATTGGAACATACGGTTCGTGAAGATAGGAGTCAATTCAAAAAAACCTTCTAGGTTGATGATGTGGAACCAGGGTCTTCTGAATTTCAAGAGTTCTCATAAAAAAGGCCTTTATTTGTTGAATCTCCTTCCTTGTTTCCTTCAACTCTTCAAGAACATCAGAAAACTTCTGAGAATTTGAAGGAACAACTCTTGGCTTCCTCACATTCCTTCTTTTTCTTTTCAAAGTTGGAGGTAATGGAGATCTTTCTTTTTCTTTCATGATTGATGGCTTAACAATCATATTAACATATTTTCCATAAGAAGACATGATGCTTGGAATATCCATATGCGTACGGGTTTGTGAGAGGAAATCACAATTTAAGTCTCCACAAGCAGTCTTAAGATAAAAACAGTTTTAGGGAAGGAAAAAGGAATATAGGGTTACAGAACCTTTATACACTTAAAGGATTCATGTACGCACAACTCATACCCTATAAAAGGAAGAATTGTCAATTTTAACCCTCTTTTATTGATTAAACAGGAAAGTCCTTTCCAATATCAATTAGATATGAAAAGCGGCATGATTTCCAGGATTTCAAAACATAGCAAAACTAAGAAAAGAGAGAAAAAACATAAATATTCTTTTCTAAAGCCTGAGGTGTGCACAATCTTGTCTCTTTTTATCAGGCACATGAGACAAGACGCACCAAACAACACAATAAAGTTGTGCTGCGCAGAACAACAATCTGTCCATCATGACCTCTTTGAACAGAATTCATTGAACCCTGTCTATCAAAATGTTTAGACCATACTCTTTTCTCTAGTGGTCTTGACTTATCCTTGGAAACTAACTTCTTTGACGAAGATAAAATCTTACATACCACAACGGTTTTTTGAACAAGTTTGAGCTTGTTTGCTAATTGATTTGCTCTTCGTTGAAGTTTGTTGGCATGCCTCAGTTTGTGTTTATACTTGAAACACTTTGACAGTTCATGGCCCTTAAGCGAACAATATGAGCATGTCAACTTGGAATATGATTCAGGTACCCGAGATGTGCCAGCAGCTAGACACATAGTAGAGCCTGAAAAATTAGACAGAGAGTTTCCAACGGAAAGGTCAGTTTTTCTTCCAGATTGGTTGAGTTTTCTTCTTAAATAATTTCCAGATTGATGTATGTATTGCTACAATTATCAAAATCAATATTTTCACAAAGAAATGCAACACTTGACTTTTCGTCTTCATTAGAATCATAGTTGTCAGACATTTCATCAAGAGTTGCAGCAAGACCTTTGTTTCTAGTGTATTTCTTTCGATTTGGACACTCATTTTCAAAATGAACAAAACCTTTACACTTAAAGCATTATGGCATATTGATAGACGCATTTATGTGTCTATTTTCATCTCTATTGTGTATATTTTTAGTACCCATTTTTGTACTAATGATGGTATTTTTCCCCTTTGTAGGTATTTTTGGGGAATAAACATTTTTGGGAAAATCGGCTCAAAAAGTTGTCTAAATGCACCCCAAGGGACAAGTGTTATACGGACTCCAGCAGCGGATAAGGGGCACCCATGGCTATGTGTAGCCCAAATTCATCTTTAGCACCCATCTTCAACATTTGAAAACAGATTTTGGGGGGAAATTCTTTTCTTTACTGGGCAGATTTATTGATCGAATTTTGGATGATTTTTAAGGTGATTCAAGGGCTGATTTTCGTTGGGTTAACCATGTTAAGGATAAACAAGTATGGTATGAGCTGTAGAATCGATTAAACAGGGATAGAAATCCGTGTTGGAGCAAAACAGGGAGAATTCATATTTTGAGTTGTTTTCGGTTTACAAAAGAGTTTGTGAAGAGTTTACGGCAAGATAGGAGTGTATGGAGTCCTTATTCAGTCCTGGGAGAGTTTAAGAGAGTTTGGAAACCAAGTTGACGCGTTAAAAGAAGATTAAAATCCCGTAACGTGCTGTGAAGAAAAAACGAAAATATTTGGATTAACTCGAGTGATTTTGGGGTTTGGTGGATATATATAGGTTGATTCGAGTCATATTGAGGGGCAACAAAGTTTAAGGGAAAGTTTAGAGCCTTAGAGAAGCGTAAAAAAATCAACTGGAGTTGATACAGAAACTTTTCTGCTGCTGCAAAGAAGAAGAACACGAAGAACATTAGACCCTCAGAGACAGTTGCAGAAGCAGACTTATTTTCATTGACAACGAGGTACGGTCGCATCTTCCTGCAGTCACCGAAGCCTTTCAGCAACAATTCCGACCTCTGATTTAGACCTTCAGCAACTGCAGAATCCGCTGTTTTAACACTTTTCTCCCTTTTAATCAACTTTTGAGCCATAAACATGTATTTTGAGATTATGATTAATATGAGGAGCTAAACCCCTTAGCCGAGGCGACGGAGGAAGCCATTGTTCCATGAAAAGTGGTATAGTTCTATTTTAATTATTTATTGCAATTATTTTACATGATTTTTTTGCATAGAACTTAAAAGAAAAATTGGTTTTTATTGAGTAGTTGTGAAGTGTTTTGATGGGACATGCTTGGTTTTAATACTTTTGATGTTTCATGCTTCGTGCTTACAATTATTACTTCAAAAATCTATTAAAGGCAAATACTAGAATCACTTTAAAGAAGAATATTGCATGAATATTGATTAGAGTTTATCACTTAATTGGTCAATGGTGGAATCCAGAGTCTCGGTATTTTCTTATTATTGTCAAAACAACTCAATTTAATTTTCGAAAATCCTTCACAAGTTCGAGCAACGAATCTTTTTACCACTACAACTACAAAACACATCACATATCCTCATCATCAGCCTCGTCAGCATCCCTGTTTTTAGGAGGAATGCGATTGTGAGGTTTAACTGACGATCTGGGTTTGTCTTTGGATAACCATTTACTTCTCTTCAATAGAAGATCTCTAAACTGTCTTGTGATCAACGAGACTAACTTGTCAAGATCTTCATCTGATGAATCATCCTCAGAAAGATCATCCTCAGAGATGCAAGCACTTTTACTTTTATCAAGTAATTTAGTGTTATTTTGTGCTTTAAAGGCAACATCCTATCCGGGTTTGGATGTGTGCTCATGATCAAAGATCTTTAGCTTCCCAACCAACGTATTTCTTGAGAGAGCATCAAGGTTATTTCCTGCAATGATGACATGCTTTTTAAAATCGTATCTAGATGGCACCGATCTGAGAATTTTCATCACAATGTCCTTTTCAGGAATAGTCTTACCCAATTCAAAGGATGCATTAACAATGTCAGACACTTTGTAATTAAACTCATCAAATGAATCTTCATCTTCCATACAAAGGTTTTCCCAATCGGAATTTAGGTTTTGAAGCCTGGCTTCCTTTTTACTGGTATTCCCTTCAAATACGGTTTCTAAGATATCCCAAGCATCTTTAGAACGAGTACACGTAGTCACATGGTGATGAAGATCTAGGGTAATGGCATGTATGATGGCATTCAAACAGTCGTACTTTTGTTTTGCAGCAAGTATCTCAGCAGCGTCATATGCACCAATATCTTTAGGTACGGTTGCATCTCCTACTACCACAACGGGAGCATCATAGCCATTAACTACATAAACCCATGATTTGAAATCACCAGCTTGAAGAAAAGAACGCATAGTGGTTTTCCACCACAAGTAGTTTGAGCCATCGAAGACTGGTGGTACGTTTATGGAGATAACACTTCTGTCCATAGAGTCAGATCGTTTACAAACACAGACCTATAAGGTCTTATACTTGTTTGCCAGCTCTGATACAAATTGAAAAAGTGGGGGTCTAACAATCTCACCCAATATTTCACTTAGCAATCTGTATGGACTAACTCCAATATACTTTTAAGAGAATCAACTAGACAATAAGACTCAATCTTAATAAAAAGTATATCAAAAAGTTATATCTCAATTTCTCGATTCAATCCCAACTCAAACAAATAGAAATCTGCGAGTCTGATTGAATACAAGAGAAATAAACTTGAACGGTACCAAAGACCAATGTTCAAGGATCAATCAATTTCAATCAACAACCAAAGGTTGGATTTACCAATTGATCGATGCAAACGCACAACCTGTGATATTTCTGTTATATAACAAAATATAATGCGGAAAAGAAATAACACAGACACCATAAGTTTTGTTAACGAGGAAACCGCAAATGCAGAAAACCCCCGGGACCTAGTCCAGATTGAACCCCACACTGTATTAATCCGCTACAGACACTAGACTACTACAAACTAACTTCGGTCTGGACTGTAGTTGAACTCCAATCAATCTCACACTGATCCAAGGTACAGTTGCGCTCCTTACGTCTCTTATCCCAGTAAGATACTACGCACTTGATTCCTTAGCTGATCTCACCCACAAGTAAGAGGTTCTACGACCCAAAGTCGAATACTTTAATAAACAAATTTGTATCACACAGAAAAGTCTACAGGAATAGATAAATCTGTCTCCCACAGAAATACATACGAGTTTTGTTCCGTCTTTTGATAAATCAAGGTTAACAGGAACCAATTGATAACCCGGACTTATATTCCCGAAGAACAGCCTAGAATTATCAATCACCTCACAATAATATTAATCGATTAGCGAAAAAAGATATTGCCGAATCACAAACGATAAGACGAAGATGTTTGTGACTACTTTTCTATCTTTCCTATCGGATAAATTAATCTCAAGGCAATATTACGATTGAACTCAATCACAATAGAAACAACAAGATCAGATCACTCAACTACAAAGAAAATAGTTGGGTCTGGCTTCACAATCCCAATGAAGTCTTCAAGTCGTTAACCTACTGGGTCTCGGTAGAAACCTAAGGTTAAAGGAGAATCGACTCTAGCTTATACAACTAGTATCACACAGGAGGTGTGGGGATTAGGTTTCCCAGTTGCTAGAGTTCTCCTTTATATAGTCTCAAAATCAGGGTTTGCAATCTAAGTTACCTTGGTAACAAAGCTTTCAATATTCACCATTAGATGAAAACCTGATTAGATTCAAGCTAATATCTTTCAATCGTTAGATCGAACTTAGCTTGTTATACACAAATGAAATGCACGTTCATTTAGGTTTGTGTAACCTTACCTAAACGTGTACACCTAGTTGGTTCAATAGTAGTTAACCAAATGGTTAGCCATATGAGCACTTTCATATCAACCTTATTCATCTTCACCATAACTAGTTCAAATGACTCAAAAGAACTAGTTAGAAAGTTGTCCAATTTCTTAGATCTCATAGAAGTATACAAGACACAATCGAAGCAAAAACGATTTTGATTCACTCGAATCGATTCATGAACTTTATAGCCACAGTTTGTAAATATGATTTCCTTAGTTTATATAAGTTTAAGTTAACGAATAAACCATTTTTAGAAAATAACCCACTCAAGTGCGCATACCGGTACGCATACTTAAGTACCCGGATTGAGTTTGTTTTCAGTTCACAAACTCCAGCAGAAATTCACGGGACGTGAACTTCCGGCAGTACGCGGACTTTAGTTCCGGTTATCCTGAGCATCAAAGTACACATACTTTGGTTCAAGGATTTTGGACTTACACGCGTATGAGTTCACATACAATGTTTATATCCATTCAAAGTTATATATTCTAAACTCTCATTTCAATCATTGAAACATTCTTAGAGGATGTTAAATAGAGGTTATTCACACACTATTTTTTATTAAAGCGATTTTCAAGATATTGAAATAATCAACATGACTTTCGTCACTTGTAAAGATGAACTTGGACAAAGCGAAAGCTTACCAACACATATTTTGAGAAATAGATAAGCGAGATAAACTCGGCTCGAAATAGCAAATGTGTATAATCGAAGTCTATATAGCAATACGACTTTTGTCTCAAGATAGACTTTTGAGTGATAGATAAGTTCAAATCTCCACATACCTTTTAGTCGATGAAGTTCCACCAGTTCCTTGAGTAGTTCTTCGTCTTTGCATGATGAACGTCGTAGAGTCTAGAGCTCAACTACACTTTCTATCCTAGTCCGAGACTTAGCTATAAGTAGACTAGAAATCAAGATTTATAGTTTTGGCAACTAAACTTGACAACAAGCTTGAGATAGCAACGCTTGCGAGTTCGACCGAGCAATGCTCTAACAATCTCCCCCTTTATAAATTTTAGTGACAAAACTATCAATACATATGGAATACAAAATAAATAAACTTTGCAGCTTCTCTTCCACATGCATGATCTCCTTGGTTCTTCAACATTACTCGAAATCTTCGTCACTTCCAAGTAATCCAATGATTCCAAAGATATTCAATGCAGCATCATCGTTGTTGAAGATCTGTAGCCATAACAATGAGAAAACAAAAGCTCTCAATCATTGTTACACAGTGTAATAGTATTATTACACAGCATCAAAGTTCAATTGTATCACAACTTCGACAACAATACTATGGTGATATGTATCACTCCCCCTTAGTCAATACTCCATATCACATGGAAACCACTCCCCCTTACATAATGATGCGAAAACCATATGTATTTGTAGTGTGAATTACACATTAATTCTCCCCCTTTTTGTCAATAAAATTGGCAAAGGTACGAAAACTAGTGGGATCCTAATGAAATTTCCATAGAGACATTTCATGACCAAAAGAAAGCACATATCAACTTTTTAGATGCAATCATATAGCCGAAACTAAATGCATTCATCAAGGAGTTTACAAAGATACAAGATAACCCCTACAATATTCCACAGCCGCACTCCCCACAAAGATTTGGCAATTAAGCACAAGTTCTATTAAGAACTCTCCCCCATATAATTTCATTCCCGAAAGAACAACAAGAGCGACCTTACTTTCACAAGAAAAGAAGGACTTCTTTGGACAACAACAAATCATATAAGAATATGAATTTGTATCCAAAATACTCAATTAAATTAACCACAAGAGAACCCATGATTAACTTTGTCGGAAATGCTCAACATAAGAGAACTTACGGAGCTGCACAGTATATACATAAAAATATTGATTAGGGAAGATCAATACTACGGAATAAACAAAGATTCATTCTATCTTTCATCATTATTTGCACAATGACATACAATAGACTTAATCTTTGTAAACAAAAGCTCATCCTTTCTTCCGTCAATATTTGCATAATGACATAAAAGGCTTAACTTTTGTTTGTAAAAAGTTCATTCAATCTTTTATCAATACTTGCATATCGACATATGAAAGACTTAACTTTTGACAATGTATGGGACAATCACAGTTCACGGACGCAAACACACATATCCCATAACAAATTGCAATATATAAAACCATAAAGATTAATACGGCAAAAATCTTCTTCCAAACAAACTTTATAATTTAAATAAATAAATCTAAAAACATTAAAGATGAAAACGTTGGACATAGCTAAGTGTAATCACAATAATGGCTATTCCAAAATCTAGTTATTCTTCTTAAAAACACAAGAATAAAATTCTCATAAGAAGATTTCCTAGACATTGAGACCTATGAAAAATTCTTTATCGTCCCCGAAATCCTTGTCGTCAACATCCATTGGAACATACGGTTCGTGAAGATAGGAGTCAATTCCAACAAACCTTCTAGGTTGATGATGTCGAACCAGGGTCTTCTGAATTTCAAGAGTTCTCATAACAAAAGCCTTTATTTGTTGAATCTCCTTCCTTTTTTCCTTCAACTCTTCAAGAACATCAGAAAACTTCTGAGAATTTTAAGGAACAACTCTTGGCTTCCTCACATTCCTTTATTTTGTTTTCAAAGTTGGAGGTAATGGAGATCTTTATTTTTCCATCAGAAGACATGATGCTTGGAGTATCAATATGCGTACGGGTTTATGAGAGGAAATCACAACTTAAGTCTCAACAAGAAGTCTTAAGATAAAAAGAGTTTCAGGGAAGGAAAAAAGAATGTAGGGTTACGGAACCTTTATACACTTAAAGGATTCATGTACGCACAACTCATACCCTATAGAAGGCAGAATTATCAATTTAAACCCTCTTTTATTGATTAAACAGGAAAGTCCTTTCTAATATCAATTAGATATGAAAAGCAGCATGAATTCCAGGCTTTCAAAACATAGCAAAACTAAGAAAAGAGAGAAAACAAAAACATTCTTTTCTAAAGCCTGAGGTTTGCAGAATCTTGTCTCTTTTTATCAGGCACATGAGACAAGACGCACCAAACAACACAATCAAGTTGTGCTGCGGTGAACAACAATCTGTCCACCATGACCTCTTTGAACGGAATTCATTGAACCCTGTCTATCAAAATGTTTAGACCATACTCTTTTCTCTTGTGGTCTTGACATATCCTTGGAAACTAACTTCTTTGACGAAGATAAAATCTTACATGCCACAGTGGTTTTTTGAACAAGTTTGAGCTTGTTTGCTAATCGATTTGCTCTTCGTTGAAGTTTGTTGGCATGCCTCAGTTTGTGTTTATACTGAAAAACTTTTACAGTTCATATCCCTTGAGCGAACAATATGAGCATGTCAACTTGGAATATGATTCAGATACCCGAGATGTGCAAGCAACTAGACACATAGTAGAGCCTGAAAAATTAGACAGAGAGTTTCCAACGGAAAGGTCAGTTTTTTCTTCCAAATTGGTTGAGTTTTCTTCTGAAAGAATATCAAGATTGATGTATGTATTGCTACAATTATCAAAATCAATATTTTCATAAAGAAGTGCAACACTTGACTTTTCGTCTTCATTAGAATCATAGTTGTCAGACATTTCATCAAGAGTTGCAGCAAGACCTTTATTTCCAGTGTATTTCTTTCGATTTGGACACTCATTTGCAAAATGACCAAAACCTTTACACTTAAAGCATTGTGGCATATCCTCGTCATCAGCCTCATCAGCATCCCTGTTTTTAGGAGGAATGCGATTGTGAGGTTTAACTGGCGATCTGGGTTTGTCTCTGGAGAACCATTTAATTCTCTTTAATAGAAGATCTCTAAACTGTCTTGTGATCAACGAGACTGACTTGTCAAGATCTTCATCTGATGAATCAGCCTCAGAAAGATCATCCTCAGAGATGCAAGCACTTTTACTTTTATCAAGTAATTTAGTGTTCATTTATGCTTTAAAGGCAACATCCTATCCGGGTTTGGATGTGTGCTCATGATCAAAGATCTTTAGCTTCCCAACCAACGTATTTCTGGAGAGAGCATCAAGGTTATTTCCTGCAATGATGGCATGCTTCTTAAAATCGTATCTAGATGGCAGCGATCTGAGAAATTTCATCCCAATGTCCTTTTCAGGAATAGTCCTACCCAATACAAATGATGCATTAACAATTTCAGACACTTTGTGATTAAACTCATCAAATGAATCTTCATCTTCCGTACGAAGGTAGTTTCCTCTCCGAATAGACGGCTCTACCAGTAACAACATAACAAGGTAGTTTTGCTGGCTCTTTGGACAGTTTGCTCGAAATGCAAACTTGGGTATTTATAGACCAAGGAAGTTTGGACACCAAGGAATTTCCAAAACCGAATATTCTCAAGATATGCAATATATTTCCAAAAATGGTTTTCATAATTCCTAGAAATGCTCTGTCCAATATTACCGAAAATCTCACTAGAAAATCTACAATTAGTAAATGCACATTACTAAGTTTTATTTTCCAGAGATATGCATTTAATTGCTGGTAATTAAAAGCATATAAAATTAACACCCTTAATTAAAAGATTCTTAATTTATTTCGGTCCGGGGTTTCCTTGAGTTATTAAGGAATATCTTTGAACAATAAAAGATAAGAGTTACTGAACATGTTCAAAGTATGTCGACATCTTTTCCTTTGTAAATCCTTTTTCATATTTACAATCTTGGAACCGATTATACCACACTTCCAAACAAGTTTAGAATTGGTTCATCTGTATTCCAAGAACAACTATGTGATTGATCAAATATCAATACACAAATCATGGGTTTACGGTTCTACCAAACACAATGATCGGTTTTACCTTAATATGGTTACTAGGACCGGTTACATCAGTGTTGATGGTGGTTTTTAGTATAGGGCGAAAACTATAAAAGTCAGTCTACCTGACCCGGTATCATAAGTAGTAGACCTTGATATGTCTATATTCCGCAAGGAATTTGAAGAATATATCAAAATATGATGAGTGCCTATGTCTCTCTTCATATTATATTGAAACTCAAGCTCCTAGATGAATTGTTCACTAGTATAGAGCCTAATGAGTATTTAAGCTCCTAGCTGCATTACTCACTAATACCGCAGCCTGCTGAGTATTTTCCTATGCTATGTTCCCCGGCTGAACTCTTAATATTGATATGACATGACAATTAGTGTTCACTCGTAGCTGAGTAGCATGAATTTCCCGAAGTATCAAGATTAAGGTATGCATGAAATTACTCAATCAGAAGACGCACTGACTGCTCTCTGAGAATAAAATTAAGAATTTTGTGTCAACACACAGAATTCACCAAATTTGACCAATTTTTTGACAGCTTGCAAAATTCAAATTTTAACCTAATTAATTTGCAAAAATTAAGTTTTTGCACCCTGCGTAATATCTCAAACCCTATTGGTCGAGACCAAACCTAGGTAAGCTAGGAAATTAATCCAACATGGAACTGATAGGAGCAAATCCTACCAAAAATCAGAAAACAAGAAATAAAGAGGAACTACGACAAGTAAAAGTAGCAGCAAAGTGAGGTGTGGCCACGCCACTTGGCCGGCCGATCTATTCCAGCAGACGCCACCCGTGGCCGATCGGCCATACTCCATGTTGCCGCTTGCCAGCCCATTTCCCATCGACCAATCAGATCGCTTTAAATGCGCCACACACACTTTTGTATAAAGTTGGAAGTTGGTTGGTCGAAGCACTTAATTCCTTAAGGAGTTTAATATAGGCTTTCCATGTCAGTCTTAAAACGATCACATCCGTACATTTTGGCCACTCGATTTATCAAGTCTAGCCACTTTTTAACACGGCCGGGCAAGCACCACCATGCACACCGGCGGGCCCAATAATGCCTTGGCCAATCAGAATCCTTTTAACTCGCCAACAGAGCCACTAACCGATCACTTAAAGTTAGTTGGACGCGAAACTTACAAAACCCTAATTTCTATTAAGCAGCGTTACATTGCTACCGCAAAACGATCTCGGCCGTCCAACTTCGCCAGCCGAATTGACTGGCCTAGATTCAATTCCGATCGACGGACAAGGCGTGGATACACTCACTAGCGGCCATACTATAGTGCTGGCTGGTCGAATAATCCACAACATGCCACCAACACCAAAAACCGTTGGCCCAAAATGGGTTGGCCACGCGGCTTTTAAAACCTAAATTAAATCAACGGTAGACATTAACTGCCACAAATCATCTCGACCGCCCAACTTCGCCAGTCGAACCGGCCGGCCAAACTCTTATTCTAGGCATTCAACAAGATGTGGCCATGATCACTGGCCACCCCTCTTCCATAAGGAACAATCGTCCAAGCTGCGGCCTGCCCGTATGGCTCCTAAACGATCGCCCAAAGATGATTGGCCGCACTTCTTATAAAAGTCCTAAATAAATTAACGACAATCAATAACTGCCGCAAATCATCTCAGCCATCCAATTTGGCTAGCCAATTTAACCGGTCTAGATTTAACTTGGACCGACCAATAGGATGTCAAAATGGCTACCAGCCATCACTCTCCTATGGGGACCGACCGACCTACCTTTGGCATGCATAAATAGCTCCCAGCAGCTTCCAGAAAGTGGCCGGTCATGTTCTTTTTAAGACACTAGGTTCCGCGACCAACCAAGACAGGCTCAATACAACGATGCTTCACATGCATAGATTATTTCAAGCTGCTTGCTTAAAAGCGATGCTTTACGTGCATCGAATACATACGATATTTTATGAGTATCGGCTTCATAAATAACTTAGTTATTAAACCTAGTGGTGTTACATGTTATTCTTTGCAGAAAGTCTCATGACTTGGCTCGTCACACATGACTACTCGCCACCTAGCTTGCACGTGATTGGTCAGAATAATTAGGCGAGACCCACTCGGAAACTTGCTACATATTTTCTATAAAATACTCGAGACATCAAACATGTCACAAACTAGGGGATGTTCATCAGGGTATTGGTCTGGCGGTTTACAGCGTGCGGCGTGCAACATGCCCATTATAAGAAAGTGTCAGGAAAGGCAGACAGTTAGTGGCAGCAGAGAAGTAGTGAGTGTAAACTATCCAGTCTTCCCCTCATAGTAGGGACGTGGTTTTCAACGACCCCACTTCTCCATCACTCCACTATTTCCACTTCCTATGAGATCAGGGTGTGTTCAACTATGACTTGTATAAATAGGTTTCAACCTATTTCAACCAAACGAAAGTTTTGGTTATCAACACAAGTATCCATAAAAAACACCAAAGAACTCATAGCTTACGTTCCGCAAGCGATTTCCACATTCTGATACAAGTCATAAAACAACCACACCTTTAGAGTTAACCATTCTGATCTCGACACCTTTTTCGCTTCCCTCCCTAAGATCAACCCTTCTCCTTCATTTTTTGACTGAAGCAAGACTGGAACGACCATTTCTTGGTTTAGGCCAGAATTGTACATATTGATCTCTTGAATCTAAAGTACTCCCGTGCAGTGCATTTGTTTAGGGTTTAGATTCGTTTCTCGGAGGCACACCCAAATTTACCAAAACCAGTAGAATCAGTTTTTACCCCAAAACAATCAGTTACCAGGATTGGTTACATCAATTACCAGGACCGGTTACCATATTCTCATGGTATTACTTGTGATCTATTACACTAGTGATAAACGCATTTATGTGTCTATGTCATCTCTATTGTGTATATTGTTAGTAC
>JAJJMB010002379.1:958936-1002981 GCA_023531105.1 Papaver atlanticum | reverse complement strand
ATCAACTTTTGAGCATATTTCTAATATGAGGAGCTAAACCCCAACACTGGGATGACGGAGGAAGCCCTATTTCACGCATGTGGTAATTCTAATAATTCTTTTATGACTATTTGCAGTGATTTTTAATTGATTTGTGATTTTTATTGAATGGGTGTGATATTGTTTGATGATGTATGCTTGGTCAATGTATTTTTGATACATCATGCTTTTGATTTACAGTCATTGCTTTACAAAAATATACTTTTGGCAAAGAATAAGAGTCCATATTTTTTAATATTTGAGTTATAATTGATTGGAATTATTATTTGAATCACATGAATGAAATTTGGTGGAATCCTGAGTCCCAGTAACTCTCGCACCATTTGTAATATTTTTGTATATATTTTTATCAAATTAAAAAACTCGAATCTTCACAAGTCCGAGTGAACGACAACCTTACTTACCACTTTAAAATTACATCAACTAGTCACTAGGATCGGTTACACCAATTACCAGGACCGATTGCGCCAATTACAAGAATCGATTACACAACTATTTTGTGATTGGTCATACCAATTACAAGGATCGGTTACACCAATCACAAATATCTATCATACCATCTTAGGTGATTACTTAGGATCGGTTACACTAATAAAAGTCATACCAATACATAAGTCAGGCATTGTGACTAATTTTACCAAGATACATAACAAGTTATGATCGGTTCTACTAACTCAAACATATTGGTAATCCAAAGATATGCAATGAATAACAATACCAATAATCCTAGCGATTTCCATTTCTATTCATAAAACAAGTTCATCAATGTACTTCCTTTAAACGAATGTAAATATTGTTTCCTAGGATGAAATCTTCACCTTTACCCATACACATAATCACAATAGCATTCATACGATTATTTTGATGTCTTATATACGAAGTTCAAAAGATAAGCGTTATACTTCGTATTCTAATTCCTTAATACTATGTCTACTAAAGTATAATTATTCACAGCTTCGCAGTTATGTTTTCAATATAGCACGACTTGAAAGATACGTTGGGAATGAAATAGTTCAAGTCAAAATATTACTAACCTCAAGAGGAAGGATGATGTCGTCGATGTAGCTTGTTACTTCTTCACATTCTTCAAGTCTTCGAGTAATACTTGTATGTCTCATAATCCGAATCTTTCTAGCCTAACCTATACGAAGTTGTCTCTAGTATATAATCAAGCGACTCTTTAATTGAGTTTTGATTCACTAAAATATGACAACCAAACTTGACATACCAACACTTGGTGGGTTCAACCGAGCTATGCTCTAACAATCTCCCCCTTTGTCAATTTTAGTGACGAAACTCTTAATACATATGGATAAACAAATTACAAAAATTCATTATACGTACGTTTGATTCCAATTTTAAACAACACAAAAACCTGCATATATTCAATCCATAAATGCCGCTGTTGACATTTAAATAACAAAGCTAATACTCCCCCTAAAGGTAAGATAGGTAGATTTTCAATACGCACATCTTTATTATTTCCCTTTTTGTAGTCCAAATAACTACAATCATCATATGATATGTTTCTCCCCCTTAGTCAATGCTTTACTCTTTCGTTGGATATAACGTTTAAGCACAATTATCCTTTCCTAAGTGATTACAAATCACTTGTTTACTCCATATATTTCTCCCCCTTTTTGTCACAAAATGACAAAGGTCCGAGCAAATACCAACACCGAAAGGATCTTACAAATCTAAAAGAATTGTACAACCTATAAGAGTTAAGCACGAAGGTTTCACATACCATTTTAGATAACCAATATCAAAAACGAAACTACAAGTAATTTGTTTTTAATATGTTATCAAGGAAACAATTGGCCGAAGCAATTTTCCTTAATAGTTTAACAAATTGACTAAGAAACTTAGTTCCCTTGCTAAACCGATTGCATAAATACAATCACTTATTTCGATAAGACCAAAATAAAGATCAGAATTAACTTAATTTTTCTCATCAGGCTCTAATTATTCAGACAATAACTTAGACCTTATACTTTAGACAAGACAAGTACTAGGTTAGTTAACTAATATTTCTTGTCAAGGCATTCGATTAGATTTGAATAACCGAATCCTTTACTTTGATAAGTCTAACTAAGATCAGAATTAACTTAGTTTCTCTTATCCGGAATCGAATTGGACTAAGCAAATGATCCCGTATTTTGTTAAGCCATAAACAATACATACAAACCAAATAAATTGACTTGCATAATTATTTCTCTTAACCGGAAGCAATTGAAACAAACATAGACAATAAAGCACCGCAATTGCACCGAAATTTCTTTAAGTCTAAAACAATTGATATCAAACAATAAGGAAAGATATAAAACCAGTTTTTCTTAACCGGAAACAATTGAATCACACACACATACATCCATACACACATAATGGAATAAACATCAATTGTACCGAATTTTGTTAAGCAATAGCAAAATATATGCAATAAATTCAAGCTTTTCTTAAACAGGAAAACGATTAACTAACAAATTCGTTACCTCAGATTTCGCATCCTCTTCTCCCCAGAAAGATATATCATTAAGCGCAAGTTCAAGTTAGAACTCTCCCCCATTGTGTTGTCATCCTCTCGCAAGAACAAAAGAACAACAACAAAAGCAACCTTTACCAGAGAAAGGTTGAATCGGTTTTAACTAATGCGTGCCAATTGCAAAAGTTGAAAACCCAAAACACATATGCTTTTATGTTAAACACAAATCGTTTCAACATATTGTGACTTTTTCACATATGATTTTCAATCGGAACACCTTATGATCCTTTGATAAAGCCTACCAACATGGGATAGAACTTAATCCCGCTAAATCAAAAAGCCACACAAACCATAAGGGTTCACTCATCATATGAGATCGAATATTAAGGTTAAGAAAACCAAAATCAAACATCCATAAACACATAGCAATAATATAAAGCATTCAAGCACAGGCTATGTAATCGAAAAACTATCACAAGAAAAATTATAAAATAATAATTTTATTCATAAATACTAGATAGTTTTATTCAGAAATAGACCTTACACAATAATTGAAATAATCAAAAACTAATGTCTATTTTGTTGCAAGAATCTTCAAAGATCATCTTCAATTTCCTCAAATTTTTCAGGATCTTCATCAACAACATCATGACTGATTTCTCGGATTCTGCACACAGTACCTTGATTATGTTCACAGGATAAAGAATTAACCTTTCGATTAATGTTCCGAGCATACTCCTTATTACCGATTCCAAGTTTAATCAGCTTCCTTTGGTTACGGATAACAGTTCTTAGTAACGCTGCATGTCTATGATGTGTTTCAATAGTACTAAGGAGGACTTGTCGAAGATTAAGAATGTCAATCTTAGCATCCAAACTGTTTTGGACAAGAAGATGAGTCACATCTTCCTTTTCTTTTCCTTTATCTTCACAACCAGATTTCTTGAAGGAATCATCAAGATTAATAGTTTCAGTAGAATCCCTTCTACTCAAGGATTTCAGAATTTTTGCTTGAGATCTGGTTTGCGGATGCATCCTTTTGTATAAGTTCTCAACCAAGATGAGTACATACACTCGGGAATTATTTAACATATACCAAACATAGGAGTCAGCCTTAAATAGACATTTCTGACCAGATTTGAAAAGATTTTTTCGCATCTAACGTGTTACTGAATCATTCAGAGAATCGATCTTCTAGATCAAATAATCAGAATATACTTTAGACAAGAAAACTTATCATGTTTACATGTTGTAAGACAACTTATCTACTCATAAAGACAATTCAAATTTCTTCAGGTAGATTGTGTATAATCTCTATGTTGAATAAGAGATATTTACAGGATACACTATGCACAGGTACTTGTGCTTCCTTACATAAAGAGATTGGGCATTGTAAGGATACACTTTCCAACACAATTAAGCATTGGGGTGAGAAGCACCTTCCTCACCTAGCACCTTCTGAGGAACTTTTTCCTTCTTATTTCTAGGAACATGATCGTGTGCCCTTGTGTGGGATTCAGATTCATCCTCTTTATCAGGAATATTGCGAGATGCTATATCCTTGTTTACATCTTGTTCTCAGGATGGTATGTTCTTTGAATTCGAACCCGTGTGATCTTGATCTGCCATTAAACAGATTGCAGATGTCTTTTTTTCAAGACATTCTATATGTCCCTTTAAGGTATCTATTCCCTGTTAAAAATGTTTTTCTAAACACTTATCATGGTATACCTTTAGACATGTCTCTGTAAGAAGTTCTTCTATAAGGATTTTATTCCTTATTTGTGAATGTTCCAGCGATTGAGTAAGAAATTCACACTCTGAAGTTTTCTGATGTACTTCGTTGCACAAGGCCAATTTTTATTCCAAATAATCAGCTAGATTATTTTGAATACTGAGTGTTTCTCGCTTTTCTTCACAGATTCTTATATTTAATTGAACAATAAGTTCTAGGACATCATCTAGTCTGTCAATGGTTTTTCCTTTTTCTGCATAACTTTCAACATGTTTGAAGAATCTTTCTAACATTTTATGGAATGCAGAACTTGGGCAGACCAGTGAATCAAATCTCCTTTCTCTTTTATAAACAGAAGATTTTTCACCAGTGATTGAAGTCGGATCCAAAACATGTTCCTTTATTTTTGAATTCATTCTTTTCTGATCAGAATCCCGATTCTCAATCAAGTTATCAGTCTTAGACTTTATTCTTGATTTTCGAAAAGACTTACGAGACCAATTTTCATTGACCTTTTCTGAGACCTTATTCTCAGCATCTTGTTGTACGTTAACTGAGTTCTTCATAATTTTATCTTTGCTTTTCTTATTTTGACTCATATCTTATAGGTTGGATCGCACCAAACACAGATTGTTAGATCTTTTCGTGTTTGCCTGCTCTGATACCAATTGAAAAGATGAGGGTACCCAAATATACCACAATCTTAAACTTTTTCACCTATAAGTCCTCTTACCGAAAGTGATTGTCTATGGAATGAGTCGAGACAATACAACGAATCGGTATTCACACTTTGTGTGATCGTCTATGGATACGAGATCGAGGCAATACAACAATCAAAGTGTGATTACTTGATAATAGGTTCGGACTTAACCAAACTCTATAGGATCACTATCAAGTAATACGGAGTTAACGTTTGTGTAATTTACTTTAAATTATAATAACAACAATTATAATTGCGGAAAACAAAAGTAAATGACACAACAAGATTTTGTTAACGAGGAAACCGCAAATACAGAAAAACCCGGGGACCTAGTCCAGAATTGAATACTCTCAGAATTAAGCCGCTATACAAAATCAAACCAACTTCGTATAGTTGATACCAAGCAACTAAACCTATAGTTCACCTAGTTTCTTCAGTATCCCTGCGCTTCCGACATTCGATAAGTGCACGCAGTGGAACAATTCCTTTGGTTCGTATTCCAAACAGTAAAGGAACAACAAATCTGTTCGGTAACAACTCTATTCAATCTCAGTGATATGAGTTAGACAAAGGCTCTTCTGTTTAATCCAATAAACTCCTTTGTCGGGTTTAGATCTATCTATCCAACAACTACCAAAGTAGCAGAGTTTAGATTTTGCAATCAAATATAGGATCTACCAAGATACTATATAGTGATGCTGATCTACGCAACTAATCAATCAAATCTATCAAAGATAAATCGATTATAGTTGGATCCCAGCCGATCAAGTTTTGTGCACACCAAAGATTATGAAACCAATAAGAAATCTTCTTTGTCTTCAAATCTTCTTAAATCTTCAATAAACACCTGCACACCACAACTTGAATCTCTTGTGATCAATCACGCACAGAACGGAGTCTGTTAACAATGGATTATCACAAGACGTCTTTAGATCTACAAACAGTTCTAAAGATCCCGTCGACACTTCGATCTAGTTTGAGTGAATCTTATATCGGAAGAGAAGATTCTCAAGAATAAACAAACTAGGTGCAATCAAAGTTCAACAACCTTTAGTTAATCAAATCAAACCGAAAACTAATAACATTGTAATTATCTAGTTTCCCACCAACGGTACTCGTAGAGCTTCTTGATCCCACAGAAGTCTTTAAACGAGCGGTCGTAAGAGATTTCGCCTAATTAGGGTACTTTCCTCTCCGAATAGACGGCTCCACCAGTAACAACACAACAAGGTAGTTTTGCTGGCTCGTAGGATAGTTTGCTCGAAATGCAAACTTGGGTATTTATAGACCAAGGAAGTTTGGACACCAAGGAATTTCCAAAACCGAATATTCTCAAGATATGCAATATATTTCCAAAAACGGTTTTCATAATTCCTGGAAATGCTCTGTCCAATATTACCGAAAATCTCACTAGAAAATCTCCAATTAGTAAATGCACATTACCAAGTTTTATTTTCCAGAGATATGCATTTAATTACTGGTAATTAAAAGCATATAAAACTAACAACCTTAATTAAAAGATTCTTAATTTATTTCGGTCCGGGATCTCCTTGAGTTATTAAGGAATATCTTTGAACAATAAAAGATAAGAGTTACTGAACATGTTCAAAGTATGTCGACATCTTTTCCTTTGTAAATCCTTTTTCATATTTACAATCTTGGAACCGATTATACCACACTTCCAAACAAGTTTAGAATTGGTTCATCTGTATTCCAAGAACAACTATGTGATTGATCAAATATCAATACACAAATCATGGGTTTACGGTTCTACCAAACACAAGGATCGGTTTTACCTTAATATGGTTACTAGGACCGGTTACATCAGTTACTAGGATTGGTTACATCAATTACCAGGACCGGTTACCATATTCTCATGGTATTACTTGTGATCGGTTACACTGGTCACTAGGATCGGTTATACCAATTACCAGGACCAGTTGCGCCAATTACAAGGATTGATTACACAACTCTTTTGTGATTGGTCATACCAATTACCAGGATCGGTTACACCAATTACAAATATCGATCATACCATCTTAGGTGATTACTTAGAATCGGTTACACTAATAAAAGTCATACCAATACAGAAGTCAGGCATTGTGACTTGTTTTACCAAGATACATAACAAGTTATTATCGGTTCTACTAACTCACACATATTGGTAATCCAAAGATATGCAATGAATAACAATACCAATAAGCCTAGCGATTTCCATTTCGATTCATAAAACAAGTTCATCAATGTACTTCCTTTAAACGAATGTAAACATTGTTTCCTATGATGAAATCGTCACTTTTACCCATACACATATTCACAATATCATTCATACGATTATGTCGATGTCTTATATACGAGGTTCATAAGATAAGCGTTATACTTCGTATTATAATTCCTTAATACTATGTCTACTAGAGTATAATCATTCACAGCTTTGCAGTTATGTTTTCAATATAGCACGACTTGAAAGATACGTTGGGAATGAAACAGTTCAAGTCAAAATATTACTAACCTCAAGAGGAAGGATGATGTCGTCGATGTAGCTTATTACTTCTTCACATTCTTCAAGTCTTCGAGTAATACTTGTATGTCTCATAATCCTAATCTTTCTAGCCTAACCTATACGAAGTTGTCTCTAGTATATAATCAAGCGACTCTTTAATTGAGTTTTGATTCACTAAAATATGACAACCAACTTGACATACCAACGCTTGATGGGTTCAACCGAGCTATCCTCTAACATAAGTGAAGAATGGACCACCTATTTCTCAAGTTATATTCACCTTTCTCTCTATGAAACGTTGTCGGGTAACTAATTAGACTATCATAAGCATGTCAAGAATTTCGAGTCAAGTTAAGGAACTTCTCGAAATATATGATTAAGCTTAATGAACATTTGTTCATATACTTGATGAATTTCGGTTAATGACAATTTATTATTTGTAATCTAAATTATGATTCAGATTACAATTCGAAAATAGTCTGGAACAGTGATATGTGCCACAGATGTTATTTGGGAATGTTTTGAGTTGGTTAAGAGAGAAATATAGAACTACTATTATTTTCGGATACAAGACAGTATGCATACCAGTCTTACAAACTGGGAGAACTGTTATAGGTCCGGAACCGTAGTACATGTCCCTAGTACACGTACCGGAGTAGCTATATGTCGACAACAACTTTTTGGTACGCATACCAGTATGCATACCTTAAAAAGTCTGTGAACTCGTTAACCCAGAATGATACGCAAACCAGTACGCGTACTGAAAAAGATCTGTCGGTTTTGGAACCGGTGTGGTATCCATACCCGGTACACATACCGGAAAAGTTATGTATGTTCCGGAACTTTAATTTGTCTTAAGGGTACAATACCCGGTACACGTACCATGACATATATGTTCACGAATAAGGTTTAAGTATACATACTTGCCCTGTCGAATAATTTCAGATGCACATAAAATTATTTATGTGAGGTAATTAACATTTAAACAATCTCTAAAAACACTATAGACATATTATTATCACATGATTATGACTCAAGGTTAAAGTCTTAAGTGCTTTATGAAAATGCCAAGCTTATAGTTCAGTTGGCTAGTTTCGGCTAACCATTCATGAACGTTGTCTTTGTACACGGTTTAGTTATAGTTCATCCTGACCAGAGTGTATATCTTGTTATGTTAGTCATATTCAAAGATTCATCTAATGGTGGATATTGTTTGCTTCGTCCAAAGCTATCTTGGCTGAAACCTAAAGAAACCTATGCTTTGAAAGTCTATAAAAGGGGAACCTCAAACAACTGTAATTTTTAAATCCCAACACTACTTCTTGTGTGTCCTAGTTGTGGACTAGAGTCGTCCTCTTCCTGAAAACCATCTAGGGTTTAGTGACTAAAAAGACTTCACAAGGATTCGTGAATCCAGGTCCAGCTATTATTTATCTTGATAGCTCGAGTATCCTGATCTTGTTCGATTGTTTAGCTGCTCACTTGAACAAGTTAGATAGAAATCATCAAAGTTCTCTTCATCTCTGACTTTGTTGATTCCATGAGTTTAATACTTGTGAGGTGAACAATAATCTAAGATGCAATTCGGAAAGCATTGGTCGGATTTTGAGGTTAGCTAGACTTTGTCTATTGCTATCGATTTCCAGTCTCACCTTGATCTACGATCAAAAAGGAAATCACACATATAGGTTTATCTGTGTGAGGCATATTGGTTTAAAGTATTCAATTGAGTTGAAGCAACTTTTAGGCTGTAAAGGACGTCAACTAAGGGAATTATTTGCGTGGAGTCCTGCTGGGATTCAAGAGGCATAAGAAACGCGACTATAACTGAGTTGTTGTGAGGGTTTAATTCGGATCAACCACATTCCAATCCGAAGTTTATTGGTATTAGGCTAGTGTCTGTAACGGCTTAATACAGTTCGGTGTTCAATCTGGACTAGGTCCCGGGATTTTTCTGCATTTGCGGTTTCCTCGTTAATAAAATTTCTGGTGTCTGTATTATTTTTTCGCATTATATTGTTTATCTTTATAATTGAAATATCACAGGTTGTACATAAATCAATTAAAGTAGATACATCCATCCTAGTTTGTTGGATACGACTTGATTGATTCTTGGATATTGATTTTTGAGATCGTCCAAGAACTCTCACACATAAATCAGGTTCACGTATGCGGTACTGTAAACTTTTTGATTGTGAAAGAAATAGATATAACTCTGAATATAATTCCTTGATTGAGATTCATTAGGTTGAACTCTCAAAAATGTATTTAGGTTTTATCCATACTTGTTGCCTACAAAAAAGTTAGTTGTGTATTTTGGTACCCCCAGTGTTTTCAATTGGTATCAGAGCAGGAAAACATGTTTAAGACCTAATAAGTATATGTTTGAAGCAATCTGACTTTATGGACAAGAGTGCAATCTCGATAAACATACTACCATCCTTTGATAGCTCAAATTAATTATGGTGGAAAATTGCTATGTGTTCCTTTTTACAAGCCCGTGACTTTGAGACA
Source organism: Papaver atlanticum (assembly GCA_023531105.1). Lineage (NCBI taxonomy): Eukaryota > Viridiplantae > Streptophyta > Magnoliopsida > Ranunculales > Papaveraceae > Papaver > Papaver atlanticum. The sequence goes on along the minus strand of JAJJMB010002379.1, from coordinate 993,008 downwards.
TGGAAACTTGTAGTTACAGGATACGATCCTCCAACAGTTGTTAGAGACAGAACCACTGTTACGAAGCCATTAGGTGAATATAGAGAATCCGAAATAAGTGTTGCAAAGCATAATTATGACGGGTTAAACGCTATTATCCACGCCATAAGCCAAGATCTTCAGCACCATGTGACATCATACACTAAGTATAAAGATGCTTGGCATATCTTAGAAACCGTATTCGAAGGAGATACCTCAGAGAAATAAGCTAGGCATCAAAACCTAAATTATGATTGGGAAAATTTTCGTATGTCTGATGAACATTCGTTTGATGAGTTTAATCAAAAAGTGTCTGGAATTTTTAATGCATGTTTTGCATTAGGGAAGACCATTCCCCAAAAGGACATTGTGATGAAAATTCTTCGATCTTTACCGGCAAGATACGAGTCTAAGAAACATGACATTATGGAAGAAAGTAACCTTGAAACACTTTCCAGAAACAGTCTCGTTGGAAAGTTAAATCTTTTTGATCACGAGCATAGTATGGCTAAAGATAACACTTCTGCACTTAAAGCCACAACCAAAACAAGCATAACTTCTTCGAAGGAAAGCTTGTCTTGGACTGACGAGTGTTGTGTTGATCACGATAAAGAGAAAATATCTATGATCACATAGCGAGTTAGAAATATCCTAAGAAGGAACAAATATTCTGGAAATCGGCGCTCCCGAACCGAGATCCAAGATGATTCAATTATTCAAGACAGAAGTTCACTTCAAATAAATAATGCTCCCATTGTTTCTTTTGATAACTCTGATGAGTTTACTTCTGAAGATCAAACAGAAAATTCAACCCCTTGTGTAGAAATATCTGTTGATTCTTATTAGGCCTCTGATTCTAAAGGAGATTTTAGATTTCTTGAATAAATGTGAAGAAATTCACCGAGAAATCCTACGTTTGAAGAAAACTATGGAAAATCTTGAATCATCTATTCAAGTAAAAAATCTAGAGTTGGATAAACTTAATCAAAGTTTCACTAAAATATTGTCTGTGAAAGATAATGAGATTAATACCCTCAAGTGTTATCTACAAAGGCTCTCAGGAAGCTTAGAAAAAATCTCTGCTATGTTGTTTGGGTAAAAGTCCTTTGGTAACACTAATGGTATTGGGTTCACCAGCAAGACCTCAATCACTAACAACTGTTTCATTCCTGCCAACTCATGTAAAGCGGAAACAGTTTATTGTGGTAAACAAGTAGATGAGTCTTCTAAAGATGAACCCTCTCTGCATTGCTGCGGAAACAAGAATCATGTGAAAGAGAAATGTTGGAAACTCAAGAGAATAATATGAAAATTGTTAAACTTCAGAAGGACATGTAGAGAATGAACCAGTTATTGAAGAATAATCCGCGAACTTCATGGCTAAAAAGAGATAAACGAAGAACAAGAACCAGAAAAGGTAAGACTCCTAAATACACTAACAACCTTGCTAAGTCACCCAGTGACTCAAGTGGTGAGTGCACTACTCCCCCCCATCACTACTTAATTGTAGTAATGTATGCAGCCTCAATGTTTTAGCTTGAGAAAATGAGGTTTGCACAAAAACTCATTACAATACCTTTTGTGATGACAAGCTTGCTCAAGTTGACTAAAGTTTTTATGATTGCTAATCCTAGATATGAAACACCTCATAATAACCTCGTAGAAGTATCGGTGTATGTGATTTTGTCGAGTTAGCTCCAAAATCTAGAATGCATAATTGTGTTCCATGACCTTTCAATAGTCCGTATTTTTGAATCACTAATTCTTGTGCTCTAAACCTTGTTTATTTGAGCTAAGAACATGGTTCAATCTTATGTTGACGTATCTATGATTTTTGTGAGGATAAATAACGAATAATTATCATAATTAAAAAGTAAAAAGGTCATAATTTATTTTTTTATGTATTTTATGGGTCACTGACGGCGGATACTAAAGCCACTCTGGTTCACCTACCGTCTTAAGGATGGTCATTTATCCTATTTAGGCTACTTCCTTCTTCTTGAAGAAAACTTCAATGGATCCTGTAACTAGAGGTATCACCAAAAAGGATGTTGTAGAAGCCGTCAACGTCTATCTATGTGAAGGAATCAACATCAAGGATCAGAAAAGAAAAATCGCCTGGAGAAGAAAAAGGTTCTAACTCAACTTGTCTTTTATCTATATGTCATCAGGATAATGATTTTAGGGCTAAGGTAAAGGTACTTTGTGTCCAAGAGGAATGATTTGAAATCTTGAATCAATCTATCTTTGGATAATATAACTCACTATGAACACATGCTGGCTTAGTCTAAAAGTACCTTGCGTAATCTGAGAGCAGAACTCAGTGAGCTAATTGACATTTCTGAAGACTTGGAAGAACTGAATGATCCAATCAATAATGAGTTTTTCAACAATGAGAAGGAATTCTCTGCTCAGGATATCAAAAATAACCTGATGCGTTACTAGGAAACTTCTTGTGAGAATTTATTCTTGTTTTTTAGAAGGATAACTATGGTTTGGTATAGCATAAATTGTGATTACACAAGCTATTTCCAACGATTTTCATCTTGCATGTTTTCAGATTTATTTATTTAAGTTCTAGAGTATTTGGAAGATGAACTTGTAGTATGTAATTATTATTGGTTTAATTATTGCAAAAGTCTTATGAGATATATGTGTCATTTACTTTATGTGAATTGAATTAATATCTCATATATGATCAAAAGTTAAATCTATTATGTTTATTATAAACTAAAAATAGAACAAACTCTTTGAAAATTTTCTCGCAGTATCGATCTACTCGTGATCACACTTCTGTGTTATTACTGCACTTTTCACTCCGTAAGATTTTCTTATGTTGAGTCATACCAATTAAAATTATCTCTTTATTCGTAACTGGCGTTGAGATTAATTTAAATCGATGTTGAGGATACAAATCCATGTGATTTGTTAATGTCCGACAAAATCCTTCTTTTTCATCAAAGTAAGGTCACTCATGTTGTTCTCTAGGGAATGACATCAAATAGGGGAGAGTTCTTAAATGAATGGTGCTTAATTGCTACATCTTTGTGGGGTGTGTGGCTGTGGAATTTACAGGGGATGCTTGTATCTTAAATCTCCTAGATGAGCGCTAAGTATTTTCTTACTATGTGATATCATCTAAATAAAGTTTATATAAAGAGTTACATATTAACTATGTTATTATGTATTATCTCTAACTTCCTTGAATCTTGAAATATATTTTGGTTGAATTCATTACGATCCCATGATTTTCGTACCTTTGCCAATTTTTATTGACAAAAAGGGGTAGAACTGATTAGTAGTTTCGTACTACATACATATGGTTTACGGATCATTATGTAAGGGGGAGTGAAACAATAATCTATAGGTTTCACCTATTATGCAAAAGATGTAAGTATTGATTAAGGGGGGAAATATATCATCATAGTATTACTTCAAAGTTGGGATACAATTGAGCTTTGGAGAAGATAATAATACTATGTTTCTGTATAACAACGATTGAGAATATTTGTTTTCAAAGTTGTTATCGCTATACATACGGATCTTCAACAACAACGATGTTGGGTTGAACACGTTCAAAATCATTTCAACTTGAAGTAACGAAGAATTCAAGGAGTTGAAGAAACCAAGGAAATCAAGGCATGATGGATTCAAGGAGTTTTTGAAGCTTTATTTTTAATCCATATGTATTGATAGTTTTGTCACTAAAATTGACAAAGGGGGAGATTTTTAGAGCATTGCTCGGTCGAACTCACAAGTGTTGCTATCTCAAACTTGTTGTCAAATTTAGTTGTCAAAACTATATCTTCATTTCTAGTCTACAGTTAGTTAAGTCCTGGATTAGGATAAAAGTGTAGTTGAGAAACGGACATCAAGGCAGTCATCATTGCGTTCTACCGTTTGAAGGCGAATATCAACCGAAGAATTTGGTGAACTTCTTCAACAAAAGGTAAGTGAAGACTGAACCACCTATTTCTCAAGTTATATTCAACTTTCTATCTATGAGACGTTGTCGCATAACTAATTAGACTATCGCAAGCATTATCAATAATTTCGAGTCAAGTTAAGGAACTTCTTGAAATATATGACTAAGCTTAATGAACATTTGTTCATAGTTGATGAATTTCGGTTAAGGACAACTAATTGTTCGTAATCTAAATTATGAGCATACCGGTCCTACAAACCGAGAGAACTGTTATAGGTCCAGAACCGTAGTACATGTACCTATTACACGTACCAGAGTAGCTATATGTCGACCATAACTTTTTGGTACGCATACCAGTATGCATACCTTAAAAAGTCTGTGAAATCGTGAACCCGAAACGGTGCGCAAACCAGTACGCGTACTGAAAAAGATTTGTCAATTTTGGAACCGGTGTGATAGCCATACCCAGTACACCCACCGGAAAGGTTCCGTATATTCTAGAACTTTAATTTTAAGGGTACACATACCCGGTACATGTACCATGACATATATGTTCACGAATAAGGTTTAAGTATACGTACTTGCCATGTTGAATAATTTCAGATGCACATAAAATTATTTCTGTGAGGTAATTAGCATTTGAACAATCTCTAAAAACACTATAGACATATTTGATCACATGATTGTGACTCAAGGTTAAAGTCTTAAGTGCTTTAAGAAAATGCTCAAGCTTATAGTTCAGTTGGCTAGTTTGGCTAACCATTCACGAATGTTGTCTTTATACACGATTCTTCCTAACTAGAGTGTATATCTTATTATGTTAATCAGATTCAAAGATTCATCTAACAGTGGATATTGTTTTCTTGGTTCCAAAACTATCTTAGCTTAAACCTAAAGCAACTTATGCTTTGAAAGTCTATAGAAGGGGAACCTCAAACAAATGGGATTTTTGAATCTAGACACTACTGTTAGAGCATTGCTCGGTTGAACCCACTAGCGTTGGTATGTCAAGTTAGTTGTCAATTTTAGTTGCCAAAATGCATTCTTGATTTAGTATACTAAAGATAGTTTCAGACTAGATTAAGTCTAAGAAGTAGAATCGAAGCTATTCTTGAAGGATGAAGTTTGAAGACTACAAGAAGACATTAACAAGGACTTCATAAACAAAGGTATGTGGTAATTGATTTCATTTGGATTCTTGTTCAATTTTACCTTTCTAATCTATCGAAATAAATGCTCACTATATGGTACAATTCTTGTGACGATAAATGTACATTTATGTATATATACTTGAGGTTATTTGATTCACGACTTTGGTGACAATAACCTTTATCCCTAGAAAGGATCTCATGTTATAGTGAATGAGCTTACGAATTCAACGAGCCAAGAATCACTCAATTCCGAGTTATAACGATGAAGTTATGAGTGATTTAATAAAGTAACAATTATAAGTGTTGCTGTAATTGTTACAGTTCGTTAGTAGGAAACAATCCACGAACTGTTTGTAGCGGTTCACGGACTTGAGCCCAATTACGTGACTAGAAGCCATTTTTGGTCAAGTTTTTGATGTTTCCTTATCTAGGCAAGATAGCTATTACTCCAAACATATCTGAATACCATATTAAAGTGTTTGTGATTCCTTCCTAAGATAAATTGTGATTTATTCACATAAATACAATATTTGCTAAATTAATTATTTATTTAATTATTTTGGAAAGAGTTGTAACTTAGGAAAGACTCCCAAAATTAAGAGAGTCTTGAAAAAGGAAAATAGCTTTGCTTAGCTTTCAAGCTACCTTGTTCACTATAAATAAAGGGTTCGTGAGTGCTACACGTTTTCATCCCCTTTGGAAAATTGGTGTAAGCTTCATAAGGTTGTTTTCCATGTCTTCTGTTCTTCATGAACAAGAGTGAGATAAAAGTATTTGTATTGGGGATCAAAAGCCGAGTTGTATTTAATCTTCGTTATTGATCATACAACTTGTAATCTAGGTTTTACACCTCTTGTCTATTCTAAGGTTTTCTATTATGATATAAAACCATTCAAGAGTTGTTAATCATAAACCCTAGGTTTTGATAGATTTCAGTTTCCGATCGTATACCAACACTTGTTAGTCGATATCGGAAGCTAGAAAGAAAACTTCGATTAAGGTACCTCGTAAAAATCCTTAAGAAGTTTTAAACAAGATATCTCTAGATTTATTCTAGTTGTTCTTGTTGTAGAATCATTAGGTTTCTCTTCCTATTTTTGAAGAGTATAATAATCCCTAATCTACAAGTTTGTTTTGATATTATTTTACCTAGTATTTGTTTTTCTCAAAACAAACACAAGATTTCCAAAACCTTGATTCACATCTAAAAGGAAATCAAATCGGTGTTTTTGTGAAAACAAAAAGATCGAAAAGTATCAACGTGTTGTTGCTTATTCTAAAGAGAACTAACGTTCTGCTAGAAGTTTTTGAGAGAGCTTTTGAAGAGAACTCTGTTCTGGCAGAATATTTTCGTGAATAACTTCTAAAGAGAATTTGTGTTCTGCTAGAAGTTATACAAGAAGAATTCCTAAAGAGAATCGGTGTTCTGCTAAGAGTTCTATAAGTGCTTGAATACAGCTGAAGAAGGTATTACATATAGTCCGAATAGGTATTAGGAAATTGGTGTAACAACTTATAATCAGTGTGTGTTTATTTTGGACTAGGTCCCGGGGTTTTTTAGCATTTGCGGTTTTCCTCGTTAACAAAATTCTGGTGTCTGTGTTATTTCTTTTCAGCATTATATTTTGTTATATAATTGAAATATTACAGGTTGTGCGTTGAATCGATCAATTGGGAAATCCAACCTTTGGATGTTGATTGAAATTGATTGATCCTTGAACATTGGTCTTTGGTACCATTCAAGTTACGTCTCTTATATTTAATCGGGCTCAAAAATTCCTATTTGCTGATTGCAGATTCAATTGAGAGATAGAGATATAAAAATCTTTGATATACTTTTCTCTAGATTGAGTCTGACTGCCTAGTTGATTCTCTTGAAAGTATATTGGAGTTTGTCTTCGGATTGCCAAACAAAATATTGGGTGTGGTTGTTGTACCCCCGTTTTTTCAACTACTTCTTGTGTGTCCTAGTTGTAAACTAGAGTCGTCCTCTTCCTAAAACCCTTCTAGGGTTTAGCGACTAAAAAGTTACAGGGATTCTTGAACCCAGGTCCAGCTATTGTTTATCTTGATAGCTCGAGTATCCAAATATTTTCGATTGTTGAGCTGCTCACTTGTACAAGATAGATAAAAATCATCAAAGTTTTCTTCGTCCCAGACTTTATTGATTTCACAAGTTCAATACTTGTGAGGTGAATAATAATCTAGGATGCTCTTCGAGAAGCATAAGTCCGGATATTGAGGTTAGCTAGACTTTGTATATTGCTATCGATTTCCAGTCTCACCTTGATCTACGATCAAAAAGGATATCACACATATAAGCTTATTTGTGGGAGGCAAATTGGTTTAAAGTCTTCAACTGAGTTGAAGTAACTCTTAGGATGTAAAGGACGTCAGCTAAGCGAATCATTTGCGCGGAGTCCTTCTGGGATTACGAGGCGTAAGGAACGTGATTATAACTGAATTGTTATGAGGATTTAATTCGGTCTCAACTACATTACAGTCCGAAGTTAATTGGTAGTATGCTAGTGTCTGTCACGGCTTAATACAGTTTGGTGTTCAAGCAGGATAAGGTCCCGGGATTTTTCTGCATTTGCGGTTTCCTCGTTAACAAAATTTCTGGTGTCTGTATTATTTTTCCGCATTATATTGTTCATCTTTATAATTGAAATATCACTGGTTGTACGTAAATTAATCAAAGAATATACATCCATCCTTGTTTGTTGGACACGACTTGATTGATTCTTGGATATTGATTTTTGAGATCATCCAAGAACTCTCACACGTAAATTAGGTTCACTGATTCGGTTCCATAAAATTTCTGATTATGAGAGAAAGAGATATAACTCTGAATATTATTCCTTGATTGAGATTCATTAAGTTGAACTCTTGGAATTGTATTTTGTTTTTTCCATACAGGCTGCCTACGAAAAATTTGGTGGTGTATTTTGGTACCCCCAGTGTTTTCAGTAATGTAGTTGAGACCGAATTAAACCCTCACAACAACTTAGTTATAGTCGCGCTCCTTATGCCTCTTGAATCCCAGCAGGACTCCACGCAAATGATTCCCTTAGCTGATGTCCTTTATAACCTAAGAGTTGCTTCAACTCAATTGAAGGCTTTAAACCAATCTGCCTCCCATAGATAAGCCTATATGTGATTTCCTTTCTGATTGATGGATCAAGGTGGGACTGGAAATCAATAGCAATAGACAAAGTTTAGCTAACCTCAAAATACGGACTTATGCTTCCCGAATAGCAGCCTAGATTATTATTCACCTCACAAGTATTAAACTCGTGGAATCACACAGTTTGAGACGAAGAGAACTTTGCAATTTCTATCTATCTTGTTTGAGTGAGCAGCTCAACAATCAAACAAGATCAGGATAAACGAACTATCAAGATAAAAGATAGTTGGACCTGGATTTACGAATCCTTGTGAATTCTTTTTAATCGTTATTCCCTAAAAGGGTTTGAAGGAGAGGACGACGCTAGTTTACAACTAGGACACACAAGAATAGTGTCAGGATTTAAAGATCACAGTTGCTTGAGGTTCCCCATATATAGACTTTCAAAGTATAGGTTGCTTTAGGTTTAAGCTAAGATAGCTTTTGAACCAAGCAAACAATATCCACCGTTAGATGAATCTTTGAAGTGAGATTAACATAACAAGATATACACTCTGGTTAGGACGAACTGTAACTGAACAATGTATAAATACATTGTTCATGGACGGTTGGCTGAGACTAGCCGATTGAACCATAAGCTTAATCATTTTTATATAATACTTAACACTTTACACCAATCATTTCTATATAGTGTTTTTAGAGATTTATTTAAATGTCAATTATCTCACAGAAATAATTTTTGTGCATCTGAAAATATTCGACAGGGCAAGTACGTGTACCAGGTATGTGTACTCTACCTTGTTCGTGACTATTTTTGTCATAGTACATGTACCGGGTTTGTATAGCCTTAAGACAAAAATAAGTTATGGAACTTACAAAAAAATTCTGATTTGTGTACCGGGTATGGATACCACACCGGTTTCGAAACCAACAGTTCTTTTTTTGTATGCATACTAGGTATGCATACCAATCCAAGTTCACGAGTTCACAGACTTTTTGTGGTATGGATACTGAGTATGTGTACCACTAAGTCACTGTCGACATATAGCTACGCCGGTACGTGTACTGGGTACATGTACTACGGCTCCGAACCTATAACAGTTTTCTCCAGTATGTGAACTGGTACGCATGCTATCATGTATACATATTCACAGTAGTTCTATATTTCTCTCTAAATCAATTTGAAACATTCTCAAATAACATGAATGGCACATATCACTGTTCCTTGCTATTTTCGAATAATAATCTTGAATCACGATTTAGATTATGAACAATAAATGTTCTTTACCGAAATTCATTAAGTATGAACCAATTTCCATTAAGCTTAGTCGTATAAATTTCGAGAACTAATTACCAAGATAAACTTGACTCGAAATTCTTGTTATGCTTGCAGTAGTCTAATTAGTCATGTGACAACGTCTCATAGATAGAAAGATGAATATGACTTGAGAAATAGGTGGTTAAGTCTTCACTTACCTTTTGTTGAAGAAGTTCTCCAAAATCTTCGGCTGATCTTCGCCTTCAAGCGGTAGAATGCAGTGATGTACGATTATCAACTACTTGTATACTAGAAATCAAGATATATATAGTTTTGATCAACTAAATTTGACGATAAGCTTGATATAGAAACACTTTTTAGTTCGACCAAGCAATGCTCTAACAAGAACACTGTTAATCGAATCTGGAAACCGAAATGTGAGTTTAATATGATTACTCATGGTGAGAATCCCTTTGTATTTGATTTTGATTTGGAGGAGGATATGATTGCTGTTCTTGAGCAAGGATTGATTTATATTGCTCAACAACTATTTATAATCAGACCTTGGCATAAGGATCTTGAGAAAGAATTGGAAGAACTTAGAACTATTCATATTTGGTTGAATCTAAGGAGAATTTCTCTTTATATGTAAAGTGCTACTGGGCTAGGAAATATAGCTAGTTGTGTTGGTACTCCTATCATGTAGGACAAACAAACATTGAATAAAACAAGAATCAGTTATGCTCGTATTTGTGTTGAGGTTGATACCGATTGTGAATTTCTTAGTACAATTCTTATGTACATGGATGGTAAGTTGGCATTATAAGTTTTGTTGAGTACCCCTTGGAGACCCCATATGTGTACTCATTTCCATACATTTAACCATTCTGCTCTTTATTATAAAGCTTCTGAGCAGGCTCATGGGAATAAGGTATCTCAAGGAAATAAGCCTAGACCTGACAAGAATGGTTGGGTAGTGAAGTATTCTAAAAGGAATAGGGATGCTAATGAAACTGAAGGCACTTCTAGTAGAAGTGATGATTTTGTAGTTAAGCCAGTAGTCAGTCAGATAGAGGTGGTTGAACTTCAAGCCTAGGCTCAAGGTAAGGATAGTGGTCAAATGGATGGTAAAAATTCTTCGGGGGGTCTACTTCAGACCAATAATATGTTTGATGTGCTAGTTGAACATGATCTGAATATTATGAAAGTGGAGGTTAAGAAGTCTGATAATTCTGGAATTGATTTAGGGATGGAGTTAGGGCCAAATTAGGTGCTGCTGATAAGGGTCCAAATTTAAAGATATCTGGTAGGGTTAAGAAGCCCAACCTTCCTCAGCCTCATAATGTTTAAAATAACAGTATGGAATATTAGAGGTCTAAATGATCCTCTAAAGCAAGCTGAGGTTAGTTATTTTATTAGGAATAATGATATTGCAATAATAGGAGTAGTTGAAACCAATGTAGTCAATATCGGATTTCGGTTTGTCACGGTCAGGACCGAGACAACGGTACAACTTCGTATCAGGGAGACTTTGGTTTCAAATCTCTGTGCAATATCGGTTTCAAGTTTTATACCTATAATTGTGTTTCTAGTGAATATTAGATGTTGTTTCTGAATTTTTAATTCCACAGGTAAATTGTATTAGGTCTAGACCTAGGTTACACCCGTTGATTAGGACCAAATATTTATTCATATAACCTTCAGAGCTTGAATTCCTAATACTTATTTCACATTTCAGATTCTTTGTCTCTTTCTCCCATGAATTAGAAACAAACAATAAAAATTTCTCCCATGAATTAGAAACAAATAATAAATTTTTGTTAAAGCACGTAATTGAGTTTATTAGTAGAATAGGAATTTAGTCCTTCAAAATAAGAAAAAAAATAAAAGAGTTTTCTAAGGGGCCTTAACCCTTTAAAGATATGGACCAATCAAAAATCAGAAGCCATATACTTAAATAACTTCTGGATACAACATAACAATCAACTTTATTACTTTCCAAAAAAGTATGTACGAGAAAAGTTCAATCTCAGCAAAACACCCAAGTCTTCATCCCTATTCTGTTGAAAAAAATTCTTATCTCGGCCTATTTATGAACAAAATCTCGGACTGGAACAACCAGTTTAGACGATTTTATCGCCTGAATCTCGTCTCACTTCATCGGTGAAACCGAAAAAACCAGCGATATCTCGTCCGAGATTAACTACACTGGTTGAAACTCATATTCAGAGTATTAATACTTGTAGGATTAGCATAAGGTCATGCCTAAATGACAGTTTACTGATAATTATAATAATGATGCAGCTGCGAGAATTTGGATATGCTGAAATCCTGATGTTGTTAGTATTTTTTTAATTCATTCTTCTTCTCAGGTCATTTTTGTTGAAGTAAACATTATTGCTAATGCCTTTTTTACAACTTCTTTTGTTTATGGGAATAATGATGCTATGGTTAGGAGAAATCTTTGGCGGGATATTACTGTTTTTCTCTCAAATAAACTATAAGTCATGGGTTGTTCTTGGGGATTTTAACTCTATCTTAAATCCTACTGATAAGATAGGTGGAGCAGACATTAGACCTAGCCGTTACCAAGAATTCAGTATTTGTTTGCAGAATGCTCAGTTGATGGACCTTCCTTATTCATGATGTTTTTATACTTGGTTCAATAAGCAAGGATATAATATAATTGGTTCTAAACTGGATAGGGTTTTGGTTAATACAGAATGGGTGGATCAATTTGTTGAATCTAAGGATGAGTTTGTCAATCCAGGAATATGTGATCATTCACCTAGTGTTGTTGTTATCTTTGAGAAAAGGAAACATGGGCCTCCCTTTCAAGGATTTTTAATTTCATGACTGATGAACCTGATTTTATTGAATTGGTGAGACAAGCTTGGTCTGGTAAAGCTAAGGGTAATCCTATGTTTATCCTCATTACGAAAATGAAGTGTGTAAAAGCTACTATAATTGCTTGGAAGAAGATTAGATTTGGGAACCTATCAGAACAAGTTTTTGTGGCTCAAGAACAGGTGCAGGTAGCTCCTTTATGTCCCCAACTGGCTAAAAAAGAGAAATTGCATATGCAGAAGTTTGCTAAAGTGGCTAGGTATGAAGAGTCTATGAAGCAACAAAGATCTATAGTTTAGTGGTTAAAGCATGAAGATTCTAATACCACATTCTTTCATAACTCTATTAAAGAGAGGAGGTTAAGGAACAAAATTCTGACTTTGACTTCTCAAGATAATATTATCTTGAATGATAATAATGATATTGATTTGGATTATGTCATGTTTTTTTTAATGATTTGTATGATGAAGATGGGACAAAAATCACTGATGGTCATCTTATTGATATGCTTAAAAATGAGAAGATGGTCAGTGAGAGTGATTGTGCTAAGTTAATCCAGCCTGTGACAAGGGATAAAGTGGTGGAGGACATTTCTTCTATTGGGTCAGGTAAAGCTCCTGGACCTGATGGGTTTACCAGCCACTTCTTTAAACTTTGTTGGTCCGTCATTGGGGATGATTTTGTTGTTGTTGTGCAAAATATTTTTGTTAAATCCATGCTTTTGAGGGAGATTAATAGTACTTTTCTAACTCTGGTTGCTAAAAAGGATAACCCTAATAGTGTAATAGATTACAGGCCCATTGCTTGCTGCAATATGGTATATAAATATGTTGCAAAGATTATTGATATGAGAATGAAGTCAGTTTTGAGGGATCTGATTCATCCTAATCAATCTGCTTTTATTAGTGGTAGATCTATCCAATCCAATATTATGGTTGCTCATGAAATAGTTAGGAACTATCATAGAGATTCTGAAACTCCTAGATGCACTCTAAAAATTAATTTAAAGAAAGCTTAACACCGTGAGTTGGAATTCCGTTTTTATTATTTTACAAAAGATGGGCTTTCTGAGGTTTTTGTAACTTTGATTAAGATATGTATCACTACTCCTAAGTGCTTTGTTCTTATTAATGGGTCACCTTCAGGGTATTTTGGAGATAATAGAGGATTGAGACAAGTTTTCCCCATGTCCCCTTATTTGTTTGTTATGGTTATGGAGTTGCTGAGCTTAATCTTCAAAAATCAGGTGGCTCTCAATAAGTTTGGGCTTCACCCTAGATGCAAGCTTACTGGCCTTACTCATCTTTGTTTTGCAGATGATGTCTTGGTTTTGTTTAAGGGTACTAGAGCTGCTGCTGAGAATTTGAAGAATTGTATTGATAACTTCTCTTCTTGTACTGGCCTGAAGATGAATAAAGAGAAGACTTCATTGTTCTCTTCAGCTGTGGATAGTGAGTGTTTATCTGATATTGTGAGTATATTGGATTGTGTAAGAGACAATTTGCTTGTCAGGTACTTAGGTGTTCCCCTTCTTTCCACTAGGCTGTCTTATTTGGATTGTAAACCTATGATAGTTAGAGTTACTTCTAGAGTTAAGTCTTGGATCTCAATGGATTTGAATTATGCTGGTAAATTACTTCCTATTAAATATGGGCTTGCTGGGATGGTTTTCTTTTGGTTTATTGATTCATCTTTCCCGAGAGGGCTATAAAGGAATTGAATAACATTTTTCAAGAAATTTTTATGGGCGGGTAATACTTTAGGTAAGAAGAATTGCCCTGTTAACTGGTCTAACATTTTTCATTGTTAGAGCATTGCCCGGTCGAACTTAAAAGTGTTGTAATCTCAAGCTTGTTTTCAAAACTATATCTTGATTTCTAGTCTACAATTAGTTAAGTCTCGAACTAGGATAAAATGTAGTTGAGAAAAAGTGGATCATGACAGTCATCATTGCGTTCTACCGTTTGAAGGCGAAGATTAACTTTTATACCAGGTAGAATGATCATTGATAACATAATGTCTTCCAAGTAAATATTTCACATCATTTCTGTTAGAGCACTGCTCGGTCGAACTCGTAAGCGTTGCTATCTCAAGCTTGTTGTCAAGTTTAGTTGCCAAAACTATAAGTCTTGATTTCTAGTCTACTTATAGCTAAGTCTTGGATTAGGATAGTAAGTGTAGTTGAGCATTAGACTTCACGGCGTTCATTGATTGAAGAAGAATAACTACTAAGGGGAGCTTGTGGAACTTCATCAACAAAAGGTATGTGGAGACTTGAACTCATCTATCACTGAAAAGTATATCTACTCTATCACCTATTTGAGATAAAAGTCGTATAGCTATATAGACTTCGATTATACACATTTGATATTTTGAGTTGAGTGTAACTCGCTTACATATTTTTCGAAATATGTGTTGGTAAGATTTCTCTTTAACCAAGTTCATCTTATATTCTTGACGAAAGTCAAAAGATGATCATGTGAAAATCACCTTGTAACATCTTACATGATTTGTGTGAGACAGTCATTTGATGTAGACTCGGAATGTTTCGTATTGATCATTCGATCACTTGAAAATTGCTTTGAATCTAATAGTTTGTGTGAGACAGCTATTGTCGTCTTCCGAGAATGTTTCAATGATTGAAATGGGAGTTTAGAACAAATAACCATGATTGGATATAACACAGTATGCGTACTTGCATATGTGTTGTCCAAGTCCGGGAACTATAATATGCATACCCGTATGTGTACTGGTTAGTTATGGAAGTCCGAGAACTTAGTATGCATCCCGGTATGCGTACTGGCGTGAGTTTCAAGTCCCGGAAATTCAACTGAGTTTTGGAAGGGATGTGTACCCGTTCGCATATTGGCGAACCCAAACTTGGACCGGCCACTTAGGTATGCGTACCTGTTTTCATACTTGAGTAGGTTATGTTCTAAAATCAGTTTGTTCATGAACTAATACATTTATATAATAAGGAATGCAATCTTTCGCAAACCGTGGCTATAATGTTCATGAATTGATTCGAGTGAATCAAAATCGATTTTGTTTCAATTGTGTCTTGTATACTTCTATGAGAATATAAAAAATTGAACAACTCTAGAACTAGTTTCATTTGAGTCATTTGAACTAGTTATGGTTAAGATGAACATGGTTGATATGAAAGTGATCATATGGCTAACTTTGGTTAACTATTGTTGAGCCAACAAGGTGTACACGTTTAGGTACGGTTACTCATATCTAAATGAAGTCACTTTCTATTTGTGTGTAACAAGCTAAGTTCGATCTAACGGTTGAAAGATATTAGCTTTAGTCTAATCAGGTTTTCATCTAACGGTGAATATTGTGTGTACGTGAACCCTTTTAGTGTATAAAGGTTTCGTAACCCTACATTCCTTTTTTCCTTCTCTGAAAACTCATTTTTTATCACAAGATTGCTTGTTGAGCCTGATTTGTGAATTCCTATCACAATCTCATACTTGTATGGAGAATCCAAGCATTATGTCTTCTGATGGAAAGGATGTTAATATGATTGTTAAGCCATCAATCATGAAGGAAAAAGAAAAGTCTTATGTACCTTCAACTTTGAAAAGAAAAAGGAGGAATGTGAGAAAACCAAGAGCCGTTCCTTCTAATCTACAGAAGTTTTCTGGGGTTCTTGAAGAGTTGAAGGAAACAAGAAAGGAGATTTAGCAAATAAAGGCTATTGTCTTGAGGACTCTCGAAATTCAGAAGGCCCTGGTTTGGAATTATTATAGAAGGTTTGTTGGAATTGACTCCTTTGTTCATGAACCTTATGTTCCTACGGCTGTTGACGACAAGGAGTTCGGGGACGATAAAGAATTTTTTATAGGCCTTAATGTCTAGGAAACTTCTTATGAGAAATTATTCTTGTGTTTTAAGAAGAACAACTAGGGTTTGGAATAGCCATTATTGTGAGTACACATATCTATTGCCAACGACTTTCATCTTGAATTTTTTTTAGATTTATTTATTTAAATTCTAAAGTTTATTTGGAAGATGATTTTGCAATATTAATCTTTATTGGTTTTATATATTGGAAAAAATTTATGGGATACGTGTGTTTGTTTCCGTGCACTATGATTGTCCCATATATGTCAAAAGGTAAGCCTATTATGTCATTATGCAAATATTGATGAAGATATGATGAAATTTTGATTGGAAAGATTAAGTCTATTATATGTCTTTATGCAAATACTGATGAAAACTAGAATGAATCTTTGAATATTTTGCAGTATTGGTCTTTCCCTGATCCACTTCTATGTGAAAGTATTGTGTGGCTCCGTAAGTTATCTTATGTTGAGCATTTTCGATTAAATTAATCATGGGTTCTCTTGTGGTTAATTTAATTGTGTTTTTTGGATACAAATTCATGTTTCATGTAATTTTTTAATGTCCACAAAAATCCTTCTTTTCTTATAAAAGTAAGGTCGCTGTTGTTGTTCTTTCGGGAATGCCATTTTATGGGGGAGAGTTCTTAATTGAACTTGTGCTTAATTGCCAAATCTTTGTGGGGAGTGCGGCTGTGGAATATTGTAGGAGTTTTCTTGTATCTTTAAAAACTCCTTGATGAATGCATTTAGTTTCCACTATATGATTGCATCTAAACAAAGTTGATATGTTTTCTTTTAGTCATGAAGAATATCTATGAGAATTTCATTATGATCCCACTAGTTTTCGTACCTTTGCCAATTTATATTGCCAAAAAAGGGGATAATTAATGTGTAGTTCACACTACAAATACATATGGTTTACGGATCATTATGTAAGGAGGGGTGGGTGGGTGGTGGTGGTGGTGGTGGGGTGGGGGGTGATAGATGCATTTATGTGTCTATTTTCATCTCTATTGTGTATATTTTTAGTACCCATTTTTGTACTAATTTTGGTATTTTATCCCTTTGTAGGTGTTTTTGGAGAAATAGGCTTTTGCGGCAAAATTGGCTCAAAAAGTTGCAAAAGGCTCCTGGGAGGACACTTGCTATTCGGACTTTCATTTTGGATAAGGGGCACCCATGGCTATGTGTAGCCCAAATTCATCTTTAGCACTCATCTTCAACATTTGAAAACAGATTTTGGCGGGAAATTCTTTTCTTTACTGGCAGATTGATTGATCGAATTTTGGATGATTTTTAAGGCGATTCAAGGGCTGATTTTCATTGGGTTAACCCTGTTAAGGATAAATAAGTATGGTATGAGCTGTAGAATCGATTAAACAGGGATAGAAATCCGTGTTGGAGCAAAACAGGGAGAATTCACGATTTGAGTTGTTTTCGGTTTACAAAAGAATTTGTGAAGAGTTTACGGCAAGATTGGAGTGTATGGAGTCCTTATTCAGTCCTGAGAGAGTTTGAGAGAGTTTGGAAACCAAGTTAACGCGTAAAAAGAAGATTAAAATCCCGTAACGTGCGGTGAAAAAAAAACGAAAAAGATTTGGATTAACTCGAGTAATTTTGGGGTTTGGTGGATATATATAGGTTGATTCGAGTCATATTGAGAAGCAACAAAGTTTAGGGGAAAGTTTAGAGCCTTAGAGAAGCGTAAAAAAATCAACTGGAGTCGATACAGAAACTTTTCTGCTGCTGCAAAGAAGAAGAACACGAAGAACATTAGACCCTCAGAGACAGTTGCAGAAGCAGACTTATTTTCAGTGACAACGAGTTACGGTTGCATCTTCCTGCAGTCTCCGAAGCCTTTCAGCAACAATTCCGACTTCTGATTTAGACCTTCAGCAACTGCAGAATCCGCTGTTTTAACACTTTTCTCCCTTTTAATCAACTTTTGAGCCATAAACATGTATTTTGAGATTATGATTAATATGAGGAGCTAAACCCCTTAGCCGAGGCGACGGAGGAAGCCATTGTTCCATGAAAAGTGGTATAGTTCTATTTTAATTATTTATTGCAATTATTTTACATGATTTTTTGCATAGAACTTAAAAGAAAAATTGGTTTTTATTGAGTAGTTGTGAAGTGTTTTGATGGGACATGCTTGGTTTTAATACTTTTGATGTTTCATGCTTCGTGCTTACAATTATTACTGCAAAAATCTATTAAAGGCAAATACTAGAATCACTTTAAAGAAGAATATTGCATGAATATTGATTAGAGTTTATCACTTAATTGGTCAATGGTGGAATCCAGAGTCTCGGTATTTTCTTATTATTGTCAAAACAACTCTATTTAATTTTCAAAAATCCTTCACAAGTTCGAGCAACGAACCTTTTTACCACTACAACTACAAAAACACATCAGGGGGGGGGGGAGGTTCATGTGAGATGAAGTATTGACTAAGGGGGAGTGATACATATCACCATAGTATTGTTGTCAAAGTTGTGATACAATTGGACTTTGATGTTGTGTAATGATACTATGACACTGTATAACAATGATTGAGAACTACTGTTTTATCATTGTTATAGCTACGGATCTTCAACAACAATGATGCTGAGTTGAACACATTCAGAATCACTGGAGTACTTGGAAGTGACGAAGATTTCGAGTGATGTTGAAGGACCAAGGAAATCAAGCATTTGGATGAGAAGCTACAAAGTTTATTTAATTTGTAATCCATATGTATTGATAGTTTTGTCACTAAACTTGACCAAGGGGGAGATTATTAGAGCACTGCTCGGTCCAACTCGCAAGCGTTGCTATCTCAAGCTTGTTGTCAAGTTTAGTTGCCAAAACTATAAGTCTTGATTTCTAGTCTACTTATAGCTAAGTCTCGGATTAGAATAGTAAGTGTAGTTAAGCATTAGACTTCAAGGCGTTCATCGATTGAAGACGAAAAACTACTAAAGGGATCTTGTGGAACTTCATCAACAAAAGGTATGTGGACACTTGAACTCATATATCACTGAAAAGTCTATCTACTCTATCTCCTATTTGATACAAAAGTCGTATAGTTATATAGACTTCGATTATACACATTTGATATTTTGAGTTGAGTTTAACTCGCTTACATATTTCTCGAAATATGTGTTGGTAAGCTTTCGCTTTAACTAAGTTCATCTTATACTCTTGACGAAAGTTAAAAGATGATCATGTGAAAATCTCCTTGTAACATCTTACATGATTTGTGTGAGATAGTCATTTGATGTAGACTCGGAATGTTTTGTATTGATCATTCGATCACTTGAAAATTGCTTTGAAGCTGATAGTTTGTGTGAGACAGCTATTGTCGTCTTCCGAGAATGTTGCAATGATTGAAATGGGAGTTTAGAAAAAATAACCATGATTGGACATAACATAGTATGCGTACTTGCATATGTGTTTTCCATGTCCGGGAACCATAGTATGCATACCCGTATGCGTACTGGCGTGAGTCTCAAGTTCCGAAAATTCAACTGAGTTTTTGAAGGTATGAGTACCCGTTCGCATACTGGCGAACCCAAACTTGGGCCGGCCACTTAGGTATGCGTACCCGTTTGCATACTTGAGTAGGTTATGTTCTAAAATCGGTTTGTTCATGAACTAATACATTTATATAATAAGGAATGCAATCTTTTGCAAACCGTGGCTATAATGTTCATGAATTGATTCGAGTGAATCAAAATCGATTTTGCTTCAATTGTATCTTGTATACTTCTATGAGAATATAAACAATTGAACAACTCTAGAACTAGTTTCATTTGAGTCATTTTAACTAGTTATGGTTAAGATGAATATGGTTGATATGAAAGTGTTCATATGGCTAACTTCGGTTAACTATTGATTAGCCAACAAGGTGTACATGTTTAGGTACGGTTACTCATATCTAAATGAAGTCACTTTCCATTTGTGTGTAACAAGCTAAGTTCGATCTAACGGTTGAAAGATATTAGCTTTAGTCTAATCAGGTTTTCATCTAACGGTGAATATTGAATGCTTTGTTACCAAGGTAATATTGATTGCAAACCATGATTTGAAGACTATATAAAGGAGAACTCTAGCAACTGGGAAACCTAATCCCCACACCTCCTGTGTGATACTAGTTGCGACTAGAGTCGATTCTCCTTTAACCTTAGGTTTTTCACAAAACCCTGTAGGTTAACGACTTGAAGACTTCATTTGGATTGTGAAGCCAGAGCCAACTATTTTTTCTGTAGTTGCGTGTTCTGATCTTGCTGTTTTCTATCGTATTGAGTACTATCTTCTCTAAGATTTTCTCGAAATTTATTCTCCGATAGTCAAGATAAAAAGTAGTCACAAACATCTTCGTCTCATCGTTTGTGATTCCACAATATCTTGTTTCGCTACCATATGATTAAGATTATTGTGAGGTGATTGATATTTCTAGGCCGTTCTTCGGGAATATAAGTCCGGTATATCAATTGGTTCATGTTCACCCTTATTTATCAAAAGATGGAACAAAAACTTCTAGGTATTTCTGTGGGAGACAGATTCATCTATTCAATAGACTTTTCTGCGTGAGACAGATTGGTTAATCAAGTCTTCGACTTTGGGTCGTAGCAACTCTTAGTTGTGGGTGAGATCAGGTAAGGGAATCAAGTGTGTAGAGTCCTACTGGGATTCAGAGGCATAAGGAATGCAACTGTACCTTGATCAGTGTGAGATTGGTTAGGGATCAACTACATTCTAGTCCGAAGTTAACTTGTAGTAGGCTAGTGTCTGTAGCGGCTTAATACAGTGTGGTGTTCAAATCTGGACTAGGTCCCGGGTTTTTTTTGCATTTGCGGTTTCCTCATTAACAAAATTTCTGGTGTCTGTGTTATTTCTTTTCCGCATTATATTTTTATATAATTAAAATACCACAGGTTATGCGTAAGTTCAATCAATTGTGAATCCGACCTTTGGGTTGTTGATTAAATTGTTTGACACTTGGATATTGGTTTTTGATATCGTCCAAGTTATTTCTTATATTCAATCGGGCTCGCAAATTCCTATTTGTTTGATTGCAGATTGAATTGGGAAATAGAGATATAACTCTTGGATATACTTTTCTTAAGATTGAGTCTGACTGTCTAGTTGATTCTCTTAAAAGTATATTAGAGTTAGTCCATACAGATTGTTAAGCTAAATATTGAGTGTGGTTGTTAGACCCACGCTTTTTCAATTTCTATTTCATCTTCTATAGTTGGTGTAGTTTCCCTTAAGATAGACATTAGTAAGGCTTATGCCAAGGTGAGTTGGAGATTCTTAAGTCACCGTGTTAGAGCTTTCAGCATTGTCAGTAAATCACATGAGCTTATTATAAAATGTGTTTCGACTGTTTTTTTTTCTCTTATTATTAATGTTCAAGCCGAGGATTTCTCCATCAGCGAAAGGAGATTACGTCAGGGATGAACTCTATCTCCGAATTTGTTTATTCTTTACGTTCAAGGTCTGACATGGCTTATGTAAACAATGGAGAATAATGTTATGTACAATGGTTACAAGGTATGTCGAAATGCTATATCTGTTTCTCATTTAATGCTTACTGGCGATCTCATTCTCTTTGGGAATCTTGATCAAATGACTATTGACACGCTTCAAAGTATTCTTGCTACTTTTTGTCAGGTCAGTGTGCAGATATGCAGAAGTCGGCAATTCATTTTATAGTAAAGGTGTCAGGCCTATCCGAAGAGATGAAGTTGCGAACATAGTGGAGGTTAAACAGATGCAACTCACTGATAAGTATCTTGGTCATCAACTTCTTAGATCATCTTTTAAGATTGATTTTTATGGTTTTCTTAATAGTAAATTTGATTCTGAGCTGGCAGGGTGAAAGAGAATCCATTTCTCTTACATAGGTAGAACAATTATGATAAAATATATTCTAGGTCTCATACCTTTGTACTATGTGATGATTCTATTATTCCTAAAAAGGTCTTGGATTGGCTTACCATAACAATGCGGAACTTTTGGTGGGGACACGCTAGAAAGGTAAGAAAAACTCACTTTATCAATTGGAGGACTTTTGAAAAACCGAAAGAACAAGTAAGTGGTATCCGAACTTTAGAGAACTTAAACAAATCCATGATATCTAAGCTTATTTGATTGCTTATAGTGTCAGTTGATGAGAGCAAATTATCTCCAAAAAGATAACTTTTGAGAGGTAAAAAAAGCTCAAAAATGCTCTTCTACCTAGTCAGCTATGTGGATTTACAAGGATGACATGTAAGATGGATGTTGCTGGGATGTTAGTACTAGAGAGAGAATTAAAATAAAGGATGATCCATGGATTCCTAACCGATACAACAAGAGACCTACTTTTAATCAGAACATTACGGATTGTCCTTCTATGGTTAATGAACTTATTCTTTAAAACCCTCTCAGATGGGATATTGATAAATTTCAATACTTATTTCCTCCACATAAAGTAGAAAAAATTATGGAGATGTATCTATCCAGTAATGGAGACGGAAATGAGGATAAGTTATTATGGATGCATCATCCTAATCGGGTCTTCTCAACTAAGTCCTTTATCAAATCTCTTCATGACATAGCACCTTTTTCGTCGAATAATGGTAATGTTAAAAAAATTCCTTGGAAGAAATTATGGCAGGTGAAGAATACTTCCCCAATATTCAAATGTTTGTTTGGAGAGTTCTCAACAATGGTATTACATGGGGAAGTTAAATGATGAAGTGCAACAAAGATGTTAATGTTGAGTGTAGAACGTGAAATGAAGCCATTGAATCATTGGAACATCTGTTTCTCTACTATCCAGTCTCGCAAAATTTTCTATTTGCCTCTTCTTTAAACTTCAGAACTGATGAGAGTTTAAATTTTTCTGTTTGACACTATATTAAGAGTTGGTTGCTAGAACGTGGAGATTATGCTAAACTTAAAATGGGAGCATGTTTGTTCTGGAGTATATGGAAAACCAGAAACAATGTCATCTAGAGGCAAGATTAACAAGCAGACAATGTTGCAGAAAGCTGCTTATTGGTACAGTCGGGATATCACTGCTCAAGATGCTACTACTCTTCCTACTGAACAGGATCTGCTTGATTCAGCTGCGACTGTATGGTCCCCTCCTACTCAGCCAAAGACCAAAATCAACTTTGATGGTGTTGTTGACCTAAAAGGGTATGCCTGTGCTACAATAGCAAGAAATTACCACTCTGAAATTAATGGTTGTCAGACAATATCCTTAGATTTCAGCTTTCTAGTGGAAGTAGAAGCTTATGGTGCTTAAATGGGCATGGAACTTGCAATAAGCAAGGGTCTAAGACAAATCATCATTGAAGGAGATTCTTTCATAGTGATTAATGCCTTGAAATATAACAATGCTCCTACCCCATGGCGTATCAAGAATACTATTGGTAGAATCAAGGACTATGTATATCTCTTTTCGTCTATTGAGTTCAGTTTCATCAAAAAGGAAGTCAATTCTATGGCTCACTCCTCAGCAACTTATGCTGTTGGACACCATCTTTCTGATAAGTGGTTACTCTCTTCTCCTTCGTGTATCACTCGTTTGTTTAGTGTCTCCCTTTTTTTTTTTTAGTTTCTTGTTTGTTTGTTTGTTACTCCCCCACCAAAAAAAGAGAGAGGAAATTTTGTGTCAAATATCAGTAGGATCTGCATTTTTATTGGAAATATATCGTGAGCACGTGCCTAGGCGTGCCCACACGTAGATACGCCCTTGTCTTATTGGATAATTGTGAGGCACGCGGTCACATACTCAAACGCAAAACATCATGTGATCACCCGTTATTCTTACTTCGCATCGAAGAACAAGAGATGGTTGAAGACCGCCTGACTGTCCGGTGAATGGATCATCATTGCTCCATTAAATGTGGACGCAACCGGAGGCCACGGATGTGATAGATATCTTACCGACCCATGTACTTACCGGTTGGAACTCACACTAATCACGACACACATTAATCAATCAATCAGGGTGACCTACTTAAGCTACCTCAACCTTTCCTTATTAGTTTCTCCATTGTTTACTAATTGATACCCTTATTAATGGAGTTGGATGAGATCATCAGATTGTTTGTTTACACGCGTTAAGACAGTGTTGATTGATAATTTAATTAATGTCCATCGACAAGGACATATGCCCGTTTATATAGTCACTATGAAAAATAACCCTTTTTGGGTACCCAATGTATTGCCCCCATCCGTTGACTCGAATTGGTGTATTAACGCTACGTGGAACTAGCTTTTACAGTGTTGATGCAGTGACGCCGAGGCCGAGGCTGATGCTTAGTATCATTTTATTTGTAAGAAATGATAGAAAAAATAATTTTTGACCGTGTAATCTTTGACAAAACCTTCTCTACTAGAACACCGCTACCACGGTGGGGAGGGCCGACCGAAGAAAAACGAAACAAATAACAATTTTCGCTGGTAGGCAGATACTACCTTCCTTTCAGGAAAAGCGATATTTTCATAGTTTCATTTTGCCTAATAATAAGCCAAATTGATAAATTGATCACTTTTCCTGAAACAGAGGGAAATTGAAAAGATCAAAGTATCTATTTTGCTGAAACTGAGTGAAAGTATTACTTTTCCTGAAACGGAAAATTAGTCGATGCATAAACCAAAATATGGCTGCATAATATGTTATGCATCCTTTGTGGTGGTTTGCATAATGGCTATGCATTGAATTTTTGAAAACTATGCATAAAGTGAAAGTATCATTTTTCTTGATATACATCGTTTTATTAGTTGCAACGAAAATTAGTTACATGCATAGACCAAAATATGGCTACATAAAGTATTATGTATCATTTGTGGTGGTTTGCATAATGGATATACATTTAATTTTCTAAAATTATGCCTAAAATGGTAAACACCTCCAAATTTTTCGTAAAAAGTCTAAATTTGATATTGTTGTTTATACTCATTGCATAGATTTTTTTTATTACCTTTCCAACGAGATAAAATTTGTAAAATTCCAAGGCACGGATTTTTAGATATGTTATATTAAAGTTTGGTTGTCAATTATACCCCTAAAGAATAGGATACATAAGGAGTTATAATAATTTGACTAAAAGGGGGGATATTTTGGTATTATCAAGTGCACACTACCAAAATCTTTTTATGAAATTGCAAATTTATGTGAGGTTTCAATTTACAAAAAGATGGTCATAAAAGGGACTCCCTTCCTTCGGGCCCTCCGGTCGGTCGGCCCAATTATGCTTAGTAATTTGCATGGAGGGTCCTGTGAGTTTATGAGTTCGAAAAATACCTATCTGGTCCATTTCTTAAAAAAACATCACATCAGCTTGGTCCATTGGATGTATAAAAAATTCCGCGTGGTCTATAATTGTCTGATATGAATTAGCCCTATTCGTATTTTCATTTTTTTTTTCTTTTGATAAAATCTCATAGAACTTCATTCCCATAAAATAGTGATTACATGGACTTCAAAACCATTAAAAACAAAGTTTAAAATACATTCAAAAGGTACTAATAATGAGTATTTCGAGAAGAGAAGTAATGAAATACCAACATTAAGATCAAAGATTAAAACACATTCAAAAGTAACTAATAATGAGTATTTCGGGAAGAAAAATAATGAAATATCCACAAGAGTACAAACAACCCGAAGATTGAAAGAATGATTTTTGGCTTATAATCCAATCATTTTGATGGAATTTTTCTTCTAAAGAAACAGATCCTCTCATAGAAACAGAGTAATATGCCCAAAGCCTTGAATCTTGATCATCATACTTGAAAATCTTCCACCCAAAATCTTCATTAAAACTACAAAGAAATGCCATGAGAGCGCATAGCGAATCTCCATAAAGGAGAAGACACAAACAAAAAGAGGCAGAAAACCCAGAAAAACACCATAATAATCACCTAAAAACAATGGAGATTAAAAAAAAAAACTTAAATAAAAAACCAAAATATACTACTAACACCATGTTTGTTTACTCCTGACTCATCTGTGTTGTCTGGATCTGAGTCATCTGGATCTGAGTGAAATCACCTGACTCATCTGGATCTGACTCGATATGTTTGTTTGAGTCATATCTGGCTCAAAAATATCTGAGTCAGTGGTTTGGTCCCATGAGTCAAGAGTATTTTGTTACCTGACTCAAATTGGTCCGAGTCAGGGGTTATGTCTGAGTCAGAGGTCGAGTCAGATCTGAGAATGGAATACAAACGGTCTGACTACTGACTCGGCCGGAGTCAGGGGTTGACTCAGATCCAGATGCCGAGTCAGCTGCAAACAAACAAGGTCTAGCTATCTAAGAAAACAAGAAAATTGAAAGAAACTTGCTACGATCTAAGCAAAAATGGACTAGATTTGAGCGATAATAGTTAATGGTGGTCCTTGGGGAGGTTTTTTTTTTTTTTTTTTTTTTTTAAAGTTTTGAGAAGAACTAGAAAAGAGAGAAAATTCCTTTTTTTTTTCTTTCTTTTTTTTAACAACAAAAGTCTATTATATTATTAACAACAAAAATTCAATTTTTATTATTAACATACATCAAAAATTATTAGCAATCTATCGTGAGAAACTTCATAAAAACGACCCTTTCACATTATTGAAGAATCCTATTATAGGGGATGATGAAACCATTAAAGGGACTGAACCATGATAATAATGTCTATCTAGTTGGTTAGGGGATGTCCTAATGGCATTTAAAATGTCTAAATTACCCTCCCATTTTCATTTAAAAAGTCTGAATTGTCCTCCAAACTTTTTAACCTAAATGAATCAAAAGTAGAAAATCAAAATCAGTTTCTTCATCTTCTTTCCTCCTCTCCTCTCCATAATCCATAACTTACCTCCATCGGAAAAATAAAATAATCACCGTTTCCGATCCAATGGGAATGATTGATGTATTAAGAAACTCACTTTTGATTTTGTTTCTTTTGTTTTCGAAATAGGTTAAATCCTTGCAAACTAGGGTTTCGTATGAAATTTTCAGTTCAAAATTAGGGTTGCATGTGAGGTTACGGCTTCAACTACCAACCGTAAGTCTAGATTTGATGGTGTTATGGGTTGTCTCGCGTAGAACTACTAACCGTAAATATAAAAAATCAAATGGGAATGACTAGTTACGATTTTGATTTGCAACCGTAAGTTGGTCTACGGTTGGTATTGGTACTCCCATTAGAAACCTTAAATTATCCAGAGCTTTAAATTAAAGGATCTTAAAAATTCTACGGTTTGACTCTTCACCAAAATCAGTAACCATAATTATCCCTGAGCTTTACACTCCCTTCCAAAATGTTTTCTACGATTCATAATTTAGGTTACTATACCAACCGTAATCTTGTTACGGTTTGTGTTTTTGTAATTTTTTATGAACCGTAAGATGTTACGGTTTGTGTTAGTGGTGAAGACGAGACCATCAACCGTAACTAAATTACGGTTCATCTCGTGAATACTAATACCAATCGTAACTGGTTTTACGATTGGGTTTTACCCAAATTTAACCAGTTAATTACGGTTGGTAGTTCATCAATTACGAACTGTAAATCCCACTTACGGTTGGTTACGTGAAAAACTCCAACCGTAAGTCTCTCTAAAAATCTATTTTTTTTTTATCTTTTTACGTATTTTAGATAATTTTAAGCAACAAAAAGCTAATTGGAGCTAAGTTAGAGATATACCTTGATATATGTTTTAAAAACATTATTTATTTCCAATAAATTAGTGTCTCATTAAAATGGTTTTAATATGAAACTTATTCTTCATCTTAAAGAATAAATTTGTTTTGAGTTAATGTCAAAAACCGTTTTTTATTGAATGAGTTAATGATGTTAATTAACATCTTAATAATGTTTTTCATTTAAGTTTATATTTATTTCTTTGGTTATTAAAAATCAGATTTTGATGAAAAAGAATTAGAAGAGTTTTAGAAGCCTTTTTTTTTATTATGGAGAGTTTTCTTTTATATTCTTGAGTTTTAAAAAAAAGAAAAATGAATTTGTGTGAGAAAGAAAAACAAGTGTGTGATCATCCTTGATTTTTCTAAAAGTGTTTCTGAGCAAGAATGAAGTGTAGAAGTTTCACATCCTCTCATCGTGCAAGAGTGATTGTGTAAGAGATTGAACTCGGCTGTTTTATCCTGGGGACGACGCGACATAGAAGAACTGCTTGCACAATCTTGGGTAGAGCCGCGAAACGTTTGAAAGAATGCGACCTAGTCCGCGACTCAGCCATAACAATGTTTGGTTTGTTTTTTGTGTTAATTTTACAGGCATAATTCAGCAATTGTTCCAACAATTTTAATACGTTTATTCTGCCACAGATATCAAAAGAAAATGATTGCCGAAACGCGAAAAGTATCATTGTTTTATTTCGTTTTATAGAACTATAATCGATATAATTTTTCTTTGACGATTGAAAATGATGCTTGAGATTTTAGGTAACCTGATACCTAGAGTTAATTTTATGTTATAGATTAGGATTGTAAAATGGTTGATATCTTTTCATGAATTTTTAGCATAGAAAAATATTGTTGAACATACACAAACGTTTTTTGACATGTTATAGAGTTTTATGTGCATCTCTTTAACGAAAACGAATTGGATCTTGAAATTTTAACTGAGTATATTATACATCATGAGGATCATCACTGTAAAATTTCAGAATTTTTGGAGCCAAACAAGCATTTTTAAAGTATTTTAGAAAACTGCACAATGTATCTGAAAAAATTCTAACGGGCATAAATTTAATCTTGATTGAATTCGCTTTTCCTTATTTTCGTGTAGAAAATTTGAATCCGTGTGTCACATGAAACTTGTAGATCAGGAACTTATCTTCATAAACCATTTTGAAATTTCCTATTTGGATATTTATTTAGAGAGATTTGGTAATTTCAAAATCGTTGTGTATGTTTGTTCAAAATATAAGACATGATACTTGAGATTGGAGAAATGTAATAAATTACATTAAAAATCTGTTTCGATTTTTATTTGTTTATACTCTTGTTTTGTTAATGAAAAAGAAAATTATTGTTAGAAATCAAACTAATGCACCATATGTGTTTGATAATATGCTTAGTAGAAAGTTATAAATATATGTACGATTTTATAACTAGATAACTTTGAATCTTTGTTCGACACTAAAGAGAAACTTGGAGTACTATATTTTAATTGATTTTTAAGTAATTATGTAAGTGCATAAATTACTTATTTTTGGTTTCAAATGCTCACATGTAAGTTGTTGTGACAGGTGCAAATTCACTTACTTGAGCAAGTTTTTATTTTCCAATGAAATGAAAATTGCGGGGGATTAATCGATCCGTGGAGCAATGGATTTGCTGATTTCTTTGTTGGTGTGCAAAGAATGGACAATGGTTTATGACCAATTGAGCTTTCAAAGAAAAAGAGGTATATTGGATAAACTATTTGTAGTTATTTTAGTGATCAAATAATTGCATTCTAGATTGAAAATAAATTGGTTGTTCAATCTTAGAATAAATTTTGTGGAAACAAGATATTAAGAATTATTGTGTATGACAATAAATGTATGACTGGTATAAGTTTGGAACTTATGAGATAAAATTTGATACGAAACCAAAACCGAAATAATTAGAAACCTAGTCAAAACAAATGTGAATATCAACTCTCACCAAGAAATGAACATAGTATTGATTATGAAGTTATTTGTTATTCTTGCACGACATTGCAAGGATATCAAATATTATTAACAACGCTTTTCAAGCCAAGTTAATGTGAATTGTGGATACGGTGAGAGGTTGGTATATATTAGTGTTTTACACTATGTTTTTTTTGATAGGTTATGGTTCAAAAGAAGAACCGAATCATTTTGAAAGAAAGTGGTGTTGAGATATACTCACATCACTAGGATTTTCGGTATTGGTACGATCTCAAAGTTTACTTTGGGTAGAACAATCTTGTTAAAGATGTTCATACTTCCGAAATGAGAAAGAATTCTAGTTTCCGCCTATCTTGTTATTAACAAGATTGAGATTAGAAATTTGTTGAATTTGATCATTGCACTACTACAAATGATAGGTTATGGATAAAATGGTTGAATATAATATTACAATTTTATCATAACATGAATTGAATTTTGAATATTTGAAATATGAGTTTTTGTCATGCTTTTAAGAAATCAATGAGTTAGTGATGAATATGAGCATGTTATATTTTCTTATAAACTTGGTGAATATTTTGAGTAACATGTATGTAATCTTACCTAACTCATAAAAGCATATACATTTTCAAATCTTACGCAACTTGCAATGATATTGGATGAAATAAAGTATTTGAGAATTTTATAAAGATGTTTCGAGTAACTTATCTTGATATCAAATATGATTTTTGAGTAGTGAATTAGGCAATGTTGCTTTCAAGAAAATTGTTTGAATTTTTTCTCTATATTGTGCAAAACGTTTTGGGTTTAGATCATTGGTTTATTAGTTTTTCACAATTTTTGGAATCTTTGGATATTGTTTTGAAATTATGGTTTGAGTCAAAAAAATAGTGGGGGTTCCATACCTTATATTTTAACAACTTTAATTTAAAATAAAGGAACAAGAAAAATGAAGATGAACGATCCTAGAAAAGCATATTTATAGTGAGACTAAAATGTAGTCATGGATATATTATTGCTCATAATTTGGAAGATAACTTCTCATAAAAGGTAACTTTGTTAATTAAAAAAATTTAATCTTTTGAAAAATAAATTCGTGAACCTATTATCTTTAGACAAGCAAACAGAAAATTGTTGACACTTGCATTCATGTCGCTAAATTAACTTACATGCTTGTTTTGTTGATGTTGTTTCTATGATGTATGATTTGTTATAGTCATAAGTAGAAATATATACTTTTGTGTAAGTTAAAGATGAGAATCTATGTAAACCAAGCATGGAAAACTATGTAGTTTCTACAATAAAAGAAAGCATATAAGTTAGATAAGTTATCATTTATATTCTGAAAACAACTTTAAAATAATTTATGATTCATTCGAATGATTTCAGAATTGATGAAAGTGAAATGTACAATACTCTTTGTTTTGTATGCATAGGTGATTTGTTGAATTTTTAGTCTAACTTATAGGATGAAAATGAAATTGAGAACATGCTTAGTTTACTATTTGACATGAATGATTTGAGTGAAGATGGTGTATGTTTTTTGAAATGAATTTTCTTTCTTTCTTTGGATCTATTTCATTTCAATAAAAATAGAAGTTTAAAAGAGATAAAAATATATATAGTTTGACTGTAAATTAGTTTTCACTCATTTGGTTTAGTGCTAATGCTTTTGAGATTGTGTCTGATTGCACTAGACATGAGTATGGTATCTCAGTATGTTTCTTTGCTACGTGATTGACTATGTATAAGTATTTTTTGTAGTGGGGGTTAAATATATTACTTCGCAGTGGGGTTTTATATTTAGATTTACCAACCCTAGTATGGAAAATTGCTAAAATTTTGAGAAAGTTATGAGGTGTTTCAAACACACCTTACACCTAGAAATACATTATCTAAATGGTTACCGCAATCCTTTAAGGATATTGCGAAGCTGATTGGACATCCTTTAAGTTGAATCCTTTAAGGGATGGAGCAATTCGATCCTCTAATAGATAGAGGATCAGACATATTAATCCAATGTGATAGTGCCGCGGCTATTGCATGAATTGAGAATGTAACGAAAACTATAAGAGTTGATTTTATGAGAATATGGATTATATAGTGTCTGAAAATAGTTTTCATTAGTCCTTTGACGAAAGGATTGTGTTAGAGCATAGCTCGGTTGAACCGACCAAGCGTTGGTATGTCAAGTTTGGTTGTCATATTTTAGTGAATCAAAACTCATTTAAAGAGTCGCTTAATTATTTACTAGAGTCAACTTCGTATAGGTTAGCTAGAAAGTTACTAGGATATGAGACTTACAAGTATTACGTGAAGACTTGAAGAATGTGAAGAAGTAAAGAGCTACAACGATGACATCATCCTTCTTCTTGAGGTTAGTAATATTTGACTTGAACTGTTTCATTCCTAACGTATCTTTCAAGTCGTGCATATTGAAAACATAACTGCGAAGCTGTGAATGATTATACTCTAGTTAGACATAGTATTAAGGAATTATAATACGAAGTATAACGTCTATCTTTTGAACTTCGTATATAAGACATCGACATAATCGTATGAATGCTATTGTGATTATGTATGGTTATGGGTGAAGATTTCGTCCTAGGAAATAATGTTTTACATTCGTTTAAAGGAAGTACAATTCATAAACTTGTTTTATGAATCGAAAGGGAAATCGCTAGGCTTATTGGTATTGTTATTCATTGCAAATCTTTGGAATACCAATATGTGTGTTTATTATAACCTCTCATAACTTGTTTATATATCTTGGTGAAACTATTCACAATGCCTGACTTTTGTATTGGTATGACTTTTATTAGTGAAACCGATCTTAAGTAATCACCTGAGATGGTATGATCGATATATTGTAATTGGTATGACCAACTCTAGACATTAGGGAACCGATCCTAATAAGAGGTGCAACCGATCACAAGTATGTGGAATCGATCCTTGTAATAGGTACAACAAGTCTTAGTAATTGGTGACCGATTCACTTGTGCAACCAATTGCAAGTAAATACCATAATTATGTGGTAACCGATCCTAGTACCTAGTCAACCAATTTCGGGAAAGATAGTGTGACCGATCCTAGTACCTACATGGAGGTAGAACCGAAGCCTTGTGTTTTGGTAGAACTGTGAAACCCATTAATGGTGATTTTAAAGGATAATCAATCACATAGTTCTTGGAAGTCAGATGAACCAATTCTAAACTTGTTTGGAAGTGTGGCAAATCGGTTCCAAGATTGTAAATATGAAAAAGGATTTAAAAAGTAAAGATGCCGACTTACTTTGAACACGTGCAGTAATTCTTACCTTTTATTGTTTAAAGATATTACTTAATAAAGGAGATTACTGGATCGAAATAAATTGAGAATCTTTTAATTAAGGTTTTTAGTTTTATATGCTTTTAATTTCCAGCAATTAAAATGCATATCTTTAGAAAATAAAAATTGGTAATGTGCATTTACTAATTGGAGATTTTCTAGTGAGATTTCGGTCAATATTTTGACAGAGCATTTCCAGGAATTATGAAAACCGAATTTGGAAATATATTGCATATCTTGAGAATATTTTCTGTTTTGGAAATTCCTTGGTGTCCAAACTTCCTTGGTCTATAAATATTGAAGTTTGCATTTCGAGCAAACTAATCCTCAGAGCCAAAAAAACTACCTAATTATGTTGTTACTGGTGGAGCCACCTATTTGGAGAGGAAAGTACCCTAATTAGGAAAAATCTCTTACGACCGCTCGTTTTAAAGACTTCTTTGGGATTGGGAAGCTCTATGAGTACCGTTGGTGGGAAACTAGAAAATTGCAGTTTATTATTAGTTTTTGATTGATTTGATTGACTAACGGTTGTTGAACTTTGATTGCACCTAGTTTGTTTATGCTTGAAAATCTTCTCTTCTGATATAAGATTCACTCAAACTAGATCGAAGTATCGACGGGGATCTTTAGACTGTTTGTAGATCTAAAGACGTCTTGTGATAATCCATCGTTAACAGAATCCGTTCTGTGTGTGATTGATCACAAGAGATTCAAGTTGTTTTTGTGCAGGTGTTTATTGAAGATCTAAGAAGATTTGAAGACAAAGAAGATTTCTTATTTGAGTTCATAATCTTTGGTGTGCACAAAACTTGATCGGTTGGGGATCCAACTATAATCGGTTTATCTTTGTGATAACCTTGATTGATTAGTTGAGTAGATCGGCATCAATACACTTCTTGGTGATTAATAGTATTGATTGCATAGTCTGAACA
>JAJJMB010002379.1:920206-958926 GCA_023531105.1 Papaver atlanticum | reverse complement strand
CAATACACTTCTTGGTGATTAATAGTATTGATTGCATAGTCTGAACAGTTACTTTGGTAGATGTTGAAAGATAGATCTAAGAACCTGACAAATGAGTTTATTGGGATAAATGGAAGAGCCTTTTATCAAACTCATATCACTTGTTTGAAAAGAGTTGTTACCGAACAGATTTGTTATTCCTTACTGTTTGGAATACGAACCAAAGGAATTTTTCCAAGTGCGTGACTCATTGCAAGTTGGAGGCGCAAGGATACAGACAGAACTAGGTGAACTATAGGTTTAGTTGCTTGGTCTCAACTATAAGAAGTTTGTTTAGATTTTGTATAGCGTCTTAATCCTGAGACTATTCAATTCTGGACAAGGTCCCGGGGGTTTTCTGCATTTGCGGTTTCCCCGTTAACATAATCTTGATGTGTCTTTTACTTTTCTATTTCCGCAATTATAATTTTATTATAATTAGAAGTAAAATACACAAACGTTAATTCCTATTTACTTGATAGCAATCCTATTGTGTTTGGTTAAGTCCGAACCTATTATCAAGTAATCATACTTCGTTGTTGTATTGTCACGATCTTGTATCCATAGTCAATCACGCAAGTTATCTTGTTGTCGTATTGTCTCGATCTCGTATCCATAGACGATCACACGAAGTGTGAACCGATTAGTTGTATTGTCTCGACTCAGTCCATAGACAATCACTTTCGGAGAAAGGACTTATAGGTGGAAAAGTTTTAGATTGAGGTATATTTGGGTACCCTCATATTTTCATATTGATAAGAAGATGTGAATACATCTTCGGGATGAGGTTGATGCCCATTGAGATTGAGTCATGTGTGATGGATACCCAACCTAGAAATAGGTTCAAAGGGACTAGACGAAGTCATAGATGATAGCATCATTGAGATTGAGTTATTTATGATGCGGTTACCAACCTATAACTCAAGATCTCAAAAGTAGGTTCAAAATGGTAACCCTTACCTATGGAGTGAGATCCCAAAATATAGGTTCAAATGGGACACCAAGTCATAGATAATATAGAGATTCGAGAATCATGCTTTTGAAGAATTCATCCCACGACATGATATCCTGAATCGAGTAGAGGTTGAGTTTATTTTTAATTTTTAATTTTTAAACTCTTAATGATGTTTATATCTCTATTTAGAGTGGGGTACTTTCAGGATTACTCTTGATAAACTCACCTATATGAATGTGAAAGTGTGGCCGCTTTCTATGAGAATATGGGCAGTTCTCTAGATCATTCATAAAACTGGGATACAAGCACAGGGTCGTAATGTGTTGGCTTTAGACTTTACACTAGTATAGTCGTGTTTGTTAAGAAATCTTTTTATCTCATAGAGTTCAAGGCTTATGTTCACTCTATGGTCAGATTTTAAGAGAGCCTATTAACACTACGTAAAGGTTCAAGTCGCGAGACACCTTTGCTTATGCACAACTCTGTACGTTCTTGCTCAAAGTTTTGAAAAATATAAGTGGGGGATTGTTGGGAATATATGTTTTAAAAACATTATTTATTTCCGATAAATTAGTGTCTCATTAAAATGGTTTTAATATAAAAATTATTCTTCATCTTAAAGAATAAATTTGTTTTGAGTTAATGTCAAAAACAGTTTTTTCTTGAATGAGTTAATGATGTTAATTAACATCTTAATAATGTTTTTCATTTAAGTTTATATTTATTTCTTTGGTTATTAAAAATCATATTTTGATGAAAAAGAATTAGAAGAGTTTTAGAAGCTTTTTTTTTTTATTACGGAGAGTTTTCTTTTATATTCTTGAGTTTTAAGAAAGAAAAATGAATTTGTGTGAGAAAGAAAAACAAGTGTGTGATCACCCTTGATTTTTCTAAAAGTGTTTCTGAGCAAGAATGAAGTGTAAAAATTTCAAATCCTCTCATCGTGCAAGAGTGATTGTGTAAGAGATTGAACTCGGCTGTTTTATCCTAGGGACGACGCGATATTGAAGAACTGCTTGCATAATCTTGGGCAGAGCCGCGAAACATCTTAAAGAAAGCGACCTAGTCCGCAACTCAGCCATAACAATGTTTTGTTTGTTTTTTTGTGTTTATTTTGCAGGCATAATTCAGCAATTGTTCCAACATACCTAGTCATATAAAGATTCACCCATTTTGTCACTGGATTCACTCATTTTGTCACTGGATTCACTCATTTTGGTTGATTGAATCAAAACCTAGGGTTTCAAAAATATCACAATTTTTTTTTCCTTTTTTCTCCTCTACACTTTTTCCCCCTCTAAAACTAATCTGATTTTTTTTTAGAGTAAATATAATTGAAACTTGATTATCAACACTAAACTAGATTATCAACACTAAACTATGTAAGGGTTAATTAGTCATTATAAAAAAAAAATTGATTAGGGGCATTTGAAATTACCATCTAATGACCATTTTTGTCCTATTATATTAGCCCCTCTACTGGTTTCTTCAGCCTCTATAATAGGATTCTTATTGAAATAGTGGGGGCATATTAATTCTAAGGGAGTGGGACCCTCCCTTGTACAATGGGGCGGTTTGTAAGTTCTTTTTAGGTGTTATCGGTCCATTTAGAAATTAGAATTCCAAAGCATAGTCGAGGTCGTAAAGACAGAATCTTATTCTAGGACTCTAGGATGATAAAATCGGGTCATCAAATAGCAATCAATAAAACCCCTTTCTTATTAGTTTTGTTAATGGATAAAATCCATCGATTAATTAGTGTTAAAATTGGATTAACTAAATTAAATAATGTTAGTGATAGTTTTGTTAATGGCTAGAATGCCCTCAATTAATTAGTGAAAATACGATTAATTAGTGAAAATAAAATTAGATTAACTAAACTAAGTAATGTTAATAATTAAATTAGACAAATAATGTGGTATTTGAAAACCAAAAATAAAAAAATTACGATTTTTGTTTTTTGAAAATTGAACTTACGGTTTGGTTTCCTAACTGTAAATACTACATATGATACGAAGTTCATATTTTTCCAACCGTAGAAACTCAGAGTGACTTACAGTTGGAAATTTTGTGAAAAATAACCCCTTATAGTCGGAATTTTTTTGAATTTTTTTTATAACTTAATATACGGCGAAATTTTCTAACCGTAAACACTATATACAGTTGGGAGTTCATATTAATAGTAAAATTTTCTACGATTAGAAAATCAATCTTAAACTAATTCTACGGTTGGCAATATATATTTGGGTACATTATTTATATGTCCTTACTTTTGAAACCCAATAAATATATCCTTATACAACAATAAATATGTCCCTACTTTTTAATAACCTTATCCATTTAATATTAGATTACCTTAATACCCTCACCACCAACATTCAACTACTATTCCACCACCAACCTTCAACGACCACCACCTACCAACCACCACCACCACCACCAGTCCGCCACCACCACTGACTCCACCACCACCAGTCCGCCACCACCACCACCACCAGTCCGCCACCACGACTGACGCCACCACTGCCACCGCCGCCACCATTGCACCACCACCGACAGTCTACCACCACCACTGATGCCACCACCGCCGCCATCACTGGCGCTGCCATCAATCCGCCACCACCACCATCACCACCACTGGTTTAGATATTTTGTATCAACAACAGTAATTGATCCAAATAAAAATATAATCAGCAGTAGAAGTTGATCCAACTTAGGGGATCAACAACAATAGTTGATCCAAAAAAAAAGGATCAACAGTAGAAGTTGATCCAACTTAGGGGATCAACAGCAGTAGTTGATCCAAATAAAAAGGGATCAACAGTAGAAGTTGATCCAATTTAGGGGATCAACAACAGTAGTTGATCCATGTAAATGGAGTCAACAACCAAATTTAACACCAAAAAATGACATACGAATGAGTGAATTTAACGTGAGTCGAACACACATCATCTTACATGGAGTCAGTCATGCTACCATTGCACCACAAATTCAACATTTGAAGAATTTACATCTATGAAATCCAAGAATTTAAACAACTACAAGCATAATTATACTAATCCAAGGAAATGCGGTCACCATAGCAACAAACACCAACACTATGTTGGAACATCCACCACCACTTCCGCAAACACAAACAACCACCACTACAACTATACCTTCCACCACCATCAAAAACATCCAATACAAATACAATTATAATAGTGTCATTACCACCAACCTGAAAAATGGCGTCAACAACAGCAGTTGATCCCATTTAGGGGATCAACAACAGTAGTTGATCCAATAAAAAATTGGGTCAACAACAGGAGTTGATCCATAAATGGGATCTACAACAATAGTTGATCCCATAAAAACTGAAATTCAAAAATATTTTTCACAATGAAGATGCCCGCCACCACCACCACCACCACCCTTAATAATAGTAATGTTTTATGCAAACATATAACATTTGTTACCCTTAATTACAAAGAGGTAGATATCCAATTTAGTCAGCAAATGGTAAAGTTACGTACCTTCCTTGACAGTCCTGAACCAGTTCTTGCTGGAGGAGGATCCAACTGTGAAAAGAACAAAATAGTTTATCTCGTTAGTTAAGAGAAGGCATTCAACTCCCACTAATTATTGCAAATAATGACAAAATAATGAATTCATGAACTGAAATGATACTAGCAAAGAAAAAGGACAAATACAAAATGATACTAGTATAAACAAACATAAATAGCACATTAAGATGGCCTTCTACTATAATGATGTTAGACCCATCTGTAATCACTATCCGTGTTTGTAAAATATACTCAGAATCAACATTTTGTAATTTTATACTCTCTATTTTGGCCCCAGGAATTGTAAAGAGCACTTCACTGAACATTAATAACACCAAAACAAGGTTTTCCAGGAGAGAACTTACATAATCGTAAGACAAAAAAAAAGAGAAAAGGAAAGCTGACCACTAGTTCAACTGAAATCTTTGCTCGTTTTTGCTGTTATCACCGACACCAACACCCTCACTACTACAAAGAAAATCCACCACCATCATCTCCACAAACCACCACCATCACTGCTGCAAAGACACAACCACCACCTTTTCCTTCGATGCAAGTACACCTACCACCATCACCACAACAACATCCAATAAAGTAAACACCTAATCAATCATTTACCTTTCGATC
The DNA here is from genome assembly GCA_023531105.1 of Papaver atlanticum. Taxonomy (NCBI): domain Eukaryota; kingdom Viridiplantae; phylum Streptophyta; class Magnoliopsida; order Ranunculales; family Papaveraceae; genus Papaver; species Papaver atlanticum. The sequence goes on along the minus strand of JAJJMB010002379.1, from coordinate 953,781 downwards.
TAATCATAACGTCGATCGGTATTATTGATTACATTTATCTACCTTTAAAATTGATTTTCAAACCATATCATCAATTTCCATATCTGAAAATTGAAAGTGTAATCATCAGTATAAATCTTTAACACAAAATTATAAAATTGAAAACCAAGAAAACAGATCGTTGTCTGAATATGGTTCCAAAACCAATCTCTAACCTAAGAAAATGAAGAACAATTATAAGAAGCTGAAATTAATAATATAAAATTAATCTGTAACCTGTTGATAGTAGTGGAAGGCATGACGGAGATGGTGGTGGTAGTTGTGGTGGCGCTGATAGAAATTGTGGAGTTGGTGGGAGCGATGGAGATGGGGATGGTGGTGGGAGCGATGGATTTCTGTTTGAGTGGTTCGATAGAAATAAAGAAGAGAAGAAGTGTTCAGGATAAAAAGGTTAAAAGAGGCATTATGGAAATTATGATTTCAGATGAAATTTCAATTATGCCATCAGAGATATTTGCGAAGTCTGTTAGGGACAATTGTGAAGGCCCATCAGAAGGAGGGACAATAGTTCAATTACCACTATATATTTTCACAACCGTAAAAAATTTATATGATTAGAAAATCAATCTTAAACTAATTCTACGGTTGGGAATATATATTTTCACAACCGTATTCAGTTTTGAAACCAATTTCTAAATCCCTAGTTCAATTGAATCTAACCTACATGCAATCAAAAAAAAAAAAAAAAAAACGAGTTTTTCAATTCTTACACAACTGAGGTTATGGTTGGTTGATATTATGAGGTTATCGTTGACCGATAATATCACCTTTGAAGAAGAGCAAGAAAAGGCGATGGAGAAAAAGAAGAGAATACGAAGACGAAAATTGTTTTGGTTTTGGTTTTGGTTTAGTTTTTTATTTTGATTTTATTTAGATTTAGGTTGGTAATCTTTTTTTTTTTTTGATGCAAATGAATAATTCATTAATTAATTAGGTTAAAAACAGTTTGTTTATCTTCCTCCAAACTTCTTGTGATGAAATTTGGAGGAGCATTGGACCAGACTCTGGACAACTTGAATAATCTAGCATGCCTGGCTAATGTATCTGCCGGCTTATTTAACTTTCTTCTAACAAATTGTAAAGACCATAATGGAAAACTACGAAATACTTCTTTAATGTCTGACAATTTCGGATGATTTTGCCAGCAAATAATACTGAGATCTTCATCAACTCCGGTAACTACTTTCTTTGCATCCATTAGAAAGCAAATCTTGTGAATGTTTAGTTCTTTGGCCCACATAACTGCCCACCAGAGAGCTTCACATTCCGCATCCTCAGCATTCAACACTCCAGCAGCATATCCACACCTTGCTGCTGCGAATTCACCTGCAAAATTTCTAAGAATCAGTCCAATTCCGCAAGACTTAACTGGCAATTTAAATGAAGCATCGCAGTTTATATAAAATTCAAAATTATGTGCAGGTCTCCATGTTGTGATAGCTTCCTGCTGAGAACTATTGCGTCTGGTGTTAACTCTTTTCATATTTTTTTTCCAGTCGTAGAGTTCAGAATGTCAGTTCTCCTAATGACCTCCACAGGGTTTGGTTTGATTCTCTTAAAAACACAGCAGCACCTAGCTTTCCAGATCTCCCAAGCAACGTTGGCCATTTCTACACTCCATTCTTCATCTAACTGGTAATCATGTTAGTTATAATTTTGTTATAAATTAGGTCCCCTCATCTGTATTAACGTTCATATATAAGAACCAAATCTTTGATAAGAACCCTCAAAACCAAATCTTTGAAGCCCCCAATAATACGGCTCTAACCCAAAAATACAAAGGCGCGTTTAAAACGTACGAAGTATTAAAGAGCCAGCCGACCGATAATTACATTTACAGGCTATGCGAATTGAGATGGCTCTATCGACCTTAACCACTCGATATCGGACCAGGAACGGTTTTGACAGGTAATTGATGGAACAATCTAAGGCAAAGGACGCGTGTAATGTATTCCATAGGCCCCGTCATGAACAAGAAGATGTCGGTATGTTACACTAGTACTAAGTACAGCTAGCAGCAGAGGTCCCTGGACCACGTCGTCGTCTACCAATAATAATATCTTCTCTAGATAATATCTACTAAGTATAAAACTACAGAACTAGTCCTAATAATTTAATTATCAATTGGAATTAACTAATTTCCTTGTTAATCAAATGTGTAGTGACGCTATCTCATTTGTTGGAGTTTCAATTGAGAGAAATGAAGTGGAAGAGAGAGATCTATATAAACAAGTGTCTGCTGCTCTGTATCTCTTCAGATAACCAACATTCAATCTTCTACAGCTTCTTCTCCTCCCAATTTCTTTGACAATATATTTTGTTAAGAGTACTAAGTACTAAAATTTATAAACATGTCAACAGCAACTTTTGTAGACATTATCTTGGCAATCATCCTTCCTCCTCTTGGAGTTTTTCTCAGGTTCGGTTGTGAGGTACGATCCAATATTGTTTTCTTTAACTAGTCAATTACTAACAGTGCATTCTTTTAGCTTCCGACTAATGATAAACTGTATGTGTGCAGGCGGAATTCTGGATCTGCCTAGTTCTTACATTTTTTGGATACTTACCTGGTATCATCTACGCCATCTTTGTTCTAACAAAATGATGATGATGCCTCCCGAGTATGCGTTTTCAACTTCATTCGCACCATCAAGTTGATTTCATTGATTTTCCGGTGTGCAGCTCTGCAAAAAAAAAAGAAAAAAAAAAGTCACTCGTGAATTATTATTATTGTTATCCGAGATCAATCATCCGTTTGGTGTTTGTACCTGCGTGTGCGTAAATATCTCTCTTGTGTGTTGGTTAATTAGGTGTTCATTTTCTTTGTAATTAGAAGAAGGGATATCCGTGTTTGTTCCCCATATTGGGTTTAAATTTCAATAAACAAATTTAAAAACTATTTCTTCTGTCCATACTTTTGAGCAATTTTTTTTTTTTTTTTTTTTTTTTTATACCAGCCACACTTTCCATATTTCCCTATGTACCGCCCATAGACTAAAAACACAATAGATGTAAACTTAAATTAGATTATTGTTATAGGGAAAGCCAAAAAATTATGGGGGAAAGCTGACTTTAGACAGAGTAGGTTGACTCAGAATCAATGAGGGTGAAAATAGATAAAACACAATGTCGTTTCCTATCTATGCTTTGGTTTTGTAACTTCCTGTACATGCCAGACTACCGATAAAATTGTATAGCATCACCATTAACCTAAATTCTAAAATCTCTTTTTGTAAATAAACCCGGTCAATATTTAATCAAAATTTTGTTACACGAAGAACACCGTTACACTTTCAACACAATCTTTGATGTTCTTCATATACGGGAGTAACGGAACCATCTCAATTTGCTACTTCTACTTCTACAATGGACGGTGCCAAACAATTGAAGTTCTAATCAATTTACTTACATCAACCAATATTCCTCAACGTATCTTTACATCAATCAATATCAAATTTTATGACATCCTTTTCCCCGCAATGTTTATTGTTTCAATGGTGAATCTCGTGAAATTGGGGTTCGATAATGCAGAGGAAAACTAAAGGTAAGCTTTAAGTATTAGATCAATATAAACTTATTACAATATATTCATGAGGATCAATGGCGCGAAAGACTTGGGATGATTACTTTTTTTTTGATGGAACAAGGGATGCATATTCATCCTACTGTAATACCGATCTTCGAAAATCGGGAAAAAACTAAAGATGAATAGAGTTTTATATTTCCCCCCGTATTGACCAAAAATCAACTGCTTATGACAAAAATCAGCTTCCCCCCAAAAGAATTGGCTTTCCCTATAACAAAAATCTTAATTTAAACTTATTACAATAGATTCAGAGGCGTAAGGAATGCGACTGTACCTTAATCGGTGTGAGACTTGGTTAGGGCTCAACTACATTCCAGTCCGAAGTAACTTGTAGTAGGCTAGTGTCTGTAGCGGCTTAATACAATGTGGTGTTAAAATCTGGACTAGGTCTCGGGGGTTTTCTGCATTTGCGGTTTCCTCGTTAACAAAAATTTTGGTGTATGTGTTATTTCTTTTCCGCGGTATATTTGTTTATATAATTGAAATTGAAATATCACAGGTTGTGCGTAGTTTAATCAATTGGTAAATCCAACCTTTGGTTGTTGATATAAGTTGATTGACACTTGAACATTGGTCTTTGGTACCGTTCAAGTTATTCTCATACCAATCAGTTCACGGATTATATCCTGTTGATTTGCTGATTGATTTGAGAAAGAGATATAACTCTTGGATATCTTTCCTTGATTGAGTCTGACTGTCTAGTTGATTCTCTTAGAATTATATTGGAGTTAGTCCATACAGATTGCCGAACGAAATATTGGGTGTGGTTGTTAGACCCCCGCTTTTTCAGATCTTATAAGCACTTCCTAATAATCTTAAAGGTCTGAAATCTTTTGGAGAACAAGAATTTGTCTTCTTAGGAATCAATGACAAGAAAGAACAATTAACCTCCAGTCCCAACCTCCATTAATTAAAAAATCATGCATCATCTTTATAAAATCCTCCACTATGTTCCAACAACATTTATAAAACTTCATGGAAAAACCATCTAGACCTGGAGACTTATTGTTTCCAAAAAAAAACTTAATGACTTCAAACACATCTTCTTTAGTAAATTCCTTCTCCATCAAACTACATTCTTCATCAGTGATCTTAGGAAAATCAAAATGATTTTACATCATTTTGTTCATAGAACAAAAGAGCATAGTAATTTCTCATCTATACTTTGAATTTATCAAGCTCAAAACACTCTTCCACATTAATATCCAATTTCAAAACTGAATTCATGTTTTTCCTTGCAGGGGCAATTCTATGAAAATACGAAGTATTAGAGTCACCAAGTTTGAAATCATTCTGCTTTGCTCTAGTATACCATTTCCTAGCCTCCATAATGGTAATTTCTTTGAGTTTTAAAGCCCATTCCACCCTTTATTGAAACTGAATAGAAGTAAGCCCCCCACCCCCCTTTTCTAACAGATCTAAAGTATTAATCTTCATAGTTAAATCCTTCTTATCCTTCTTCACAGCCCCAAATTCCAGCCAACTCCAATTTTTCAAAAAGAATTTCAAATTATGAAGCTTCTTATGGTGGGTTTGTTTGCAGATTTCATGATTTCGAGGATTTATAATTCCATGTGATTACAAATTCTGGGACTTATGTAAATCCCTTGTGTGTTTGGTAACTCATTTAAAATTCTTAGGATTTATACAATTATCTTGTTTTAAAATCCATATACTATTTGGTAGTACCCTAACAATCTTAAAATTATATATATATAAGATTTAAAGTTTAAAAAAATGGGTTCATAAATCCCTTGATAAGATTCCCAGCAAATCTTAGGGGGGAGGTGTAACACCCCGAATTTTTAGCATGGCGCATGCTCAAAGATGTTCCGTCGCACGAGATGAAGCTTCATCTCAAGTTTCTGTCGCGTTAAGAGGAATATTGTCCTAGAGCCAATATTGCACCATCATGATGCAGTAAGACAGTTGGGTAGATGGCCTTTAGCGTTGCAGCGTAATCATTGTGCAATATGCAGAAGATTGGCCTAGAGCCAATATTGCACAATCATTTTGCATTAGGCCTGAGAGGGATGGCCGTGTAAATATTGCACAATCATTGTGCAATACGCTAGAGTAAATGTTGCGCAATCATTGTGCAACATCCAGAACGAGTGGTGCGCAATCATTGTGCAACAACCAGAACGAGTGGTGCACAATCATTGTGCAACAGCCAGAACGAGTGTTGCGCAATCATTGTGCATTACATAATTGGACTTGGTGAATGTACATTCTCTCCTCTTTCCAAAGTTGTAGAAATTGCAAGTTAACATAAATAGGGAGGGGTAGTTGGTTGAAGGTGCATATGCATACTATGTGCCAAGTAAGCTTCATAGCTTAGCCGAAAGAGTATAAATGATGTGTAAGCCTCATTTATAGATGCGTAGCCTTGCAAATAGGGCATTTGATGCTTAGTCATCACTATGCCATATTACGGACCCGATAATACATAATCATTGTGCATCTTGACGGAATGGCCTATACGGACTAGGCCATTACCATTATTGCAAGTCCACGACCTTGCAAATGAGTTGGTTTAAGTTGCGGTCCCTTCGAGGATGAACTACGGTTTGTGCTTGATCCCTTTAGAGTAGGGAAGGGTATGTAGGAGGCCGCAATGAGTTGCAGCATTGGTGGTCCAGCACCTTGTCGCTCATGCATATCATCTAAATGCGAGATGATTGCGGTATTTTGTCCTCTAATATCATCTGGCTCGGTATTGCGATGCAAGAGATGATTGTGGTCACACTTGATTAGGCTAGTTTGCATGCAATTCACTGGATACTTATACCTCTAATCAAGCTACACGGAGTTGGCATACGCGGTGAATTGGGCATGGCCTATAAAGTAAGCTACATCAATATGCAAGATAACGGAGCTTGCATAAGCCTAAGGAAAGTACGACATGAGCCTGATAGATGCACCCTTGGCACGAGAAAGACAATTTGATGCAGATGAGCAAGCTACAGCCTATCTGGAGGCTAAAAACCCGAGTGTCGTAATTTAGCTCAAGACGGGTCCAAATTGATTGGAAACGGACCAATGATCAAGATGTAATCTACACATCACGGTCTTAGAATTTTAGCCAAATTCCGTGGTTTAGGGCCTCAAAAGTACGTTTTTGCCGTTTTAAGAAAGTTTTTGTTTTCTTAATAAACCCTTTTTGGAACAAGGGTAAGTTGGAATGGTGTGGAAGCTAATTTAGCTGCATCATGCTCCATGAGCATGCTTGCAAGGGAAAATGAACGTGCATTTGCCTAGTTTTAAGGCCCAGTAAGTAGCATCATCATGGCGCATCGGGGAAGTTATGGCCTGCGCGCCCAGGTGCGCCAGGCGTAAATTTTCCAGTCCGTCACATGAGGGGTTGGACTCCATACAGAGGATTTGTTGGAAAACTGATTCCCGTGGGAAACGTGTTTCCAGGGATTTGTGCAACCAAACATAACGAAGGAAACGTGATTCCACCAAATCCCATGAACCCATAAATCCCACCTTTAAAATTCTACATCCAAACCCAACATTAAAGAAAACAAAACTTGGCTTCCCCTGGAAATCCATAACATCCCACCATTCTTCAATCCTTTTCACAAAATCTTTATGAAAAATGCGACTATTTTCAAACTTGAAATAAGGTAAACACTTTACCTTAGGCTTTGTGACCACCATTAAAGGTTTATGATCAAAAATAACTCTTGTCAATGCCATTTGAATCATTTCAGGGAAGCATCATCCAACTTCAAACTGAACAAGAATCTGTCTACCCTACATAACAAAGGATCTTCATGTATGCCATACCAAGTAAATAAACCCCTAACAAAGGCAAATCAACCAATTCCTGGTCATAAATAAACTCATTCAAAAAAACATTATTTATTCTATCTCTCTCTCCTTTATTCATCTATTCTTCTCCTTTAACAACATTCATATCCCCTGCAATACATAATGGACCAGCCCACCAATGTCTTACTTCTTTCAAATCTTCCAAAAAAAATAGCTCTATCATTATACCCACAAGGGGAATAAACATTTGAAATACACCACTTAAAACCATTGCAAACATATTTGAAAAGAGTAGAGATGCTATTGTAGCCCGTTCTTTCATCTTCCTTGATCAACTTTGACTTGTCCCGAATAAATAACAATCCTCCACTACTACCTACAGAAGGAAATAACACCAATCAAAGTCTTCATCATACCAAAGATTCTTAACAAACTATTGATTCATTTTCATGATTTTAGTTTCTTGGACCAAACACACAGTACACCTTTGAGTAGAAATCAAATTTTTAAGAGCAATAATCTTATCAAAAGAATTCAACCCTCTAATATTACAACATATAATTTTCTAATACATTAAAACATACCATTTATTGCTCATTTTCAATCGAATCATCTTGGTCTCTTCTATTGTTTCCCTCAATTCCTATTGAAACATTCCCATTCAGCAACGCCATCTTCTCCATATTAATCTTGTGAAATCTTTCTTTGCATGTCATTAGCTGCTTCATTATACTGCATTTTACCATCTCCTTCTCCTCACTAGTAATAATACCATAGTTACAACAATGTAATAACATCAATTCAGATGCTTCAACCACCATTTTCATGCTTTCTAAATTGGATACTTGAACATCACCTAGCTTCTTAACAATTTGATTCTTAATATCAGAAAGAAGATTAATTTCAATAATTTCTAATTGAGATAATCTGCTCGCCTCTTCTTGCTTCTTGCATATTTATTTAATAGATATATTCCCCATTCCATAGACATATTTAGGTTAGAAATAACCAATTGATTTGAAACTGGAACCAGATTAGAAACCGGAACGAAAACCCATCTTCCTTGAACCGAGTTGGTCGACTTACCATTAACCCGAGCCAACTTAAAAACATACTCCCCTTCTTCAGCGTTTAAATCTTCCTTTAGTAGAAGTTGTTTGTCCACCAAATTTTCCGCATCAGAATTTTGAATTTCAAATTTTCTGATTACTCATCCATTCTCCTTAATTCCCGACCATAATCCAGCTCATTGAGATTGCTTTTCTCCTCATACTTCGAATCCCACTCCATCGTCGGCACCACCTTCTCCCCGCCAACCTACGTCACCAACACCGCTGGTATCTGGTTGATATTACCAGAGACTTCAATTCTGAAGAAGTGAAATCCCTTTAGTCTTAGCATTTCTACAACAATTTTAGAAAATCCACCTACTAAAACTTCATTCCCAATCTTAGAAATAATATCAAACTTCCACTTTTGTTTAGCCAGTCCCCTGATTTTTAACCAATGAATCTCCTGGATTACTTTTCCAATTGGAATGGCAATATGCTTTTTATTTTCTTCTACCTTCTCCTTTCCTTTGAATTTTCATTTTCGGTCCATTGTGATAATCTCAACTCTATATCTTTAAATCTCCATTTTATTGGTCTCCAGATTCTTTGCCATTCATCCTCTTCCAACTGCACTAAAGCTGCATTATCAGTTAACCTTTGAACCTCCAAATATCTAGAAATTTTCATCTTCTTCTTAATCAATTAAGCCACTTGATTCCAGTTTAACCTCTTCGTAATCACCACCACACGTGTTCTTTTCTTACTTTCTTTATTCACTACATTCTCCTTAGGAAAATCGGCCTCTACTGGAAAGGATTGCATCTCCTTCTCCTTCAAACCATTAACCTCCATAAACATGTCTAGTGCCTCAGCAAATAATGACCAACAACTTCTTGATTCCCCAGCCGAAATGCAAAAACTAATGAATCTTCCCTCATCCTCCACAACAAATTTTGAAACCCTGACATACCAACCTTCACCGTTTCTTTAGGATCTTCACTCATAAAATGAATTCCATTCCTTTCAAATTTATCCTCCTTATTGTTTTTCTTTGACATCTATTGAAACTTAGTAATCAACCACATAACCATCTTCTTCGAAAAAATCTACCATGCCCGAAATCCTCTTCTTCGTCTTTCTAAAATCTTCATCCACTCCTTGGTTCCATGAGGTTCCATCGAGATCTCTAATATTTTTCTCTCTAGTTGAATATACTACTTACCTCCATCGCCTCTCTGACTCTCTCTCTCTCTCTCTCTCTCTCCATCTTCTCTCTCCTAATAAAATCTTGAGTTTTTTTAAGATATCCAAAATACTACCTTTATATATTTTGACTTTATTATTTTTCCCCGTGATGTCTTCTAATTCACCCTACCTGTAAAAATCCTTTACTTTCCCAACCCACCACCACCATCATCATCCCCTTCCTCCATAACCGGCACCTCATTTAAATCTTATTTTTCCCTTCTAAGTTACTGATTTTCTAATCGTTCATATTGTGACAAATATATTCAGAAACTTTGATTATATTTCCTTGTAATCAATAATACAAAACAATAAACTGAAACAAATCAAAGTTCAACAGTCTCCATGATTATTATTTTTCTTATGATGAATTTTCTTTCTTTTTCTTTCAAGATGTAACTTAATTAAGGAGTTGAATAGTTTCCTAATTGAAGGAGTGATATTACCCCATGCGAGAAGTGAAACACCAATTTGGGGTTGATGGCTAAATAACTACCATTAATGGTAGATCTTAATGAGGAATCTGTATTTCTCGATGAATTAAAAGATATAATTTTTTTTTTTTGTGTATTATAATAAAATAGATTATTGATCCAAGGTTAATAGCTTTTTAATGAGTTGTTGAATTGTTGAAGAAGAAGATAATTAAAGTGATACTTGTTATAGTCAAAATCTTTGTAGGTGGTAAATAGGAAAAATGGAATTATAAAGTAGCAACAACATCAACTCAAAACACGGGCTGTTACGGCATAGGTCATATCCTAGTATTTTATTATTCCAAAAGAGAAAAAAATAATCTTTAACTCCTACCTTTATAAAATCGAGAACAACCAACGTTGATCAACCTATGTCACGTCTGAGAATTGTTGTAAGAAAACCATGAAATTAGATTAATTTTTCTCATGTCGTGCTGTTACGGCACGAGTTATTTCTCGTTTCTTATATTTTGATAAGTCCAACTTAGATCAGAATTAACTTAGTTACTTATCAAGATCCAATTATACTTACCTAATATAAAGAAATATCCCTTTTCGAACATCAAAATATTCCTCCCTTTTCCAGTAAAAAGACTAAGTTTACCTTAACTTAATTAGAAAACAATATAACTTGGTAAAACGCGTAAATTGCAAAATATTGAAGGGTACAATCATATGAATGGCTGGAATTCTATTCTATTTGCTTCTTCTTGTTGATCATCTAAATTTTTCTCTATGAACCAAAAAAATGAGCTAAATTTTAAAGTGTCAACAAAAAAAGTATAAAAAAATGTCTCCATGTAATCATGCATGATGCATCTTCGAATTTTAATAAGAAAAATAGTAACAAAACAAACACAAAGTAGATAAGAACTTAATAGTTGGGAACAAAGTAGAACACAAAAAAATTTCTCCGGGTTATACGAATTTTGTCTTGTCTAGTCTATGTTTTTTATTTTCCAGATGGTGTTTATGAGTTAAAAGGGACGGAGAAAATAATAATGGTAGTGGTACTTAGAGCAACTCCTATGGAATGGATGTATAAACATCCATATCTTTGTGATAATCCCTATTTATACGGAAAATCAGATATTTATGGATCTTTTTCTCACGGTGGGATTCATCCACAAATTAATAGGTGGACCCATATTCTAATATTATTATATTAAAAAAAATATTCAAACTCCCTATATGTTTGGCCGTTAATCGAGCTAGTTAACAAAAAAAAAAAGAAAAAAAAAAGATCATTGAAGGACCGGATGGGATAAAAAAAAAAAAAAAAAATCCGGTCATTTGAAGACCGGATGGACTCTCCACTATAACCTCCACATATTTGAGGGGTCCTATCTGGATTTGTGATTTTGTGGATGATAAAAACCTCCATAGTAGCAATTTTTAGTCTATATTTTGTGGACCATCACAAACATATGGATGTTTTTGCTATCAATTTTTAGTCTATATTTTGTGGACCATCACAAACATATGGATGTTTTTGCTATCTATAGGAGTTGCCCTTATTAGGGTTTGGAGTGGTGGAGTTGCTTGGAGAATGGGTGTGTATTTTGTATAGTTAGAAGGTGGTAGTAGTAAGGGCAATTCGTTCTTTTCGGATTACTTTTTGCTCCCCCTCTAACAAAAATCATTTGGCAAAGGCATAATTCTAACCTATTATGTTGTATTCTTTTTCCCTTCCCCAATGTTTTGTCAAAAAAGTTTCTTTTGTCATGGTTTTGTAACGAGGCAACATATGCGAGTCCAACTCTATTCCTAGTTTTCCTAATATTGTACTCTTTTTCCTTAGTTCAGGTTTGTTCGCTGGAGTTTCCTGATGATGTTTTAATAACGCAATTGACTTACACACAGTGGTCATCAAGTGAGGGACTACAAGTGAGGGACTGACTGCATGCGAAGAACTAAAAAATGATTCACGGACCGCCAAAAAGACCGCCCAAGAAAAAACTGAGCAAAAAAGCTCTCATAAAAGCCGGGCCCCCTGCTGTCCTCCGCGGACCCCACCGAGACCACACCAAAAAAACTGTGAGTATGCGATTTTTTTGGTTGTTTTTTTGACGGTCTGCCAAGAATCATCCTACATACGAGAAGCACTATAATTTGGTTATGCAGTTTTTTTTGGTTGTTTTCCGGGGTTTTTCGTATATATGAGAAGCACTATATAAAACTATTATTAGGGTGAACAAGAGGGAGTATTGTAGAGCCTGGGTCATATATATATATATGCAACCAGGGTTTATCTCGTGGCCTATACATAAAAAATGAAACTAATATATAATATTTCCTCCGTTTCTGGAAGATAATGGAGTATATGTAACTTAGAATTCTCCTTTTGTTCTTCCATATTTCAGTATTACTGCAGACAATAATTTTTTTCATAAAATTTGCTTCATTCTTACTTTTTTTTTTTTTGGGTCGAGGTCGACGACCTTACCATTTTAACTGTTAATTGCGGGATGTAGGTTCAATACTCACGCCGTTACGTACATTAATCATGTGATCACCTGTCATTCTTCGCATTGAAGAGAAAAAAGGTGGAACAAACTGCTGTTTGACTGTCGGTGGTATGGATCCTCATGTTTCTTTAAATGTGGGCGTGACCGCAGGCGACGAATATGTTACCGACCGTCCGTAACCGACCCATTTCCTTACCCTGTGGAAACACACTAATCACGAGATCTCATCAATCAATTAATCAGGGTGACCTACTTAAGCTACCTCTCCCTTTCTGGCTTGCTTATTAAATTTGTTTATTGTTTACTAATTGATGCCCTTATTAATGGAGCAGGGTGAGATCATGAGAGTGTTTACACGCGTTAAGACAGTGTTCGTTAATAATTTAATTTAATTTTTTTTTTGATCATCAAACCATAAGTATTTCATTTCACAAGAAATGTTTACATGATAATTTTAAAGTGAAGCATGTACATCATAATATGAAACGAATACAAAGAAAAATACAAAACGTAAATAAATCGCGAAGAGAAAGAGCAATCTACCATGATAGCACCCAAATACCGGGTTTGTCGTTGCACATGAAGAATTTGGGTGTTAGTTGTTCGCTGATTTCCTAGATCGATTTTTTTGATGAATATAAATTTGATCTTCGCCCGTGCTGAATCGCCGATGTACTTTTATCAAGAAAACCAAACACGAACAAATTGTTTGAAAGAAACACTATAAAAGTGTAGAAAAAATCGCCCAAATAGCGAAACAACAAAAATAACTCCTAAATCGAAATCAACGATATCTAATATTACTTTAAACAAGAAATCTTTGCTCAGATCCAGCCCCTAAAGGACTAGACCTGAGCAAAGGAAGAAGAAGAAGTTGATGGGTTTTTTTCTTCTTAGTTTTTGATTTTTAATGTAATAGCTAATTGGGTGTTAATGTGAGGTTTCTGCATCTCCCTCTCTCTCAATCTACATTGATAAGGACATATGCCCGTTTATTTACACCCAGAAACAACCTTGTTAGGTTCATGAATGGCCCGAATGTATTGTCGTTAGTGCTAAAAATAGTTATTGCTCGTTCATTGACTTAATGACTGACAGTGCTGATGCCGTTGCTGAGTATCATTTTGTTTGTCAGAAATTTTATTTTGGTCGTGAAGTCTTGGCAAAACCATTCGTTTCTATCAAATCGTTATAATTTTGCATATCACGAAAGGACCACATTACGGGGAGCTCTTATGCCAGATTGCTAATAGGGGTACCAAATTGCTTAAGGGTGTACCAACCCAAAGCCAATTGATGTTGTGTTTTGGTACACTCCCAACTAATTTGGTACCCCTTATTAGCAGCCTTGGTCCTATGTGTCTATGACTTGGGACATAAATTAACTATTTGATTCTCTTTTGAAGACAATTACACCAGCTTGGTCCACCGGAATTTAGTTTTGTTAAGTTCAGAACTGTTATCGTAACTGAGGCAGAAGTGAGTTTTGAATACCCATCGTTTATATTAGATATCGGATATCCGGTTATTCATATTGGATACAGATACAATAGAGGTTATTTATGTTCCGATGAGTACCTAACTTCTGCTACCCTGATTATTAATGGGTACGGGTTTATTGGGAAGGGTACTATAAAAGTCCATAATCTAAATATAACACAGGGGCGGAGTCAGAAGGAAAAGGATGCAGAAATTTTGAGACTCAGATCACATTTTCGTGATCAAAACATTTTTCAGTTTGTCTTTACTTTTCGTAAAATTCGGTAGTGCAGCCGCCTTGATAATTACACTCAATGCGGATAGCAATGGCTTTATCGTCGACATTAATCACTAGACTAGATATAGGACCAGGAGCGGTTTTGACAGGTAATTGATGGATATTTCTACGCTAAGAAATCAAAGAAAAAGGACCCGTGTAAAGTATCCATAGCCCTGTCATGAACACGAAGATGTCGGTATGTATTATCTTATTTTGCCAAATTAAGAAGAAAGTAGCTACAGTACTGGCACTGGTTGGTAATGATATACAGCTAACAACAAAACCCAAATGGACCACGTCAACCAATAATACTAGATACAAATTAGAGAGAAAATTTTCCAACTTTGAAAAATTATAGAATTAGTCTTACTAATTAGTATTTATCTGTCTTGATTCCCCTGTTAATCAAATGTATAGTCACGTGATTTTATGCTTTGGAGTTTTCTAATGAAAGAGATAAAGTTGAAACGACTGTCTATATAAACAAGTGTTTGCTGCTCTGTATCTCTTCACTTTTAACCTGATAACCAACGTTCCTGAAGTCACTACTAGCTCTTCCACAGCTTCTTCTTCTCTCAATTTCTTCTTAGATAAAATTTTGTTAGAGTAGTAACTAAAATTTACAAACATGTCTACAGCAACTCTGGTAGAAATCATCTTGGCAATTATCCTCCCTCCTCTTGGAGTTTTTCTCAGATTCGGCTGTCAGGTACTTCGTTTTTCTGCTGCTTAGTTTCTTTTGCATATATCTTTTGTTTTCTGATCACTTGTTAAGTTAATACGTTTGTTTTCAGAGTTGGGATCATATTTATGTTTTTCGCAGTTTAATATTTCGTGTACATTCTCTTTTTAGAATTCCGACTAATTAACTGTCTGTGTGCAGGTGGAATTCTGGATCTGCCTAGTTCTTACATTCCTCGGATACATTCCTGGCATCATCTATGCTATCTTTGTTCTCACGAAATGATGATGATGCTTCCCTCCGACACCATCTAGTTGATTTGATTACTTTTCCGGATGCAGCTTTGCAACAACAACAAAAAAAAAGTTATCTGTGAATTAGAATTAGTATTAATTATTGTTCCCGGTGATCATATATCCATTTGGCGTTTGCACCTGCGTGTGCGTGTGATGACTCTCTGTGTGTTAGTTAATTAGGTGTTCAATTTCTTTGTAATTATAAGAAGGGATGTTCATGTTTGTTCCCCATATTGGGTTTCTAATTTCAATAAACAGACTTCATAATTATTTCATCTGTCCATATTTTGAGCCGATGCAATACTTTGTTTAAAGTTGTTCTAACCAATTGTTTAATGTTGTTCTAACCGATTGAAATTGCCAAATATAATGCTACTTTAATCGAAGTAGTACAAATGACATGATTTTCCTTTAACATTGTGGGTTAAGTATCCGATGCGAGAAATGATTATTTTGGAGATTTACTTTACATCATATATGCAGAGACTATTGAGAAATGGGCATGAATATTAATCCCTTCGTCAATATATTATTGGTGGAATTTTGAATTTTGCTTATCCCATTGGATAGGCGGATTACTATTTTCAAAATGAGTATTTTCATATATGCCGTTATTAATGGTGCATGAATAATTGCGTTACTAATAGGACAAGGGGTAAAACATGAAAAAAACATAAAAAAATTATGAATTCAATACACTTTTCTTAATCTAAGAGAATTGTTTTTCTCCGCCTATATATGTGGTACGGAGAGGGAATAGTAGATAGGTATGTTTAACTCCCATCCAAAGTATATTCTCTCTCTCTACTTTCTCTCTGAAACAGAAACAAAAATATAAACGAAAACCCTAAAAGAGTAGCCGCCGTTCTGGTCAAATCGGCTCCCATGGAGCAGGTCTGAGCAGACTACCCTCAACCCCAAGCTTGTTTTCACCTGTTCTTCATAACCACTAATTTTATTGGCTAATTTCGGTGATCTCGGTTGTTGATTTTGGGTTTCTCGGTTTGTTCCTGCTGTAGTCTTAACGTTTGGATTGGTAAATATTTGATGAGTGACAAGAGGACATCAGTGCTTACAATCACTTCCAGTGACGACATCCATTCAAGGTGCTGCATCAGTTTCTTCTCTGGCGACTGGCAGGAAACTGATATCTCCTGTTCTCGGATTTAATTTTCTTCCCTTTTTTTTTTTCCCTTCAGTAGTTTGTAATTGTCTGGTAAGGTCTGTTATTGACCTAGGTTTTCTTTAAATTTGGTTTTAATCGCCTACTATGAATAGTTTTAAATGTCCTCTGTTTGCTCTTTTATTCTCAAACTTAAGCTTTGTAATCTTCTCTGATATGGGGATTTTAAGATTGTGTTGTTCTTTTTTCGGCGTTTGCTGCAATGATGGTGACTTTTTCCGGCAGATACAGAAGTTCCGTCGTCTTCTCCGGCGAGTGCATTGTTCTCCGTGGAAGAACATTTCCAGTCAGTCTATTTTCATCAATCTTGAGATCCTTTGTTTTGTTGTGACGCTATGGGTTGTAGTTTGCGGTTTGTATACGTTTCTCTTCGTGGGTTTGGTTGGCATTTTTTGGAAGAGAAGCAATCAAAGCTCTTCATCAGCTACATTTCTAATCATGGAGCAATTCAAAGTCTCAACAACAACTCTTGCATCGACTTCAGATACACCAAAAAGGTCCAGAACTGATATATTTTCTGTTTTTGGTGTTGAGAGGATTTCTTTATCTCTTGTGTTACATGTAGTATGTATGGTTATTATGTTAGTCCTTCCTGTTTTAGTTTTACTTGTTTTAGGCTTAGTAATGAAAACAAAGACAACGGCAACCTTATCAAGATTATTATCCAGTTCATATTCTACTTCAACTGTTACCACTTCTCCAACGCCGAGTCAGCCCGATACTTTTCGTTACAGACATATAAAGACCGATTCAGACTACCACTACTACATGAGACACTTTGGATACTATTTGAGACACTTTGGTTACGATTTGGATACTGTTACTACTAGTTAGGTGTTTGTTACCTTGATTGCACTAGGCAATCTAAACTTTAAAAACTCCAGTACATGTTATCTACATGATCTGAGGAACATGGGGTCGGACTTGATCCAGTCATCGCTTTGCGCCTTGACACATTCTGGTTTTGTTTTCAGAACCAGTTTGGGCATATTTGTTTGGTACTCTCCTTTGCGAGAGAGAAGGTTTTCTGAAATTGTTTTTAGACCTGAAGGGACAGATTTGATAGGTAAGAATTGGTGGAGATACTACAACATGTATGACTGTTTTACGATCTTGAACGATTTCTGTAAGGTTTACGATTACCTGAATCGGTGTTATCAATATATGTCAAGAGGTTAGCCTCTTTTTTGAAAAAAAAAAGGGGTATCTAAACGGACTTTGAGAAAACTTTTGATTAAAGTGATTTTTGAAAGAAAAGGTTTTGATCATGTGATTTGAGATTATAGATAAAATTCTCAAACATATGGGGTTTGGGGAGAATTGAGAAGATGGGTGAGATGGTGTGTTGAGCATGTTAATGGAAGTGTTACTGATTATTTCATTAGTAAAAAGAGAATGAGACAAGGTGATCCCATTTCATCTTTCCTTTTTCTTTCTTTTTTCTTTCTTTTTTCTTGTAGGTGAAGCTCTTATATGTATGACAAAGCAAGCTCAACAACAAGGTATTTTTTCGGGTTTTCATCTCAAAGAAGATGGGTAATTTATTGGTCAGTCATTAGCAGTTTGCAGATGACACTCTCATTTTTCTTGACGTTAATGTAGAACATGTAAAATTTTGAGGCTCATTCTCCTGTCTTTTGAATTACTCACTGGTATTGAAATCAATTTTACAAAGAGTTAGATATACGTTGTTGGATATGACGGTGATCTTTCTAAATTTTCTTCAATTCTAGTATGTTACACTGGTGTGCTTTCCACTATTTATTTGGGGTTACCATTTGGAAATATGTGAAAAAGTGATCGAGAGATTCATTTCTAGGTTAGTTGGGTAAAAGAAACGTTTGATATTGCTGGTAAAATTATTCTCATTAACAATGTTTAGCTAGTTCACTTTTTTACTACATGTTTCTTAATGAAGTTCTTATTTTTGTTCTTGAGAAGCTTGAAAGAATCACAAGGAATTTCTTCTTATGGAATGATAATAAGGGTGGTAAGAAATCGCATCTGGTGAAATTGAGTGCTCTTTATGGGATGAAGAAATTTAAGGGTTTGGGTACTAAAAACTTGAAGAAAGTAACTTGCTTATAAAATGGTCCGGGAGGTTTGCAGTTGAAGATGTTGCTTTATAAAGGAGATCCTTACAGAAAAATATGAAACTACTAATGTTAATTGGCTTTCAAAATCTCCAAGATCCGCTTATGGTAGATCTGTCTTGAGAGAAATTATAAAGCATGATTATATCTTTCTTAAGCATATTAAGTTCAAAGTAAAAAGTGGTACAAAATGCGTTTTGGGAGGATAATTGGATTTATGATCTCCCAGTCAAAGAATGTTATCCAAATTTTTTTGCCGTGTAAAGAGCAAAAAAAAGCTTTAGTGGATGACATTGGTGTTACAGTGTCAATGGAATTTCATTGTGCCAAGAAGACTAACTGTTGCTGCAAATACTGAACTAAGTAATGCTTACTTCTGAGTTGGCTTCTTTTGGCTTTAACTATGATTTGGATGATGACCTTCAGGGGTCTTTGAGTGTAAAGCTTAATTTCTCTACGAAATCTGTTTATGACTCTCTAATTAATGAAGATGAAACTCATTTTTCTAACATAAGTATCGACCAAAAGTTTTCTTCTTCTTTTGGCTTATTGTATATGGCAGGTTGTTACAAGAGATCTGCTCAGAAAAATAGGTATTGATGCCGGTTTCTTATATTTTCTGAAATGAACTTGAAGCAATCTATCAATTATTTATGCATTGTAGTTTTTCCAAGGATGTTTGGATTCATTTTCAATCTAAACCCGGTTGGTTTAGCTCCATGTCTGTGGACGTTTCAACTGTTACTCAAGCTTGGCATTTGGCTCAGAAAACAAAACTATTACCGATGTTTGGAAATTAACTCCTATTGCCATTCTTTGGTGTCTATAAAAATCTAAATGCAAGAGTTTTCACTGATAAAAATATCGGTTCAGTAAGTGTGGAGACGCAAAATACCTATTTTGTTTTCACTTAATCTCTAGCTATAAAGATTTTCAGTCTATGAACTCAGCTGATGTCTTGAGGTTACTTGGATCTTCCTTAAGTAGTTACTTAGTCTGTTACTGCTGCTTGGTTTTTTGATTTTAGTAATTACGTAGTCTTTTCCGATTAAAAATATAATCCACGGAGTCATAAAAATAATGAAAACTGACTTCAATATATAAATTTAAGATATCTAGGAAGAAATACAAAGTCCAAAGAAAAATATAATTTTTTTTCTTCCCTAATTTGTATGCTGGGATACAAGTTTTATTATAAAAATAAAAATAAAATATTTGTTAAAAAAAACTCCCTCCTGTGATGAGAGAACCTAAAAAATCTCCTAACACCCTTTTTTCAGATATGTTCCCAGCTTCTCAAATCTTTCATTCCCTTATCCCCTCTGTTGATTTATCATCTGTAATATTTCTTTTCTCCTGTTTTAGGTTTAATTTCAAAAATTGGGTTTGTTAGTTTTCCCTATATATTTTTAAGGTTTTGAATCATGGAGATGTTAGATCTTCTTTACTTACATTGAAAATCTCTCATGTCTCTGAGATTCATACCACTATTTGTTAGAGCACCGCTCGGTCAAACTCGCAAGTTTTGCTATATCAACCTTTTTGTCAATGTTAGATGTACAAAACCATATCTTGATTTCTAGTCTACTTAAGTCAAGTCTCGGACTAGGATTAGAGTTTGGTGGTTGAGTACCAGACATCACTGAATAACCCTCGAAGAATAAAGACTGAAGATCAAGCGAAGACATTTGGAGAACTTCATCAATAGAGAGGTATGTGAAGACTGGATCATTCTATTTACTCATAATTATTAACATTATATCTATATGTGACTATGTCGTATGAATTCTAGTAGATTTAATACTGCAAAGAAGAAGTTTCGAGTCAATCTTGTTTTGTGAAACATCTCGAACTGTGATTCAAGAAATGGATGTGCATAAGTCTTTAGCAATCTTAGTTCGAAATGATTTATGTTTGTGGATCTTGAAAATTTCCCAAGCAATGATATTTATATCTATGACGATTGGGAATGTTGAAACATTAAAAAATAATAATCAGAACTACTGAAATATGGACTCGGGGTAGGCACACATACCCAGTTCATGTACCATGGATATTTGAAGTTCTGAAATATAGGTACTCATACCCATTATGCGTACCATGGTGTTCTGAATTCGTGAATGGGGAGAGGTACTCATACCCAGTATGCGTACCTCAAGAGCCTGAGTTCGTGAATAGACTTAGGGTACGCATACCCAGTATGCGTACCTTGGCCATCTGAATTCACGAACTAGTTCGTAGGTACCGCGTACCATCACATACCTACCCAGTACGAATTAACAGATGCTCCTGAACTATTTCCATAAATACAATTAACATTTATATAACTCTCATGAGCACCTTTAATACATCTTTGATCAATAAAACACGTTGTGTATGTGTGAGCACCTTTAAGACATCTTTGATCACTAAAACAGCTTGTGTATGTGCATCATGATACAAGTCTTAAGTGTTTTAATGAACACGATTATGCTTATTATTTCTTAAGGAATACTTGCCTTGAACTATCATTATACACGGTTCTGGTACTCTGGATCATAGTGTATATTCTTTTATGTAATTTCAAGATAAACTTATCATATGCTTATATGAACTCCTAACAAGAGTTTCATCTAAACATAGAAAGTGTTTGCTTGAATCTCAAGTTATCTTAACTTGAATTCTAAGCAACCATAGTCTTGAAAGTCTATAAATAGAGAGATTCAAATAACCAGGAAATTCAATCCCTGACACTTTCGTTTCCAAGTTGTTTGCTAGAGTCGTCCTCTATGAACCTAGGTTTCTCTTGAGAAACATAATTAGGTTTACGACTTAAAGACTTCACTTAGGGATTGGTGAAGCCAGGTCCGACTATCTTTACCTTGATAGTTCGGTATATCTTGATCTTTTTCTTTCTGTATCGAGGTTTTAAAAAATCTATTTCAGGAACTAGATAGATAGAAATCGCAAAGTTCTCTTCGTCTCAAACTTTGTGATTTCTCACGATAGATATCTAAAACTCTTCTTTATTGATGGGTGTAAGATTGTTCTTGAGATGTGGTTAATAATCCAGGTTTCCCAGCTAACTGAGTGTAAGTGTTCCAGATTTGTGAGGTTTGCTAGCTTTGTCTATTGCAAACAAATTTCCAAGTATTGATCTATCGATCTAATGGGAAATCAAATAGGTTTATCAGTTAGATGAAAATTTATGTAAAGGTCTCCATTCAGGAAGCAACTCTTTGGATGTAAAGGACGTCAGCTAAGGGAATCAATGGTGTAAAGCATTTTGGGGTTCAAGAGAGGAGCATGACTGGAGCTGAATTGCTCGGAGGGTGAATTCAGTCTCAACTACATTCTAGTCCGAAGTACGATAGAAGGATAGTGTCTGTAGCGGATTAATACAGTTCGGTGTTCAAATCTGGACGAGGCCCCGCGATTTTTATGCAGGTGCAGTTTTTCTCGTTAACAAAAATTCTGGTATCTTGTGTTTTTCCTTTTCTTACATTGTTTTATCTTTACAATAGGGATAGTATAAGTAATACGAAATCAATCTTAGTAGATAAGTCCATATTTAATGTGATTAATTGCGAGACTCATTCTTGTAAAATTTGTATCTTGAAAGATAGATAACAAGTTTTATACTTGGCAGAATTCAGATTCAATTATTTGGATATGACTAGATTGATCTTGGATATTGATTTTTGAGATCGTCCAAGTACTCTTATACACAATCAAGTTCACGGACTCTATTGTCTTGACTTTCTAATTTTGAAGAAAGAGATATAAGATCTATATACATAGTGTCAAGGATCTTTAAGTAGGGTTACTTGCAATTGTATCAGGTTTTGTCCATACATATTGCCAAATGAAAATTTTGGTGGTGTACTTGGTACACTCCTTTTCAAAATTCATCTACATACCCATTTTTTTCGGTATTAGTTTTCTCTTCCTCTTCCTCCAGCAACAAATTCTCTAGTTTTGAATACGACAAAAACATCAACTATAACAACAATCACTACAACACCAACAACAATTACAAAAGCAGCAACGACAATAACATGTTCAACTCCAGGATTACCAAATAAAACATAAGAGAAAAAGTTGGAAGACTTATCACTAATGAGTACTACTGGCTTTGATTCTTTTCAGTTACTTTGTTACTTTAAAATGGATCATTGTATGTCCTGCTTCTCATGTGTTTTGTAGGTTTGGAACAAGTCAGTGTCTTCCAAATCCATGACCAAGAATGGTTTGCTAGGTGTGATAGAAATTATTTCTATGTCACAGCAACCCCGGAGATGGATGGATAAATTTTTATTATAATTCTCCTGCTTTTTGCAGGTTTGTTAATGGTGTGGAAGAAATTAATTCTTTCTAAGTAATACCATCTAACCTTTAAAAGAAAATGATTCAAATGGTTGCATTATATGGTGATTTTCTTTGGTGCTCTAGAGTTGTTAGTGTTTTTGATTTTTAAGTTTGCTTAGGCTTTTCTATCATCTCTATGAAATTCTGTTGCTCATCTAGCCATTCTTGATGATTATTTTTTCTATAATGGTCATTGTAATTGTGTTGTTAAGGATATAATCTACAAGTAAGGATGTAATATGTTGTTCATGCATTGTAATTTTTCTAGAGCTATCTGGTTTGGATTATATCCTCAAGCTTTACATGATCAATCAAATTTTAGTAGCTTGTCTGACTGGATGTTCAGTTGGTTTGATACTAAAATATCACCTGATAAACAAGCCATATATACAGTGTATGTGCTAGTTTTTTGGCAGATACACAAGGCTGGATGTAAGGCTAGCATTGAAAACATTCTGCAGCATCCTGTACCTGTCATACATAGGGCCAGGATGCAGTTCGAAACTGTAAATCAGACTCAAGCATAGTATAAAAAATGTTCTCAAGTATCCGTCCCCATATGTTATTGCTTGGAGGAGTACCATCTTACTAGGGAGAGGCTTGCAAGCAATACTGATTGTCATATTATGTATGTTTACTCTTCTCTTGGTAAATTTTATATGAATGCAGGTTGTAGCTTCATCTGGTACAAACCAAATGGTGATTTTGGAGCAGCCAGATGCTGGAATGACACTGTAGGCTCTCTGTTAGAAACGGAAGCTAAGTTGGAAAGAATTTTGTTCATTTCTGATAATCTTACTCTTGTCAAAGCGGATAATGGAGCGCCTACTAATATCCTTTGGACCAAGTTTTCCATTGTAAATGATTGTAAAATAGGCTTTCAAGGTTTCAGTAAAACGGTATGTTTGTATGTTAATAGAACAAAAAACTCCGGGGCAGATGTGTTAGCTAAGTATTCTAGGAACGTGGTGTCACTAATGAATAGGTACAGTTTCCTCCTGATGTTATTTCCGGATTTACCCATCCATCTGTGTAATATTTCTCTTTGTTAATATATCGTTATTTTTCACAAAAAAGAAAAAAAAAAAAAGTTAAAAAGACTATTATATTAATGATAAAAAATAAATAAATCATCTTCACAGGTGAATTTGCAAAGCCGTATAGGCCGACTCCAATGGCGATTCAGGACGACTCATCACGATTCAGACAACTAAAGATCGATTTAGAAGACCCATGTTACTTAGACTCATGTTACTTTAAACTATGTAGATACTGGTGTTTCAAAAACTCAAAAACATGTTACTTAGATGTACATGTTTGTGATATCACGGGGTTGGATCTGATCCAACCACTGGTTTGTGCAGTCAAACAAATTAGTTTTGTTTCAAAACTAATTTTACCCTGTGATCCGATTTGGTCCTTTGGGAATTTTGAGATGGTGTTTAAATTTGTAAATCTTGAATGGTTAGTCAAGAAATGGTGGAGCCACTATGAAACTAATGATTGTGATGAAATTGAAAGAATCATGTAATTGTTTCTGATGCCCAAAATCGGTAATGTTTAATGTAAATGCAATGAGGTTTATCCTCTTTTATGGGAAAAAAAAAAGCAAAGCCGTATAGGCTGTAATAAGACCGGGTCTTATGGAGATGCCCGGCCTCTTCCCAAATGCCTTTACACATCATTCTGGGAAGGGCCTAGGTCTAGCGGTTTTTCTCTGAGAAATCCAGGGACGACTAATGGTTAGCCGTTCTATTCCAAAAACATGGTAAGTCATCAACCATTCTTCAAATAACGATCAGCCATCACCCGTTTTTGAGTAAACGGTTATTCATTACCCGTTCTCCTTATCTTGACCAGTCAACCACCCGTTGAACCGGCTAATGGTTGTCCGTTCTAAATTAGTACTATAGTAGTATCTAATTTTTAAATATATTTTTTTTCTAATGCAATGAAATTATTAGAAATTACTTGGATTTATCTTATAAAATATTTTTATTGATGACTTTGAGATGCATGTGCTAGTACAAGTTTTGGGTGATATTATTGTCGATCGCCCATTCGTTATATTTGTTTCATGTTATAATATTTGTAAACATGTCTATTTTCGTCATTAGTTATATGAACAACACTTCATATAATAATTTACCAAACATGATTTTACTAGTTTTTAAAATCACAACACTTTTCACATTAGAATTTACCAAACAACTAATTGTTTTTTTTTCTGCAACAAAGCACAGCACCGCACAACACAACACAACACAACACAACATAAAAGAACTTTTCCAAAAGCTACAGTAGTACCAAACTAGGCTTTATCCTCAAAACATCCAGAGAACTCGACAGAGTTAGTTTTCTTCCTCCATTTTTTTTCTTACCAGTTCTTCTTCTCACCCCCTCTGTAAAAATCCAAAACCATTGCTTTTCCATTAATTTTTGGTTTGGGTTTGTGGAAGAAACGGTGAATTTGTAGTTGCACTTGATTTGAAGGCGTTTTATCAACTCAATCGTTAAAGGTAATCCAATGTAACCTTAAACCCTAGTTTTGTTTTTTTTCTTTTCAATTAAGATTAATTTTGTATAATTTAGAGGTGATTAACACAAATTGAATGCAACAACTACTAGTTAGTGCTTTGTGTTTGTTAAAAATTTGTTTAACGTGATTATTTTGGTTAGTTATTGATGAACATGGTTGATTGGTTAGTTATTGATGAACATGGTTGATTTCTAGTGACATTCGTTTTTAAATAATCCTAATGATGTTGCATGTCTTGTAATTTTTATAATACACAATTCATATAAATGTTGGAATCCTAATTTGTTAGAAACATATGGTTTTGAGTATGAAGTTAAGTTTTTCCTCCAAAAGCTTGACATTTGTTTGGTGTTTTTCAAACAATTATATTCATATGTTAATATTTGTTTGTTTGGTGCATTTAGATAATGATATGGAGTACCCGACGGACCACAAATTGTCCAAAAAAGGTAGAGATGGCCATATATCGGGTCTAGAATCACCGAAGATGAAAATGAGGACTAGTTGGGGAAAAATTAAGGATTATTATGATATCGTTGTAGAGAATAATCCATGCGCACTTCAGGTACTAGATAATTGTATGTTTTCCTCAATATTTTCATTTAATTTTAAGAATTCAGATGTGCAACTCACAAATGCTCTAGTAGCTAGATGGTGGCATACAACAAAGACTTTCCATTTCCCAGGCTTTGAAATAGGATTGATACCTTTAGACTTTGTAATGTTAACTGGAATTCCTATATGTAAAGGTGAGCCTATCACTTTCTCGAGGAGGTTATACAGAGAATTTTTTGAAAGTCTAGATGATTTATACTTCAGCGGTGTGATCGCCAACCTAGAGCGTCCATCTGCAAATTATGAAGATGATGCCAAACGCCCCCCCCCCCCCCCCGGAGAAGCGAGAAGCTCTAAAAAACCTTGGGATAGTAAATCCACAGTTGTATGTATCTCTCACCTTTCATCTTATATAAACAGTAGGAAAAACTTGGACAACTCTGAGAACTGGGAGGAATTGACAAGGATTTTTCTTCTTTGGGTTATTGGTCACGTATTCACCGGAACGACTTCGTCTAACATTTCAAAAGCATGGTTGGCTGTTTTGGGAGATTCAGAAAACTTACAAAACCTTGGTAGGTATGATTGGGGTTCATTTATTTATGCTAGATTGTTAAACAACTTGGACAAGGTTAGTAGTGGTGATGATAGTAACATGGCAGAAATGTGGATGATATTAGAGTATTGGTACTATATTTACTTTCGTAATTCTCAACCATTACTTAAAATGGGATCATTTGTACCGGAAGAAATGTACCCTGCGATTAATATGTTTAAATCAACCTATAAAGAGGGTGTGCTACAAACTGACTTTGGCAAACATTCCGTGAACAACGCTAAAAGATAAATGGATTTGAGAGTGTCACCTGGAGCAGTTATTCTGCAACCATGGGTCCGCAATGCCCACTATGGAGACGGGGATGTAGTTTTAGCAAGAGAGGCTAGTCGAAAGAGAATATATTTCAGGGGAGTAGTCGATAAGAAAGATGAGGCACTTTATCTTGGGGAAAGATGTTCGAGGCAGGTGTTAGGTTTTATTACAATTCCTTGTCCGCCTCCTAATTTTGCGACCACCAAAACGGAGGATATTTTTGAAAGGGTGCATTACTTCATACCAAATGAGACAGAATATGCTGCTTTTTGGAAATCTAGCAGCATGGGACCTTTGATGCCATATTTGAGTCGTGTTCAGAACCACAAAGAGGTTGGTATTGGTAACATTTGAATCTCTCGTTTCATTACAAATGTACCCGCTCCAAGTCAGTTTGCAGAAAATTTTGTCTATACACAACCGGAGCCTACATCAACATTTCCTAGGATAGAGTGGTAATTTCCTTATGTCAACTCGGATGGAATACGTGAAATACATCATCTTCCAAATATCAGTCATCAACATGATTGGAGTAACATCAATGGCACAGAGGTTAGTTATAAAAATTTATTTTTTAAAATTTAGTAGTATAAATTTAATTTATTATTGTTTTATTTATTCACCAATCAATAATGTTACAGGAGCAGTGGAAATGGTTGGCACAACTAAGTTATGAAAAGAATGAGGCATTAGAGAAGCTATTGTATGACCGTTTTATCAAGAGATAGTCATTGATTCATGTAGTTGGGAAATGTAGCTTTAAGCGAAACGTGGTGTGAGTTAAGCTTTGTCAGAAACCTAAGCCTACCCAAACAACATCTAATATCATAATCATTACTTTGGATCGTTAATTCAAACTAAAACATACAACCTCACATAAACAAACTACAACATAAACATAAATATCATAAACACTACATAAACATAAAACATAAACATTACATCATAAACTAGTCTTGACCAAACTAAAACACAGGATTAAACATTACATCATAAACACAAAATAACACACCAGAAATTATTGGGCAACATAAAATAGACTTAGTCATCCCATTCCACCAACTGACACCCAGGACAATTCCAGAAATGTTCACCAAAGGTGTTCTTATCTTTAAAACGATGCAGTTTCATAACAAAATTACAATCAGGGATTGGGCATGGCGCCACCTTTTCGTGTTCAACCTTAATTATCCCTTTGTCTTGGAAGTTTTTGCAGAGTTCATTTACCTTTCTATTATCTTTGGCCTTGATTGCATCTTCCAACCACTGCGCTTTTTCACGACAATTCTCGAATTGGCAACGCAAGTACCTACTCTCTCCCGGTTCCATTTCGAGTAACATTTTGATGCCCGTACAACCTCTCTGGTGGCACTCGGAATACATCCAAGGGCACTGCATGGCGGAATGGTCATCAAGAAAACATAGTGGACAAATTTGTTTTGCTTCCACACATACTATCTGTTTTCCTTTGCGACTATAATTTATTTATGACTGTGTATATTTGAAGAATGGTTTTATGCTTCACGGTGTGTTTCTTTGAATGGTTAATGGATTGTATTTGTAGGAAAAAATGATCTTTATTTATAAGAGAATTCCCAATTTTTCATCTTATCAATTACAGTGTGTTGATAAGGATAAAGAGATATCTATCTGAATGAGATATCAATAACATGTGTTGATGAACGGGTGATAAGAATCTCAAGGCTAACATAAACAGATATCACAGGCTTAACATGCACTATCTATAAACAATGCGAGTTAAGTCGTGTGAGTGTAAACAAGTTGTAGGTTTAAAAAAGGTGAATGCACTATCTATGAACAATGTGAGTCGCCTGTGAGCACAATGCACCTTTAGACACGTAGATCCGAAATCTCGGAACAATATACCAGTCTGGTGTAAAGAGAGTGTAACAATATTTGGTAAAACAACACTAAAACTGAAAATGAGCGTAAATGAAGTGTAAACGAAAAAAGGTCAAGGAACGGGTATCTGTTAACCGTTCTCAGAAACTCAAAAACGGATAACGAGTAGCCGTTATCAAGGACAGGACAATTGTTCCCCGGTTTTTTTTGATGTAGAACGGTTAATAAGTTGTCGTTTTTCACTTTTTTAGAACGGCTAATGGTTAGCCGTATCCGGAATTTTTCCGCTGGGATTCCCACACACCAGGGAAAGCTTGCGAGAAGAGGGGCTTTTAACAACGTTTATTGGGCTGGGAAGAGTTTGGGCAGCTCCATAAGACCCAATCTAAAAAGAATATAAGGGCACGTTTAAAAACACAAGGAGTGTTAAAGAGCTAGCCGATCGATTACGATGGCTGGCTCTGTCGACCTTGGATATCGGACTAGGAATGGTTTTGACAAGTACTTCATTTCATGGAAAAATCAAAGGCAGAGGACGCGTGTAAAATTATGCATAGGCGAATAGGCCCGTCATGAACCTAAAGTTGTCGGTATGTCAAACTTATTTTGCCACATTAAGAAGAAAGTAGTTACAGGATCACTACTGGTAGGTAAATAGGTATACAGCTAGCACCAATACCCAAATGGACCACGCAATCCAATATAATACTCTTTCTCTTGCATTTTATCTCCTTGTTAATCAAATGCATATATTGTTGCGTGATTTCATACTTTGGAGAAGTGGAAGAGATGTCTATATGACCAAGTGCCTGCTACTACCTCTTTTACAGCTTATTCATCTCTCAATTTCTTGGATAATTTTTTGTTAGTAACTAAAATTTACAAACATGTCAACAGCAACTTTTATAGATATCATCTTGGCAATTATCCTTCCTCCTCTTGGAGTTTTTCTCAAGTTCGGTTGTAAGGTAACTTCATCTCTCTGCTACCTAGCTAATTTCCTAAGCATATTTCTTTTTCCTCGGCCCTTTTCCGTGCATTTTTTTTTTATACTCGATTCATAGTTTGTCTCGTACTTTAGAATTCCGACTAATTAACTTTTTGTGTGCAGGTGGAATTCTGGATCTGTCTAGTTCTTACACTCCTAGGATACTTACCTGGTATCATCTATGCTATCTTTGTCATCACAAAATGATGATGATGCCTCCTTTCGACACCATCCGGTTTGATTTAGTTTAGTATTCCGGTGTGCAGCTCTGAAAAATCAAAATTACTCGTGAATTAGTAGTAATTATTGTTCTTGGTGATCATATATCCATTTGGTGTTTGTACCTGCGTGTGCGCTTGATGAATCTTTGTGTGTTAGTTAATTAGGTGTTCAATTTCTTTGTAATTATAAGAAGGGATGTTCACGTTTGTTCCTCATATTGGGTTTGAATTTCAATAAACGCACTTCGAAATTATTTCACCCGTAAATATTTTGAGCCGATAATACTTTGTTTAACTTTAAAGTGCTAAAGATGATGCTCCTTTAAAGTGCTAAAGATGATGCTCCGCTAAATCGCTAATTGATTACAAATTTATTTGATTCTTCTTTAATATTGTGGTTGTCGGTTAAAATCCGATGCCAGAAAAGATATTTTTGAGATTTACTTTACATTTTGCTATTAAAGAATTTTAGCTTTAGTTTTAGCTTTCCGTTCAGCAGCTTGCAATGGAGAGATTGTGAAGTTTCACCTACAGGTCACTGTCACTAGTGCACACACGTATAAGGGCCAGCTGATGTGGTTGTGAATAGGTGGAGCAAAATGAAATCATCACAGAAAATAAATCAGAGAGTTAATCAATAAAGAATAATTAAATTACAACTAGATTTGTGCCCGTGCTACACACCAGGCATATTTATTTTTAGCTTGGTGTGTGTGGGATTTCGTCCCGGCCGTGACAATGTATTTTTGATTTGGTGTGCGCGGGGCTTTGCCCTGCCCCGTGGAGATGTATTTTTGATTCGGTGTGTCGGGTAAAATACATTAAATAGGTGGGAAAATATATGCAGATTTTTTTTCTTTTTTCCTTTTAACTTGGTGTGCGCCCCGCCCCGTGGAGATGTATTTTTGATTTGGTGTGGCGGGGAAAATACATTAAATAGGTGGAGGATATGTGCAAATTTTATTTATTTTTTTCTTTTATTTTCGCATAAAATATATGGATTTTTCTCCACTTTATATATTAATTTGAAAAAAAATAGTCATAATATAGTAATTATTCGATTTCCAAATTGAATTTGGACTTCCATTAAATTCCAAACACGATAAGTTATGTTTTCTTTTTAGGTTTGTAATTTTTAAACCAATCACACAGTTGCCAAGTGTCCTCACCTAAATATTGTCACTTCATGAATTCCAAATTTAATTTGGTTTCCTTTATTTTTTAATCATTTTCCTATTCTTTTTAAACCAATCATACGTTGCCAAGTGTCCTCACCAAAATGCTCGTTTCACAAAACTCAAAAAGGCCTATTTCGTCCAATAGGAAGCGCGGGTTTCCTCACCATTCAACGTGGGAGCTTTATTTTTCTAGGCCTTTAAGTCTTTAGATAAGTTGGTATGTAGCCTGACAATAAGCTGGGCACCAACACCCTTTTGGATAGCTAAACCTATTCTATAAAAAAGAGTACCGCGTATCTTATAATTAGCGTCATGGTTTGTGATATAATTCTTCAACCTCTTCAAGAGAATGATAGTTTCTTCGCCCAACTCTCCTAAAGTCGAGAAAGCTTAAACACCAAAGCCATACCCATGAAGGGAGCACTTGTCTAGATATTTATTGCGTTTACGCGTAGTAGCTCTAGATATGGCATGGCTGGGTATGAAAGTACGAACTCCCCCGCCAGTGAGTGGTGAAACACCAGTAACATCAAAACAGACATCCTGACCGTTCTCCCAACTGTGAACAAGAATATCCGTCGGTCTCAAGGAAGTATCGTTATCTGATAAAAAACCAGGAAGTACCTCCTTCCTCGCATGCACACCAGCCTTGTAACAAATGTCAGCAAATACATCCCTCACAAGGTAGTGGTGGAATTTGAGACCGACATCATTAGCGTAATGCAAAGCATGGTCTCCGAAAATATCCATCTTTTTGTTGCAACTTGAGCATATACTATCTTCCCTGAAAAGAGGTATGCCCAATCTATAACTTAACACGGATCTAAATTGACGAGGTCCTAGACTTTGATTTAAACCACTAATGGGAATCGCCTTAAGAAAATCCAAAGCATGAGCCACCCTATTACTTTGCCATAAAACAGAATCCCGACTGGACATAGAGAAGTGTGGCGGAATATTCTTCTTAACAACATAAAATTATAACACTGCCAGAGAATGCATTGGATGGGGGGCAATATTATTGAAGTTGAAGGTAGAAGAAGATAATCCACATACCTCTAGGAAGTTATTCAAAGCTCGCTGGAAACACTTGCTAGGCACATCAGTGGAGGACACATTAAGCATGGTCTCTTGTAAGCCCCTAGTCTGAAAGCAGGATGCGATATAACAATAATGGCTAGTATCTTCCACAGTGTAAACATCTAGACTGCCATCTTTCATCGGCAAGGTGGCAATACGTTGTTGGAGGGGTCCGAAGCCTGCGCTATCTCATGTGACAATGTGTTTGAAAAGACGAGGGTACCCAAATATACCTCAATCTAAAACTTTTCCACCTATAAGCCCTTTTCCGAAAGTGATTCTCTATGGACCGAGTCGAGACAATACAACTAATCGGTTCACACTTCGTGTGATCGTCTATGGATACGAGATCGAGACAATACAACAACAAAGTATGTTTACTTGATAATAGGTTCGGACTTAACCAAACTCTAGGGATTGTCTATCAAGTAAAATAGGAATTAACGTTTGTGTATTTTACTTCTAATTATAATAAAACAATTATAATTTCGGAAATAGAAAAGTAAAAGACACAGCAAGATTTTGTTAACGAGGAAACCGCAAATGCAGAAAAACCCCGAAACCTATTTTAGAATTGAATACTCTAGGAATTAAGCCGCTATACAAAATCAAACCAAATTCGTATAGTTGAGACCAAGCAACTAAACCTATAGTTAACCTAGTTTCCTCAGTATCCTTGCGCCTCCAACTTGCAGTAAGTCACGCACTTGGAACAATTTCTTTGTTTCGTATTCCAAACAGTAAAGGAACAACAAATATGTTCGGTAACAACTCTTTTCAAACAACGTGATATGATTCGGACAAAGGCTCTTCCGTTTAACCAATAAACTCCTTTGTCGGGTCCTTAGATCAATCTCTCAACAACTACCGAAGTAATTGTTAGACTATGCAATCAATACTATTAATCACAAAGAAGTGTATTGATGCCGATCTACTCGACTAATCAATCCAATCTATCACAAAGATAAACCGATTATAGTTTGGATCCCTTTCCAGCCGAAACAAGTATTGTGCACACCAAAGATTATGAACCCAAAAAGTCTTATTGTCTTCAAATCTTCTTTGATCTTCAATCAGCACCTGCACACAATCAACTTGAATCTCTTGTGATCAATCACACACAGAACAGAGTCTGTTAACGTTGGATTATCACAAGACGTATTTAGATCTACAAACAGTTTAAAGATCCCCGTCGAAACTTCGATCTAGTTTGAGTGAATCTTATATCAGAAGAGAAGATTCTCAAGCATAAACAAACTAGGTGCAATCAAAGT
>JAJJMB010002379.1:893794-910002 GCA_023531105.1 Papaver atlanticum | reverse complement strand
CATGTTTCTGGCAGTTTTGGTGGTAGTGATTTGGAGGAGTTTGAGGTCGACTAAACCTCTGATTTTCATAGGATAGACTCCTTATGGGTATAGGAATCTAATATGGGTGTTGAAATCAATTAAACTGGGCTCAATCGACGGATTTTTATCTCAACAACAAAATATGGAAAGTCACGTGTGTGACCTGTTTTAGGAAATTTTAGAGGGATTAAAGTTCTATAAACCTTCCCAAAGATTGGTATCTATCTAAGGAAGAGTTTAGAATCAAAAGGAAAGCTCAGAAACGCGCATAAATTCTAAAACAAGAAATTGCCGCAACTTTGCCGTGAAGAGAAAGGAAGAGATTTTGGAAGATTTTGGAGAGATTTAATCGCTCTTTTTGATATAAATAGATTGGTTGGGTCATATAGAAGGGGTGTCGAAAGTTAGGGAAAGTTTAGAACACGACAGAGCCGAGAAATCAAAGGTGTAGGAAACCGGGTTCTGCTGCTGAAGAACACGAAGAACATTGACCCACACGGAACAGTCGCAGATGAGTGTCGTTCTTCAACAGCAGAACCGATTTATCGTTTATTAACAGCACTTCATTGTAACGGTGATTTCTGTAACGCCAGAAAAACATTGCAGATTCGCTGTATTATTATTTCTCTTCAATAAAAACACCTGTTGAGCCATGTTTCTATCTTTTGAGCATGTTTTTACCATGAGGAGCTAAACCCCTTAGCCGAGGCAACGGAGGAAGCCATTGTTCCATGAAAAGTGGTATATTTCTATTTTAATTATTTTTGCAATCTTTTACATGATTAATTGCATAGAACTAATATTGAAAAATTGATTTTTATTGAGTGATTGTGATTTGTTTTGATGGAACATGCTTAGTGTTAAACTTTTGATGTTTCATGCTTGATGTTTACAATTGTTACTTCAAAAATCTATTAGAGGCAATAAATTAGAATCACTTTAAAAGCAAAGAATTGCATGAATATTGATTAGATTGAATCACTTAATTGGTTAATGGTGGAATCCAAAGTCTCGGTGTCTTTTTTATAATTTTGATACAACTTTATTTGAGTTATCGAGTTTAATTTAAGTCTAAAAAAATCCTTTACAAGTTCGAGAAACGAATCTTATTACCACTTTTTCTACAACAATTAAAATTACATCATTTACGATGCTGGTAAGTTTGTTTACGGGATGGAACCCATTTTTGTTGGTCAACTTCAAGTTTATATGAATACTGGAATTGGTGAACCGGTCCGTACTCAAGGTCATAAAACCGGTAAATCTCAAAAATAAAGTGACGTCATTACATTTTTCAGCAAACCTTTGCATTTTTGTTTAATTTGCATTGCAACAAGGGGGAATGCTCTTCGTTCCAAGACGGTCCCGCAGTAACCAACAAGAAGAAGTAAGGTTCCTTCTGATAAGTTTTATATCTTACACGGAAACCTTGCACAAACTGGGATTTGAAATGATTACTGCTTTTTTCAGGTACATTCACCCCTACAGTGTTCGGGAGAGAACCTACTCGGTAGCCAGTTACTCGAGTTTAAAAACAATAGATTTTGTCAGGACGGTGCTTGATAAACCCGGGCTTATAATATTTAGGAAAACCGTGCTTGGACATCTACTTGATATGCCGGCGCACACCCACTTCTGCGGAACTATCGTTCATTATGTACTTTCTAGGGAGATTCAAGTTGATAATGACCCTGAACCCGATTGCATGTACTTTGAGATAGGGGAAGCAAGGATAAAATTTGGCAAGAGAGAATTTGCCATACAATCTGGGCTCAGTTTTAAAGGTCCTAGTGAAGATTCCCTTGTTGTAACGTCCGAATCATCCCTTCACGCAAAATATTTCCCGGACGTTAAAAATTTAACTGCCAAAATAGTGAAAGTATACTTAAAGAACGGGGAATTCAAAGGGCCGGCCGAGGAAAAGGTTAAATTGTGATTACTCGTGGTGGTGCACACTCTCCTAATGGGCAGCCAGCCCAAAGAATGCATAAGGCAGGTCTTTTGGCATCTAGTCGGCGACCTGGAGCTGTTCAATAAGTACTCCTGGGGTGATATGGTTTTCCGGAGAACCATGCAGTGGTTAAAAACAACTCTGGTAGATTTGAGAGCTAAATTGGGAAAGCCGGAGAGTCCTCAAGTTAACCAGAGGTACCAGCTGTATGGTCTTCCATATGCATTCCAGGTAAGAACATTTTATTCAATACTTAATGCATGTCTGGATTGAAGGTAAGAAGACGTCTTTGTTGATGTGTCATTGTTCGCCGCTGTTGTAGACTTGGGCCATGGAATCACGGCCTTCTCTAAGGCCAACTTATGTGTCATTTATACGGGGGACAGCTGCATGGCTACCGCACATGGTTTGTGTTCAATGTAAAAGCATTCCGCGATACGCCGACATCCTTACAAAAATGGATGCAGATAACGTATGTCAACCGATTTACTTATTTTGTTGTCCCTCCATATAAACCCGTCGTAGACGTGGCAGTCTATTTTCTGTACATGTAATCATCAGCGAAACAATATTGCAGGTAGTTGTCGCTACTGATATCATGTGGCATCCACGTGATGAAAATCTTCTGAAAATTCTAGGCATATCAGAAGGTTACGCCGAGGAAGAGGATCTGAACAACGAAAGTTCACCTCCTGCAAAAGGCACCACCAGTACTGCCCAAGACGAGGGGTTGTTGAAGACACTCGAGACAAAAGTTGCTGAGCTCACTCAACACATGGATGGTATAGCTGCCGAGGTGGCGGATCTTAAGGAGTCAGTGGACAAGCAAGTTAATACGGGCAAGGCGACTCTGTTTTTGTTGGAAACATTGGTGAGCAAGAACATCACTCTTTGAACATTTATACGCATCACTATTTCAATCGAACTGAAACTTTTGCAACAGACTAAAAATGCAGCACCAGATGTAGAAGAAAGGAGCCCAGCTAAGAAACAGTACAGACAAGGAAAAAAAGGGAGCTTACAAGGAAGTAATCATACTGTAAAGCGGATATGTTCATCATTGGCGATGCAGTTTCAAGCACCTAAAGTTCTCACTTCTCAAGTCCATAAAGAACTCCCTTCGGAGCGGAAAAAAGATGAAGCGCACGGCATGAAAATTGATAACCTGGTGAAAGATGATGATGAAATAAGTAGAGACCTAGAAGATGGTGGAAGGTCCGACATGGACGGAGAAACCTCGGATACCTTTGATATGGATAACTTCCCGATAGATGATGACGGATTAAATAGGAGCGGAGATGTAAGTGTCGGTTACTTTTTTGATGAAGATGGCAACAAAAATCCTGTCCGTTCAAATGTTGAACCCCTGTTGGCAGACGTTAAAGATTTCTCTGATGTAGGTGACAATGGAACCGTTAAACCAGAGATTGATTTCAATCAAGGCTGCTGTGATGCTGATAAAATGGTGCCAAAGAGATCGTTCATAGATACCCCAGGGTCGGAAGACAAGAATATGAATGGCGTGCAACAGCCCAATGGAAAATTAAATAAGAAAAGGAAAACAATATCAGTTCAGCTGCCAAGAAGACAGTCTAGAAGGTTGCAGGGTTTAGGTGATTCGAAGGATTTTTCCTGCATAGACAAGGATGAACTTCCTATTCCAAGACTGCACAAACTGGCATTGAATAAATACCTAAATGGAAGCCCCCCTGATACGCAACCGCATGAGTTCAAGCCTGACCAGCTTATCGATCTACTAAAGGGAAACATGCTTTCTAGTACCGTAAGTAATGATAAACTAATCTCCACGAAGCTATATAAAATTATTACACTTTTTCAGAGCTTTGATTCTCGTAATATGAGATTGTGCAGCATATCAACGTGTGTTTGGAAATGATTCGGAATTGTCCAAAACTAAACAAGTCAAAAATTCAGTGGACTACGTTTGATACATATTTCAGTGTATGTATAGCTATCCAAACTGGGTATATCATGTAAGTATACAACATGACGCAGCACTACTTTTATTAATTACTAAGCAGTGTGTTTATTTAGCAGAAACATGCCCATACGGTGCAGATGGACGCTTTACAGAAATACAGAAGTGGGCAACGTCCTAAGAATGGCAAAAACTGGGATGAAGTCTCAGTTGTCTATGGTCCGGTACTGATAAAGGATAATCATTGGGTGGCAATCGCTTTGAACATAAAAGAAAGAATGATCAAAGTGTACGACTCATCGGCACCCAGGCACAGAGCCACCTCCTCTAGAATAATGCACGAAGAAATAAACCACATTAGGAAGACTCTATCACAGTTATTTGCTACTGGTTCGTGGGAGGCTAAATTTCATCAGCAGACCCCTAGACAAGATCCCGCAGGGTAAGTTCTTTGATTAGACTTCTAGTTCGTTCTGGTATGCTTAAATTATTTAAGAAATTGGACTCAGGAAAAAATTTAAATTATTTACTCAATAATTATGCTGTCAATTTGTTTTCACTTAATAACTATGCCGTTAATTTGTTCCTTGACTATAATGGCTCTATATCAGAGTTGCAGCGGCGATTGTGGCATCTACACATTGAGGTTCATCAAGAATTTGATCAGGGGTATTCCTGTGAAAAGGATCAATATACAAAAGACGGAAAGCTATCGAAGGACCTTGGCCCTGGAACTGCACAACCAAGCAGTTTATGAGGTAAAGCCAACTTAGAGTGGCTAATAAGCTTTATGTAATGCGATGCTAAATTCGTAATCTGATAACAATACTGATTACTATTTATGTGCAGGATTCATGTGATTAACAGTCGAAGTAGTTTAGAAATCATGGAAACAGTTTGACCTATCCAAATAATTGACGACCAAGTCGACTTCCAATGGAAGAGTTAATGGTGGTTCATTAAGTTTTTTGGTTTTGGAAAACAATTTGTTAGCAATCGTGGCGTGACGGAAATTAAATGTTTTTGAGAAGGTCTGACCGTAGCTTTATCCTGCTTGGTTATAGGGACAAATCTTGTGGAAAAAATTTGCTCTAGCGCTACTAGATCATATTTGATCTAGCAGCACCATGTACTGCCATTTGGCTTATTTATGTTGTAAGCAAACTCTTGTTTAACGAAAGATTTATTCCTCTTGTTTCACAAAAGATTTATTCCTCATCTAATTTACTGTTAAAAGCATCTTTATTTGCATACACAAGGAAAATTTTGCATATGGATAATATCTTGATTAAAAGTCAATTGTGCTGTAAAGGTGCTTACTTCGTTTTTGAGACATTTTGATCAGTGTCTAGTTGAAGGAAGAGTGGAAAGCACAAAGAAGGTCTGGAGGACTGCAGGCAAAGTCAATACATATAGAAAATGAATAATATATTAGCCTACGCAATAAATAATATATCAGCGTACACAGTTTTTTTGATTCATAATAAGAAAGACGGGGATTGGTATATTTAAAGCTATGATGAAGATTTCGACCTAGGTTTCTACGACAATATTATTATGTAATTTAAAACTAGGGTGAGGTTCATATTTTTACGATCATTCGAAGAGTAATAGAGAAAGCAGATATTGCGATTAGTCGAAAAGGATGTAAGTACTTTGTGGTTCAATGGGTAGATTTACAGTTCAGGCGTAAATTCTAAACAGAGTTTTCCTGACAACATGGGGATTATGACATGGCGCTCATTGGTCAAGCAACATATTTTTTTATGATCATTGGAAGAGTAAGAGAGCAAGAAAGAATGCGATTTGGCGATAAGGTGGCAAGTGTTTTACGGCTCAATGAGCAGATTTTGAGTTCAAATGTAAATTCTAACTTCATACCAAAAAGATAGAATCTCCAGAGCTATCTAAAGAATAAATGAAATATTAGCCTATGCTATCTAAAGAATAAACGAAATATTAGCCTATTCGATTTATATATATGATAAAGATTTCAACTTAGGATATTTACGGCAACATCATTTGCAATTTAAAACTCCAGTGAGGATTCTAAAATAACGCTCAAAGGCCAAGAATCATATTTTTATTTTTATGATCATCCCAAAAGCGAGAAAGCAAGCAACGATTACGATTAGTAAAGTTGACAAACATTTTATGGTTCATCCGTGGGTAGATTTAGAGTTCAAACGAAAATTATAACTTGACATCAACAAGTTAGAATCCTCAGTGAGACCGAGAGAATCAATGAAATATCGGCCTACACGGGTTTTTATATTCATTATAAAGAAAAGGACAACAAGTAGAAGTGTATGATTTTCTCCTTCTAGTAAAACCTTTAATAAGTTTAATGTTCAAGCAGAATATGATGATACGTGGTCGGCGGGGAATAATAAGAAAAACAAAGCGCAAACAGGGGCAGTAGGAGGTGGTTGTGAGAAGGATGGTGGCAGAGGACTTCGTCAATTTAGTATCCAAGTGTGCAAAAAAGTTGAAAGCAAAGGTAGAACTACATATAATGAAGTTATGGATGAGCTTGTGGCTGAACTTTCAACAACAACACCTTACACGACGGAGAGTGTATGATTCCCTGAATGTTCTTATTGCAGCGGATATCATATCTAAGGATAAAAACAAAGAGATACAATGGAGAGGCATGCTTCATGCTGCTGGCCCAAATGCTGTTGAACAACTTAAGTCTCAATACCTTGGCTTAAGAAACAAAATTGCAAACAAGGCTGATTATTTGCAAGAACTTGAGGATCAATTTGTAGGCCTGCAGAATCTGGCTCAACGGAATGAGCAACTATGTTGTTCAGGGAGGAAAGCTGCAACTTCAGGGGGTGTGTGATGTCGTTTTATAGTTGTAGTGGTAAAAAGGTTCGTTGCTCGAACTTGTGAAGGATTTTTGAAAATTAAATAGAATTGTTTTGACAATAATAAGAAAATACCGAGACTTTGGATTCCACCATTGACCAATTAATTGATAAACTCTAATCAATATTCATGCAATATTCTTCTTTAAAGTGATTCTAATATTTGCCTCTAATAGATTTTTGAAGTAATAATTGTAAGCACGAAGCATGAAACATCAAAAGTATTAAAACCAAGCATGTCCCATCAAAACACTTCACAACTACTCAATAAAAACCAATTTTTCTTTTAAGTTCTATGCAAAAAATCATGTAAAATAATTGCAATAAATAATTAAAATAGAATTATACCACTTTTCATGGAACAATGGCTTCCTCTGTCGCCTCGGCTAAGGGGTTTAGCTCCTCATATTAATCACTTGCTCAAAATACATATTTGGTGTTCAAAAGTTGATTAAAAGAGTGAAAAGTGCTAAGCAGCGGATTCTGTAGTTACTGAAGGTCTAAAACAGAAGTCCGAGTCGTTGCTGAAGAGCTTCGGTGACTGAAGGAAGATGCGACTGTACCTCGTTGTCACTGAAAATAAGTCTGCCACTGCGACTGATTCTGAAGGTCTAATGTTCTTCGTGTTCTTCTTCTTTGCAGCAGCAGAAAAGTTTCTGTATCGACTCTGTTGATTTTTTTTCTCGCTTCTCTATAGCTCTAAACTTCTCCAAACTCCCCCAAATTGTTCGTATCCCTAAATATGACTTGAATCAACCTATATATAGCCTCCAAACCACAAAATTACTCGAGTTAATCCAAATATTTTCTTTTTTCTTCACCGCACGTTATGGGATTTTAATCTTCTTTTTACGCGTTAACTTGGTTTCCAAACTCTCTCAAACTCTCTCAGGACTGAATAAGGACTCCATACACTCCTATCTTGCCGTAAACTCTTCACAAATTCTTTTGTAAACCGAAAATAACTCAAATTGTGAATTCTCCCTGTTTTGCTCCAACACGGATTTCTATCCCTGTTTAATCGATTCTACAGCCCATACCATACTTGTTTATCCTTAACAGAGTTAACCCAACGAAAATCAGCCATTGAATCGCCTTAAAAATCGTCCAAAAATCAAACAGAAAAATTCTGTTTTCTGTAAAAAAAATCCCGCCAAAATCTGTTTTGAAAATTTGAGAAGAAATGTGACCTCCCCCTATCCAGTGCCGGTCTGTGCTTAGCAGCTGCTTGGAAATGGGTTACCCCTTATCCAAAATGAGAGTCCGAATAACAAGTGTCCTCCCAGGAGCCTTTAACAACTTTTCGAGCCAATTTTCCCAAAAATGTTTATTCCCCAAAAATACCTACAAAAGGGATAAAATACCAACATTAGTACAAAAATGGGTACTAAAAATATACACAATAGAGATAAAAATAGACACATAAATGCGTCTATCAGTGTGCCGTTGCCTTTTATTATAATCCAGACGCCTCCCCCTGCAACCATTGAGTTGGAGTAGTCAGAGGATATGCAGTTGTTGCAGTTCGATTTCAATAACACTTTTCAGATACATGATGACAACTTTGTTCTTAAGTCTATGGGATTTTGTGAAGGTTGTCCGAGTCCGAAGAAAAACTACTTGTCAAAGGAGTTTAACCCTACAATTTGCAGGAGTGTCCACTAATCTTCCATGCATTTCTACAAAAGTTCTGAATACTATTTTGTCTGGTCTGTTATAGAATATTCGATACAGTTCACTTATAGGTTTTTTTTTTTTTTTTTTTCAAGAGAAAAATTATCTGTTTACCGATTTTAGGGTTATACAAGTTTCTTCAATTTTATATCCTTGTTTCGACTCGACTAAAGAAACAACCATCGAGGAGAACTATCCCCATTTCTATCAAAGTGCTATATCGGAACTATACACTTCGGCTGGATCCCGCGGTATGTCCTTAGCTTGGTCCACCCGGTGGTTTAGCTTTGGTGGGTTGAGGGTGGGGCCCACCTAAAGTTGAGAAATCATGGTTTGACCTGTCCAAATAATTGACGACCAAGTTGACTTCCGATGGATGAGTTAGTTGTTAATGGCGGTTAATTAAGTTTTTTTGTTTTGGAAAATAATCGAACGACTTCCACTAAAACTAACATATCGTGGAGTGACGGAAATCAAATATTTTTAGAAGGTCCGAGTGTCTGACCGTAGCTTTAGGATGCTTGGTTACAGGGACAAATCTTTTCCCATTGTTTCCTTATTTTTCTGTAAAACATTAATTAGATGTATTTATAGCAACTCATTGGTGTATAACCATATTTTACACTTTAAAACGGACTACTTTCGTAGGTTATTGTTGACGATAAGGCAGAGAGAAGAACGGGTGCTTTCCAAGGTTTACTGTTAACGATAAGGTTGAAGATAAGGCAGAGAGAA
Source organism: Papaver atlanticum (assembly GCA_023531105.1). NCBI lineage: Eukaryota > Viridiplantae > Streptophyta > Magnoliopsida > Ranunculales > Papaveraceae > Papaver > Papaver atlanticum. Next base: position 900,809 of record JAJJMB010002379.1, on the reverse strand, counting down.
GAAGGTGTGTTTACGATGCGGGTAGTTGTGTGTGTAGAGTCTACACTCTATAGACGTAAGTAAGGTGTTGGTACTGTCTATCTGAGTATGGAGAGAGGTGTTTTTGGATTTTTTTTTTATAAGCGAACTTTTTTCTGAACGATTGTTTCTGGTAGTGGAGGGGGTGGTAACACCTAGTTTTTGTGTGAATTGCAAACGGTTTGCGGAATGGATTGCAAATGGTTTGCGGCTGCATCTCTTTGTTGCATGCCTAGTTCTCGCTCCTCTGCGTGGCTTGGCATCCAAGCGTTATTTATATTACGTATGTTTTAATCAAATATCCAACGGTTGATCACCTGTTAGTAGACATACGGATCCAATTAAATTGATACTCATAGCCCATGGTTTTTTTTTTGATCGGTACTCATAGCCCATGGTTTTTAAACGACCTTGCTACAGCCGGGACAATAGGGGCTTGTACAATTTTGGGACACGACGTGGCACAATCTTAATAGTGAAGAGGGGAATGACTCGAGCATTCGATCCTCAGATCAGAAATCCTTTTCAGTTGGTGTACTGTACTGTGACCAACTGCATCGGCTTTTATTTTTTATGCTATATTTATACACTTACGACGGAAAAAATATGTTTTTTTATAGATAAACATCAACCATGAAAGTGATTATAGTGGGACCCCTAATTTTTCCATAAGGATCAAAAGTGATCAAGTCAAGGGCCTGGATGGTACCCCTCTTCTCGCTAAGTGTCTTCTTGCTGAGGCGAAGATGCCTTACCAGAGAAACCGCTTCTAATCTTTGCAACACACCAAACCTGTTTGGCGGACAACCCCACCCATCCGACCCTAAAATGCTTCTCACATGCTTTTTTCTCCACGAGTCAATATCGGATTTCAGTGAATATCGGCCGGGGATCGAGACACAATATTTCTGTGAATACCGGCCCACATCGGAGAACATCAGTGTAATCTCAACAATATAGCTATCACGGACAAACACCGAAACCGAAATTATCGGCGGTATTTCACCCGTATCAACCATAATTGACTACATTGACGTTCCTGCATGAACCCTGGCTAAACTCCAAAAGAAAGGATATCTGCAGGTTTGGAGCCAATAATTTTTTTACAAAATTCCCGATGCTGCTACACTTCCCCCACCGCCTTCCCCACTCCCTCCATTAGGTCATCGAGAAGCCATCTGTAACAAAAGTACCCATGGATCGGATTAGACCAATTTTAACACTGTCTTATACATACTCGCAGCCGATTGCATTATACATTATCTGAAATATCTAGTGTTTAAGAAGGAAAATGCAGCAGCTGACCACTTGTCTAGGTTTAAATATTGAATCTATTTATGAATAAGCGCATATTACACCAGCTAGGGCTTCTTCTTAACCGAAGCAGATGTAAATAAAAAAAAAATTGTAAACAAGGTGAATTTAATGCCTTAATCAAAGACTTTACTAAATTTACAATACCCTTGTGTGGTGTTCTTGCTAAAGATGTTGCATTTGTCTTTGATGATACTTGTAAGGAAGCATGAGAGCAATTGAATGGATGATTACATCCCAGAATTTTGTCTATGCGTTACACATTATTTCAAATGGTAAGGTACCCGTCGGGTTTTCAGACTATGCAGGCATGCGATAAGTTCTTTCAATTTCTCCATGCTTCCTTCCAAGCATCACCGACAGAAGCTGCTACACTTCCCCCACTCTCTTCCACCACGTAGTGGCTCCATCTAGACAGTTGATTTCATCAAATTTAATACCAAGGGGGAAGCAGGGGGGTCACATTATTCTAGGTTTGACCAATACCTGCGTGACACGTAAGCGGGGAAGGGAGTGGGGGTCATCTAGCATTTTCGTGTTCACATAGGAACCCATATGTAGCTAGGTAGTGAACAATATCAGCAAACCAGTTATTTCAGACACAAGAATAAATGAATCGGGGTCTGTTGAAACATTCGGATCCTATTCGACATGTTATCTGCGAAAGTCCAGTTGTAGTCGGTTAAGGTGCAATCCTGGCGGTTATTAGTAACTCCCTGCTTATGAGCACGTCGTCTCAATACCTCATGATAAAAAGTATTCTTGGCACGTAGTATAGAGGTAAACGCAAACCGGGTATAGGATTATATAATATTATCTCAGTCTAATACGTACACCTCTGTACTACACAAAAAACCATATACCTGTCACTGTAATCCAACTTAGATGTCACGTATCTGACTGAATCAAACCGGTTGAAACATCCGGATACATGTTTGTTTCCAGATGCAGCAAATCCTGCTTGTAACCACTTAGATATCCATACAATTTGACAACTTCCTACATTTGGATCCAAAGCATTAATAAGACCCATTAAACTAGAAGCATGGTTCAACTTTAATCAAAGATAACTTAGAAAACAAATGTCTAAACTGATCCTGGACGTTTCACAAAAAGTACCACAAATTGAAACACGATTTTATTGAGATTTAGTCTACAAAACAACCCAATAAGCTCATCTATATACAATCGAAAAAAGAATTCAACTTGTCAGGATAAATTAAAACAACCTTACAAGCTCATCTACATACACTTGAAAAACGAATTCAACTTGTCAGCATGAATTAAAACAACCGAATCGGAATTCAATTTACGTAATCATCCTCATAGCAAAAAAGTAAAATCATTATGTTCAAAAGTCACAGATCTCTTTTATGGGGGTCATTGTCGGTGGTGACTAGGTTAAAAGTATAATGAAATAATTTCACAGGAATGCAATACCGACACCAGAAATAGAAAAGAAATATAAAACTAGAACCCCAGATGAGAAATCAAAAAGGGTTCCCAAAAAAATTACAATCACAAACTAACAATCTCACCTTCCAATGTTAGGCAGATATGTTGGTTGCGGTTGTTGCTAGTTTCGTGAATACATGACAGACAAGAAAAAATTCTAATCGAGTGCTTGGATTACAAGAGGTAGATCAAAATTTTCTGGCGTGTTTTCACTTAATTACGTTAGGGTTCGGATTTGAAACCTAGGTTTCTAGTTGTTCTACTTCGAGAGAAAGAGTGTGCTGCCGATAGATAAGGAAAAAAGAAAATGAAAAACATCTAGGGTTTCAGCTTTAGGTTTGTATTTATAACAACGGCTCGGAATTTAAATCCAACGGCTGAGAATCAACTATTTGCATTTACACCGAGATGGTAAGCAATTTGTGGTTCAATCTATAGATTTAGAGTTCAAATGTTAATTATGACTTCAGATCCAAAAGAGAAAATCGAAAGAATAAATGATATATCAACCAAAGTAGTTTTTTTAGATCCATAATAATAAAAAAACGAGGACCGATACATTTAAAGCTACTATAAAGATATTAACTTTGGGTTTAAACGACAACATTATTATGCAATTGAAAACTAAGGTGAGGATTCATATTTTTATGATCATCGGAAGAGTAAGAGAGTAAGCAAAGATTACGATTAGTCGAAAAGGATGTACGCACTTTATGGTTCAGTGTGTAGATTTACAGTTCAAACGTAAATTCTAACCTGAGTTTTCCCGACAATGCAATTTAAAACTCGATAAGGATTCTGACATGATGCTCTTTGGTCAAGCATCATTTTTCTTGCAAGATCATTGGAAGAGTAAGAGAGCAAGCCAGAATTCAATTTGTCGAAAAGATGGTAAGTGCTTTGTGGCTTTACAAGAAAGTTTAGAGTTCAAATGTAACTTCTGACATCAGACCAAAAAGAGAGAATTCCCAATGTTATTTCTAAAGAATAAACGAAATATTAGCGTTCACAGTTTTATATTCATAAAAATGAAAAAGACAGGATCAGTATATTTATATCTATGAAAAGGATTTCAACTAAGGGTATTTATGAAAACATGATTATGCAATTTAAAATTACGGTGAGGACTATGACATGATGCACATAGGTCAAGCATCATATTTTTATGATCATTGGAAGAGTAAGTAAGCAAGCAAAGATCACAATTAGTGAAAAATATAGGGAGCATTTTATGGTTCAATCGGTAGATTTAGAGTTCAAATATAAAATATGACTTCATCTCATAAACACAAAATCCCCAATAATATCGAAAATATAAATGATATATATCAACATACGCAATTTTTTAGATTCATAATAAATAAAGACGGGGATTGGTATATTTAAAGCTACGATGAAGATTATTTCATCTTAGGGTTTTTACGACAGGATTATTTAGCAATTTAAAACTAGGGTGAGGATTCATATTTTTGATGATTAGAAGAGTAAGAGAGCAAGAAAATGTAATGGTTAGTCGAAAAAGATGTACGCATTTTATGGTTCAATGGGTAGATTTACAGTTCAAACGTAAATTCTAACCTGAGTCTTCCCTAAAACATTATTATGCAATTTAAAACTCTGGTGAGGATTCTGACATGACGCTCATTTTTCAAGCATTATATTTTTTTTTTTATGATCATTGAAAGAGTATGAGAGCAAGTAAGAATAAGATTTGTCGGAAAGATGGTAAGTGTTTTATGACTCAATTGGCAGATTTAAAGTTCAAATAAAAATTCGGACTTCATACCAAAAAGAATCCCTAATGTTATCTAAAGAATAAATGAAATATTATCCTACGCAGTTTTTATATTCATGGAAAAATAAAAAGACAGAATCTGTATATTTATAGCTATGATAAGGATTTCAACTTAGGGTATTTACGAAAACATTGTTATGCAATTTGAAATTTCGGTGAGGATTATGAGACGATTCTCATAGGTCAAGCATCATATCACTGGAAGAGTAAGTTAGCAAGCAAAGATCACATTTAGTGGAAACTATAAGGAGCATTTTATGGTTCAATTGATAGATTTAGAGTTCAAATATAATTCTGCCTTCGGATAAAAAATAGAAAATCCCGAATACTATCGAAAAATAAATAATATATAAGCCTACGCAATAAATAATATATCAGCGTACACAGTTTTTTTGATTCATAATAATAAAGACGGGGATTGGTATATTTAAAGCTATGATGAAGATTTCGACTTAGGGTTTCTACGACAATATTATTATGTAATTTAAAACTAGGGTGAGGTTCATATTTTTACGATCATTCGAAGAGTAATAGAGAAAGCAGATATTGCGATTAGTCGAAAAGGATGTAAGTACTTTGTGGTTCAATGGGTAGATTTACAGTTCAGGCGTAAATTCTAAACTGAGTTTTCCCGACAACATGGGGATTATGACATGACGCTCATTGGTTAAGCATCATATTTTTATATGATCATTGGAACAGTAAGAGAGCAAGCGAGAATACGATTTGGCGATAAGGTGGCAAGTCTTTTACGGCTCAATGAGCAGATTTTGAGTTCAAATGTAAATTCTGACTTCATACCAAAAAGATAGAGTCTCCAGTGCTATCTAAAGAATAAATGAAATATTAGCCTATGCTATCTAAAGAATAAACGAAATATTAGCCTATTCGGTTTATATATTTGATAAAGATTTCAACTTAGGATATTTACGGCAACATCATTTGCAATTTAAAACTCCAAGTAGGATTCTAAAATGACGCTCAAAGGCCAAGCATCATATTTTTATTTTTATGATCATCCCAAAAGCGAGAAAGCAAGCAACGATTACGATTAGTAAAGTTGACAAACATTTTATGGTTCATCCGTGAGTAGATTTAGAGTTCAAACGAAAATTCAAACTTGACATCAACAAGTGAGAATCCTCAGTGAGACCGAGAGAATCAATGAAATATCGGCCTATACGGGTTTTTATATTCATTATAAAGAAAAGGACAAGGGTATATATATTTAGAGTTTTATCGGGGATTTTAACTTAGGGTATTTACGACGATATTATAATGCATTTTGAAACCCCGGTGAGGATTATGACAAGAAGATCGTAGGACAACAATCATATTTTTATGATCATTGGAAGGGTAAGAGAGCAAACAAAGATTACGATTTGTCGAATAGATATTAAGCATTTTATGGCTCAACTGTTAGATTTGAAGTTCAAACGTCAATTCTAACTTGAAATCAAAAAGTGAGAATCCCACATGAGATAAAAAAAATCAAACAATATATCTGCCTAAGCATCATTATCCAAGCGAAAATGCTAAAAAATCCCCCAGATTTATACCCAATTTTTTTTACACCCCTACGTGTCAACGTTTTATAGGCTCTCTTCTAAAGTGGAATAAATAATTCATAAGTTTATTAGTAGTAGGGGGATGGTTACCGAAGGTTGTTCATATGTATTCGGAGATGACGACGTCGCTGCTGGGGTTGGTGGGAAATCAACGTCAACAACAAGTAGAAGTGTAGGATTTTCTCCTTCTAGTAAAACCTTTAATAAGTTTAATGGTCAAGCAGAATATGATGATGCGTGGTCAGCGGGGAATAATAAGAAAAAGAATGCGCAAACAGGGGCAGTAGGAGGTGGTGGTGAGAAGGCTGGTGGCAGAGGACTTCGTCAATTTAGTATCCAAGGGTGCAAAAAAGTTTAAAGCAAAGGTAGAACTACATATAATGAAGTTACAAATGAGCTTGTGGCTGAACTTTCAACAACAACACCTTACATGAAACCAAATTGTAACGAGAAAAATATTCGACGGAGAGTGTATGATTCCCTGAATGTTCTTATTGCAGCGGATATCATATCTAAAGATAAAAACAAAGAGATACAATGGAGAGGCATGCTTCATGCTGCTGGCCCAAATGCTGTTGAATAACTTAAGTCTCAATACCTTGGCTTAAGAAACAAAATTGCAACACAAGGATGCTTATCTGCAAGAACTTGAGGATCAATTTGTAGGCCTGGAGATTTTGGCTCAGCGGAATGAGCAACTATGTTGTTCAGGGAGGAAAGCTGCAACTTCAGGGAGTGTGCCGTTGCCTTTTATTATAATCCAGGCGCCTCCACCTGCAAACATTGAGTTGGAGATGTCAGAGGATATGCAGTTGTGTCAGTTCGATTTCAATAACACTTTTCAGATACATGATGACAACTTTGT
>JAJJMB010002379.1:835459-858794 GCA_023531105.1 Papaver atlanticum | reverse complement strand
TTTTTCATCTTATACAACACGTTTAGCCAACTGGCGTCACGTTATCACCAAGAGTTTTATTAAATGCATAGTTCTACACCAGAATGTATTTGCTCTGAAGTGGGACCTACTATTCCGAAATTAATTTTACCTCAATCACCTATTTCATTTCAATCTTCGACCAGTAGAGTTTTAGGGTCGCATTGTAGCCTTATCTTATCGTCCTATATGAAGCGTAATATAAACCACCAATTGTTATGGATACAATTAAATGAACAGATTCCTCCTGTGGTATGCCATGTTGTTCAAAATCAATCCATCAATGTGTTTGATAGCCCACTCGGCCACCCATAAAAGATCGGATAAGTTTTAATTTTCAATTTTTAAACGCGTTGGAACTTGGAATACACTCATATTTTCCTCTACAAGGACATGCACGTGCGATGCACGTCGGGTAACAACTCGGACGCATTGATTAGGAGGGGTCATAAAAATCTACAGGACAAACCGCGGGAAACAACCCGCGTAGCTGGATTATTAGTATTTATAATAAGAATGTAGGTAGGTGTACGAGGGTAACACTCGTAAGAGTACTATCAAGCTAATAGTCATAGGATTCAATTTTATCTTCACATGCGCAAACATATTCCAATAGAAACCTTGCCGAAGCCCCATTCTCTTTAGATAATTGATAAATAGAGATTAGCAAATTTTAGTGGGGGTGCGAGGCGCGTCCACATTAGATGATACTTTATGTAAGTATTAATCTGTAATTTCTATTTGAATAATTTCTATCATATAGAAAAAAAAACCTTTATAATCATCCCTTAAGTGGGAATCCTCAGTTACAAATTCTCGGGATTGCCTCTACTATGATAATGCTCGGCTTTTCTTGATGTGAGCAAACCAAATTCGGTCCCCAAGATCATCATCACTCTATCCGCACCTAGAATGAGTTAGAATTGTATCAACCTACGATCATCAACGTTTTAAGATCTACACCAGTTCATGACTATCACTCCAACCATTAGAGGGGTGGCAACCAAAATAGAACAGTAGGATTAACGTGGTATGAACTACCAAATTCGGTTGCCAAGATAATCGTCACAGTAAATACTAAGTATGAATTGCATAAGAATTATATATAGAGTTGCTTGGGAGTTGATTCCCTTTGGAATCCTCTTGGCCTTTGTACATTCTTCATTTATAAAATTTTTTGTCGTATTGACCAAAAAAAAAAGAATTATATATAGAGTAAATAGTTGTTCTACAGTTAATAGTTTTAGTTTCGATATTTAAGTTATAATACTTTTTTTATTTTTTACTTGCTCTTTATATTTACAGTAGCTCGCTCCCAAACATGTCAACTAAAGATGTCTACATTCACTACAACGGAGTTTGGCAAGAAATGCCGAATAGTAATGATTTGTACAGTCAGGATCGGAAATATATGAAGATCATATTGCTTCCTGATGATTACAGTTGGGAGCAGTTGAGGAGCAGAGAAGCCTCCGTTTTAGGCTTGTAGCACGACTGTACGATAGACATTTACGGCCTGGTTCATGTCCCTGCGAAAGGGTTTAAGCAACGGATCATCATAAATTGTGAGGCTCACCTGAGGTTTTATCTGGTCCAATATTCTGACCTACCAAGTTTTTTCACCGTTAAATTAACTGATGAGGTGATAGGGAAGCAAGAAAGTTCCACGCCCCCAACTCCCGCAACAAAAAATATTGTTTGGACTACGAAAGCTTCTCCCGTAACTTCCACGATGTTCGACTCTAGCCACTCTAGTGAGTTCCATTGCAGTGGACATCCGCACAAAGTTGAAGCACATGGTCAAGGTGTGATATTCCCTTTCATAATTTCATTTCGCTTCCATTTTTTTCGATATACAGTTTTTAATTACTAAGATAAAAGAAGCATATCACAATCATCCACATCGTCTAGTGTAGTAAAACATGATCGTTGATACCGATTTGCTGATTTTTGTACCTCCTTTTTTAATCAATATATTCATTTTACCGATCATATTTTTTACCGGCTTGCTGATTCTGAATCTGTGTGGTTCGTGATCTTTTGAAGCACTTTCTTAGCGGAAATGATTTGGATCCCGAGAACTTATCCCGCAAGTTCTCCCTCAACACACAGAATGGTGGACCAAAAACCCACCCCTATATTCTCAGATGGGCCCCAGGGACTGTGTGTATCGGGATTTATCGGGACAAAAAATTCGGTTGGTGTAGCATTATCCCTTTCTTAGAAAAGCTTCCGAATTAATTATCTTATATTATTGGCAGAGATTTCTTGTATGTCAAAGCGGAGAAGAACTTCAACGGCAAGTGCATTAACTCCTGAAGCCCTGAAACCTCTCGGACTTCATGAACTGTGTGTAGCTAACAATTTAAGGAAAAGAGATTATTGGTACTTCTCTTAAAAATATCCTCCATGGTTCATGGTTATGATTTTATGGTTACTAGGTCGAATATGAAGGTTTATAATGTGAAATGCAAAGATAAGGACTGTCAATGGAAATTACGGGCATACAGGAAAAATTCACATACCTGGTGGAGATTCACTAAAATTACTAATACACACACCTGTATCCGCAATGGTTGTAAGAACCGGGCCCAACCAGCGAATAAGCGAGGATGCGGGAATTGTCATCTCCCCGGCCATTACCGTCCTAGTTGCCCTTTTAGGTAGTATTATGCACATACAGGCAAAGGCACCAGATATGCAGATATTTTGGCCATGATTCGTGCTACTCCGTTAACCAGAATTTATTGATGACGTGTTTTGGAAATAATTTATTACCGAGACTTTCCTACTTCGTAATGCGTTGCAGGTAATTATGGTAATGCGTTGGAGGTGTATGTAATTAGTTTTCTTCGGAGGCTTCAAAAATAATTAGTTATGGAGTTATGGTAATGCGTTGGAGGTAATTATGTTAAGTGTTTAGGTTAGTTTCTGTTTTAATTTTTTCTTTGGGTAGAGAAAAAACAACTTAGTAATTAAAGTTTCTTGGTTTGTTGCACTTGTTCTTCGCGGATTATTCTTGAAATTTAAAAAGCGTGATTTAATCCCTGACTTCGTAGCAATTTACATGCACATTGTACGTCATGGCGTATAAACATTTCGGAAAGTATAGATGCACCGAAGGAGAAGGACCGAGGTGGGAACCGTGTGAGAGGAGGGGTGTGACCAACTTTTGCCCACCCCTATCCCAATGCACAGAACCTTCCCATGTGTCCGTGCGATCCTTCTCGGTGCCTATTACGGTGCTTGATTCGGTGTGTGTAGCAAAGCTCTAACATTTCCAAGTTCGGACGCGAGTCTGACGCTGACACATGACTCTTTTAGGCACGTCCGTGCTACCCCTGGGACTTTCTATTCCCAAAGTAATTTCCCACACGCATCCCTATTCTCTTATTCATAAGAGCGTTCACAATGGACTAGTAAAAGGTGGAGTATAACTATATTTAGTCGAAAATTCAATCGTAGTGGACAAGAGTATAACCATATTTGGTTGGAGAGAGAGTGTGTTTCGGAGTAAATTTGAGCGAGAAGCTGGAGTAAAACTAAATATAGTGGGGCGGTAGTTAAGAGTGCGTCTGATGACGGGCGTAAATACTATCTACGTTTAAAGATGGGCGCAACTTATAATTCCGTTCCGCGGTGAGGCGTAGATGTAATGTCCGCTTAAATGAAGCGTAACTCAAAGGTTCGCCCAATGGGGCGCAAATTGTATCTCCGCCCCACATGAGGCGAATGATTTGCTTAACGCCTGTGTGGGGCGTAAATTCCGTGTTCGCCTGACTCTTTTCCGACCATTGCTTGGATTCTTTCCGTTGGATTTTTTTCGTTGAATTTTCGACCGTTGTGACCTTTAACACAATAAACCACTAAAAATTGTAGTATGGTTCTATTCCAAAATCCAATTGTAACTTAAATGGAGATGAGTTAGCAGGTGAGAGGTGAAGATGTGAGAATACCATTAGAGAAGGGAAGAACAGTAGAGAAGGGAAGAACAGTAGCCTGTATCTTTTTATTTATGTTTTTTTAGGGTTTTGGACACGTAAATAGTTATCCCATCTTTTTACACGTTAACAAATCCACACATTAATGGCACGAGGTACATTTAACAAATCCACACACACGAACCGCACGAGGAAAAGGTGATGGGGCGTATACTTAAGTTGCGCTTGGTTCAGGCGTACATTTAAGTTGCGCCTCATGGGGCGAACTTTTAAACTCCGTTTCTCTGCTGCGCGGATACATGCATGTTCGTTCCATTTCGGGCGTAACTTATATATCCGTCTGATATCGAACGCAGGCTTAATTTACGCCCCATTCAGGCGTAGCAGTATGTGTCCGTCTATCGTTGGAGCGTGGATTAAATGTACGCTCAGAATCGGGCGAAGATTGAAACTACGCCTGACTATAATTTTAGTCTACACCGTTGTGTTCAAACACCCCCAAACCAAAATATTTTTAGTTTTTGGTTTTGGTATGGTCGTATTTCGGCCCCTTCAAATTGAGACCCTAAAATTAGGTTTCAAAATTAAAAGATAATGCGCGGACACAATTCCAAATCCCCAACTTTTGTTTTTAGTTGCTCTAGCTCTAAAGCTTGATATCTTGTTGTAAGGTCTCTCAAATGTCATTAAAAGTTTCTCTTAAATAGTAAACAAATTATAGAAATGCAAGTGCCTCGAATGTCGTGTCAAAAGCACGCCGAAAACCCAAAACTAGGTAAAACATCAAGACAATCCCACAATTTAACTCCTTTCCTTATGCGCTAGCACAATCAAGCCCAACAACAAACAAAAACCAAATCCAAGTTGGTTTCAATGTTTTGCTCAAAACCTTTTCGTTATGCATCAAAATTTAGTGATTCTTGGCTCATTGGAATCATCTTCTCATTCGCTACAAGATGAAGGTAGAGAACTCTATACTTGGTCTTGGATTCTTCCACACCTATAATACTTTACTTCTTAACCTTTTCAACACCATTTATGTTCCTTTTGGATGATTTGGCGAACATGCGTAACAAAATAGGAAACAAAACTAATATAGTAATATACAAGAGGCACAGTTCTTGTTGCTTTTGTCTTGTGCTACTAGCTAGTGCCTTTGGTTTCAAATATGTGTAGAGAAAACATGTTCCTCTAAAGGAGCAATTGTTTTTATGGTTGGTAGTTCTAGTAACAACTAAGTTTTATGATTTGAACAATTGAGGTTGTCAAATAGCTTCAATAGCTTGTTGCTTTTCCAATAACAATGAGGAAGAGATCTGAACTGCACTGTTATTCTCAAGAGAGCTATTTCCAATAACATATATGCCTAAGACAACAATGAAAGATCAGATTTTTTTTTTCATAAAAGAGGTAAACCTCATACATTAACTGATACAACCGATTTGAGTTCGGAAACATTACAAGAGTGATCATATATCAAATTACAGACATCATAGATATGGTGACTCCACGGATTCAAGACCAAATATTTCCCAATTTTAACCATTATAACTATTCCAGCATTTCCTAAGGACAGTAACAGATCAAGATTAAGAGGCCAAATTTGTTTTGAAAGAAACAAAAATGCACTCTGCAAAATTGCAGCAGTGGGATCTTTAAGAGATCCAACCAAGGTTTTTTCAATCAACTAAGAGTTTTGAATCACTCGGTGATGAAGGGTTTTTTCAATCAACCAAGGGTTTTTAATTCCTTAGTGGTAAGAGTAACAGTAACAAAGGTTTTCCATCAACCTAGGATTTTTAATCACTTGGAGATGAGAGAAACGGTAACAAAGGTAACTGGAGTCTGCTGGAATGGTCGGAATCGGTAGAAATCGGTCTGAATAGGGCTGAATCGAAGTCTTGTAAGCATATGTTGTTGCAGTTGATGTTGTTGTTGCTGAAGATCTTGATGTTGCTGTTGTGATGATTGTTCTTGTTTCCGTTGATGATGGTGGTGCTGTTCTTGTTGATGTTGTAGTTGAAAAACCTCCATAGAGAATCATCCTTCTATTCATAGCTTTCCTCTTCATCTGATTGAAGGTGAAAACAAGCAAAACCCCCAAAAACAAAACAAAAAACAATTGATAAACGAAAATAAAACCTAAATACTAGCATTATAGTGAAAAGATTTAGATCTAGAAGTTAAAGAGAGCTTGGAACGATTAAGAGAAAGAAGAGATTAGTGAGGATTTGGGCTGCTCAGATTCGCTCCCTAAGGAGCAAATCTGAGCAACGACTGTTTTTAGGGGTTTTGGCTCTCTATCTTAGAAAGAGAAAGAGAAGAAGCATGCATACAAGGAAAGCGAAGAAGCTAGCAAAGAAAATTTGGCCTTTCCTTTCTTTTGTACTAATTTGGGTTATTTGGTCCAAAAGAAGGGCAATGAACTCATGCCAAATAAAGAAAGTAGAATGAACTAGAAGTCAAAATGCTATCATTTCAATAGGGGTTTTCACTTTCGGGGGTAATTAAGCTACACATTGTGAGAACTTAACAAATAATAAATTGGTCATGACTCATGAAGCTTTGGGTATATTATATTTGGGCTTGTTGAATGGGCTTCATGCCATAAATTCTTTACCCTCGTAGTTTTGGTTCAAAGAATTGAAGGCCAGTAATCCAATTACTAGGGAAGGAGCCCAATTCCTTGAACCAAATAAGGCAAATCAACTCTGTGATGTTAAGAGTTCCGATTCCTGAATCCGATCCTCTTCAAAATAATAGATTTCCATTTCACTCGTTTAGAGCAACGAAATCGTATTTCAGGATTACAAACAAAAATAATTGAATCACTTCACCCAAATGTTAGTTTTTTGGATTAGAACTCAATTCCTTTTAATTTAACTTCAGAAAATATATTGCCCCATAATAGAATATCTAGGTGTTTATATAATTCCTAAGTTAAAGATATTAAAAAAATACTGAATACTGATTTATTTTTGCTCGACCCTCGGCATAGGGTTTCTAATTTAGTCATGCGGTTTCACTATATATACACGGATCTAAATTCGAGATAAAATCTTAAAAATGATCGATGAACTATATTTACAACCATCGTACATAAGTTCAAAGAAGTACTAATTGACGTTGCAAATGTTGAGTTGATGATGATTAAATTTAAGAGGACGAGGAAGATGATTTGTCGAGCATCATATACCACATAACTTGAACATCATCGTACCCACATGCCATCACTTCACCCTGTAATACACGATTAAGATCGTAGACTCCTCCACCTATATGACATCCATACATAATGTTAACAATGATCTAAATGACCAATTAATATACGATTGCGATATAATCTATTTAGCTAATTAAGCCGTTATTTATACCTTGTTGGGATTTCTTGTCAGATCTTGAAAGGTGATTTTGGTTGAAGAGAGTCCCAACTTTCCTGAATGGGGTTGTAATTGTGCGTACCCAACCAGCCATCGATCTATATGTGGATAGCTAGCTAGACTCAAGAAGAATTTAGATTTGATTGGAGAAAATGGAGAAAAAGATGAGGAGGAAGAAGAAGAAGAAGAAGATTTGTGAGACGAGGTTATTGAAGATGACAAAAATGATTGGCAACCCTACTCTAGCTAGCTAACTTCCGGTATATATAGAGCAACTAGTAAATGAATTCAATAGGGTATCATTTGTTTAATTATGAACTCAATAATGGATGATTTGATAGATGCACATGGTTGCATGCTCCTCAAAAATTTACTCACTCTTCTTGTCCGGTTCTCATTCTCCCACTCCACCTTCCTTACATTTAAAGAAGTTGAGGATCGCACCATTAGGCCATTATAAGCAGAAAAATTGATATAGATTCACTGAAAGTATTCAAATACGTTTCGGAATAGTTTTTCAAGCACCCAAAGAGGCACAATAAGAGCAATTTTCAAACTCAAGAACTACCGGATTATTGACTATTCTAATTTCATTGCTTTAAAATGGCGAATTCCTCTGCAACGTGACAAACAAATGGAAAATTCTAGAACCAGGACAACTGTTATTATTCAGATATGGGACAATTGATCTGGACCTTTAATCATTTCCCTCTTCACCCCCTTACTAATCTCAATGTTAAAATCATTCCCTTCTAGACCATTAAGATTGTGTCACCTCATGTCCCAGATTTGAACCAGGCCCTACTGTCCCAGCTATAGGCGCTCCCCAAACAAATATAGTAATCATAGAGCATACAGGGGAAGGAGACTTATCTAACAACTCCCATGTGGGAGTGTTTGTAACTGCTAACTACAAACTTGTAGTTGTAGGCAACTACGAAGTACTAACTACACTGATTAATGGCGGCTGTTCTGTACACATTGAGTGTACAATCGAATCCCATTTCCTTCCGTGAACCATCAATGGTCCCACCAACATACATTACGTTTTCTTTTTAATGGGCAAACAATGGTTTAGGGTTTTGGAAGAACTAAAAAAATAAATATATATATATATATATATGATGATGGAAAACAAATAAACTATAGCATCTCAAATATATTTTTCTTATGCTATCCACAAAATGTTTTTTTCTGTGTATTTTCAGCAAATAAATTAGCCAGGGCCAGGGGTGAACCCAAAGAACTCAACCGACTTTACCTGCTTTTAAATTTTAGCTTGGGGTCCGTTGAAATTTTAAGAGATTTAATCTCAGTTAAAAAATACTTTATAGCACTAACAAATCAATGAAAATGCAAAATTTAAGCCAAACAAAAAATAATCTAGTGGTCTTGTGTCGCCCCTTACTT
The DNA here is from genome assembly GCA_023531105.1 of Papaver atlanticum. Lineage (NCBI taxonomy): Eukaryota > Viridiplantae > Streptophyta > Magnoliopsida > Ranunculales > Papaveraceae > Papaver > Papaver atlanticum. The sequence continues at coordinate 850,045 of JAJJMB010002379.1, read as the reverse complement.
ACCAAATAAGTAATTTTACTACAAAAATTCATTTCCAGTAGAGTAAATTCCTGTCTTAGTCACTGCTAAGGTAGATTGTTGAATTCTGATCAAAAAAAAAAAAAAACAAAAAAAAAAGGTAGATTGTTGAACCGAAAATGTTATTCATCAAATTGGCAATAGTGTAATTGATGCCGAATCAATGGAGAGGGATCTAACACTTGAGGGTCCAAAATACAAGAAGGAGAGAATCTCCAGCAGATCCAACAATCACCTAATAATTACAAATAATAATGAATGAATGATACTCTAGCATATATGCCACATGCATCATGTGACCAATTAATTGAGTTTGAGCAGAATAATTATACCTAAAACTAACCACTTCAGTAACTAGAAGGACCTAGATTTCCTGTAATTCTATTCAGGAGATCAAAAGGGGTAAGAATCCGTAAGACACCAGTTGAACGAGTGAAGTTCACTACCGAAATTAGAGGAAAATATGATATATTCCCTCCGTCCAAGTTATTCACGCACACAAATCAAGTTTTTCTTACAAAATAAAGTGAATAAATGTGGATTTATAAATAGAGGAAGTTTTGGTTTGGTCCTGTTTTAGGTGGTCTCGTGTCAGTTTGGTCCACTGATAAAAATAGTAGCTCAGTTTGGTCCTTATAAAATAAAAAAATTCAGCTACAAGAGAAAAGGAAAAAACTAAACAACAGGACTATCGACTTGTAAACAAGCCGAAATACAAGGGTGGTTGGAAGAAGGTGGTTTAAAGCATACTTAGCTAGAATATGGGCAACGACATTCCCATCCCTGCTTTTATAAACAAATTTCACCTCAGTCATTTTCTTGCCTTGACACTAATTTGGAAGATTAACTCACGTAGACTCCAAGGGATATGAGCTTTTTCCTCAGTTAGAATCTTGACTACCTTTTCAGCATCACTTTCGATTATAACTCTTTGCATCATGTTTATAATAGCAAAGTCAGTGGCCAATAGAATAGCCCTGGTTTCAGCTTCAATTTGACTCAGCACCACATGAGACTTAGTTCCACACCCACTGAACTTGGTTTCGTAGTCTCTAGCCACCATAGCCCATCCTTCCTTAAAATCATCAAACGCAACATCCACATTTAGCTTTATCTAATTGACTTCAGGAGGTTGCCATTTCGTTGCAGTTTTTCTAGCTTGAATAGTATGGGTATGTACTTATCCTCCGGTAGAACTGAGATATAATAATTAAACCAGAAGACTGCTTCCTTGATGATGTTTTGGATTGAATGATTCCTACAGTTGAAAACTTTATCATTTCGATTCTTCCACAAGGCCCACATCACACAACTACCCAGTTTAAAAACTTCATAGTTCCCCTTCTCCTCAATCCATCTAGCAATGATTTGTTTGCAGTTCATACCATGATAGCTTTCAGTTCTGCAGACGAGAGGAGAACCAAAGAATGTTGTTACAGCAACTGGGCAATATAAGAATATGTGCTCAGTCTCTTCAGTTGGAGCACCACATAATCTTCATTCTTGATTTAAACCTGTGATGTGTTTTCTTCTTGAATCTGGCTAAGCCCTTGTGAACAACTCTCCATATAAACATGAGAAATTTTGGTGCTAGATCTTTTATATTCCAAAATCTTTTCCAAGGGAAAATATCGTTATGCGCATTAGAGCAGCTAGGTTGTTTATGTTTGAGAGTTTTTATAAAAGATTTGCAAAAGAACGGGTGATGTTTCCAGAGCAATTGATCTTCGGCATCTTTATCAGTATCTGGTAGGAATGTATTAAGGATCTATAAAGCGGAGCTGTCTTGGAAAAGATGGTTTATCTTATCTTCATTCCACCTGGTGGGACCTTGGAGTATTATGTCAAAGACCTTACAAATATTTTCCAGGACAATGTTCTCTTTCAGAGCAGGTCTGCTATTTGAATGATTATTGATCTAAGGATCTTTCATGACATGAACTTTGTTTCTTTTTCTAATGTTCCATATGAAGTTGTCTTTCATGTCTTCTCCAACTTCAATAATAGCTCTCCAAGTGGAAGAACTTATCGAGTTTGTTGTAGCTTCCCAGAAGGATTTATCTTTGAAGTATTTAACTTTCATTATTAAACCCCATTCACAATTCTCATCTTTAATTATTCTCCATACTAATTTTGCAATTTGAGCTCTGTTAAGATGAGATAATGATCTAATTCCTAAGCCAACATATTCTTTATCATCAAGAAATCTGCTCCAATTGATGAAGTGAGTCTTTCTAGTACTATAATTGTGACCCCACCAGAAGTTACAGACAATCATGTCCAACTTCGAAATTACGCTCTTAGGGAGAAGGGAGGTGACCATATAATAAGGGGGGATAAGACCCAAAACATGTTTTATCAGCACCGTGTTCCCGGCATGATTGAGGTGAATTCCTTTCCATCTAATAAGTTTGTTGACAAATTTTTCTTTCAGGAAATCAAAAGTTTTTACTTTGTTCGCAGAATTTAAAAGTTGTAATCCTAGATATTTATCATTGCTCTTCATTTGACTTACACCCAAGTTATCAACATCTTCTCTCCCTCTCTCGGCTTTTACTCCTTTACTAAAGTAGATAGATGATTTCTCAAGGTTTTCTTGCTTCCCTGACCATCTAGCATACACGGATAGGATGTCTTGTAGGCTTTGTACAACTCTATCATCAAGAGTTCCGAATAAGAATAAATCGTCAGCAAACATTAGGTGAGAAATGGATGGAGCCCACCTATTTACTCTGTATCCATTGTATATGCAGCTTGCTTCCATCTTCCTTATTATCCATGATAAACCATGGGAACAAAGAATAAAGAGATAAGGTGAGAGAGGGCATCCTTGTCGTAGCCCTGTCCCACTAGAAAATTGACCCTCCAAGGTACCATTTACAATAATAGAACAAGTCGCCATAGTTACACAGTTCATAATGATTTTATAGGCTTCACCATTTGTATTGTAGGCTCTAAGACACTGGCCTAAGAAACTCCAAGAGACTTTGTTATACGCTTTGCTAATGTCGATTTTTAGCGCAAAAGCACCTAAGACAGAGTTTGACTGATTCATAGAGTGAATTAGTTTTTTGGTTGTTAAGATGTTGTCTAAGATTAACCTACCTGGCACGAAAGCCGACTGAGATTTATCAACTAAGTTATTTAGCATAGGCTTTAATCTTTGAGAAGCAAAATAGTATTTGATTTTGAGCATTATCTTATACATAATGTTTCATAGAGCAATAGGTCTATACTCAATAGGTCTCGAAGGTTTTTCACTTTTGGAATTCGAACCAAGTTTGTATGATTAAGGCCAATAGGTAGAGTAGAAGAAGCAAAACAGTATTTGATCAAAGAGGTTACATCGTTACCAACTTTATCCCAACATTTTTTTTATAGAAAATAGGTGGCATGCCGTCTGGACCGGGTGATTTGAGAGAGCCCATAATCTTGAGTACCTGCCAAATATCCTCTTGAGTTTGGATGGAATTTAATACTTTGTTATCATTGTCCGTGAGCTTGTGATCAGAACTGAAATTGACTGCAATAAACTGGTCTTGTGGGTCTCTCTTGAAATTGCTGGAGAAATAATGCATGAGCAGTTTCGAAATGTTGTCATGCCCTGAAACCCAAGTATTATTATTATTCTGCAAAGATTCAATTGAGTTCTTCTTTCTTCGTTGCTTGACAAACATGTGAAAAATTTGCGTATTTCTATCTATATTGGGAATCCAGTTGTGCTTGTTTCTTTGCTGCCAGAATTTCCTTTCAACTTCCATCAAGTCTTCGATCTTTTTCTTCAGACTGTCTTCTTCACTTATAATGTCTCTTGTGTGGAAAAGCTTCTCCAAATCTAAAAGCTCCTTCTTAGCTTCCTTAACAGCCTTGGTAACATTTCCAAACGTTTTCGTACCCCACTTAGTAATACTGGCTCCAGCTTTCTTAATTTTATTTAGAGTATCTCTTGAAGCATTTCCCCAAGCCTTATGAACTTCATCCTGAAACTCTGGATGATCAATCCAGAAATACTCAAATTTATTCGCTGGTTTCTTTCTTTTACAAATCCCGTGAAGGTTGATATATATAGGAGAATGATTACCGCCGAGTCTTGGCAAGTGAAAAACAACAGCTTCAGGGAAACTTAGCCACCACGAAGAGGAGCATAGAAATCTATCAAGTCTGGCATAAATGGGAGAAGACATGACTGCATTGTTTGTCCAAGTGAAAGATGGACCACAATAATTTGTCTTGTATCATTCTGTTAAATTCCCTATTATGATTGAAAAGACGAGGGTACCCAAATACACCACAATCTTTTTGTTTCAACCTATAAGTCCTCTACCGAATGTGATCGTCTATGGACAGAGTCGAGACAATATGACAATTCGGTTCACACTTCGTGTGATCTTCTATGGATACGAAATAGATACAATACGACAATAAGATAACTTGTGTGATTGACTATGGATACAAGATCGAAACAATAGAACAACGAAGTATGTTACTTGATAATAGGTTCGGTATTAATCAAACTCTATAGGATCACTATCAAGTAATACAGAGTTAACATATATGTGTATTTTACTTTATTATAATAAATAATTATAATGCGGAAATCAAAGTAAAAGACACATCAAGATTTTGTTAACAAGGAAACTGCAAATGCAGAAAACCCCCGGGACCTAGTCCAGTTTTGAATACTCTCAGAATTAAGACGCTATACAAAATCTAAACCAACTTCGTAGAGTTGAGACCAAGAAGACTACCCCTAGCTACTTAGTTCCCTCGGTATCCCTGCGCCTTCGACTTCTAGAGTCACGCACGTGAATAGAAAATCCTTTGGATCGTATTCAAAATAGCAAAGGAAGAATCTGTTTGGTAACCACTCTAATCAATCTTTGCTACAAGATATAGATGAGTCGTTGACAAAGGCTCTTCCATTTAATATAATAAACTCTTTTGTATGGTTAGATCAATCTAACTTTAACTACCGAAATAGTCAAGTATAGATTCACACTCAATCAAAATAAATTTCAAAGAGATATATTGAGAATGCCGATCTCACGGAACTAATCAATCGAATAAATACGATTCTAGTTGGATCCCAGCCGATCAAGGTTTGTACACAATTCACATGATACGAAAACCAATAAAAAATCTTCTTCGTCTTCAAATCTTCTTTAATCTTCGATAACCTGCACAACACCACTTGAATCTCTTGTGATCAATCACACACAAAACGGAGTCTGTTAACAATGGATTATCACAAAATGTCTTTAGATCTAACAACAGTTCTAAAGATTCGATCTAGTTTGAGTGAATCTTATATCAGAAGAGAAGATTCTCAAGAATAAACAAACTAGGTCCAATCAAAGTTTCAACAATCGTTAGTCAACCAAATCAACCGAAAACTAATAACACTGGTATGAAAAAGTTTACACCAGGATTTACACCAAGAAAGGTTACCATAAGTGTATGAAAAGGTTTCTTTGACAATAAAAACCAACATCTAATGGCTTTGATTATTGTTTCTAACCTGTTATACTTAAGAATTTCAATCACAAATCAAGTTAGGTAATTAGGAATCATACACGTGGTATTTAGCCATATTCATCTTAACACAACTAGTTTAAATGACTCAAATGAAACTAGTTATAAAGTTGTTCAATTGCTATATTCTCATAGAAGTATACAAGAACACAATTGAAGCAAAATCGGTTTGATTCACTCGAATCAATTCATGAACATTATAGCCACGGTTTGCAAAGAATGCTTTCCTTAATATATAAATCTATTAGTTCATGAACAAACCGATTTTAGAACTGTAGTTACTCAAGTATGCAAACGGGTACGCATACTTAAGTAGCCGGTCTGAGTTTGGGTTCGCCAGTATGCGAACGGGTACGCATACTTAGTACACTTCCAAAACCCAACAGAAATTCCCGGACCTATACCTTACGTAAGTACACGTACCGGTATGTGTCCTTGGTACACGGAATTTCACAACTACAAGTACGCATACGAGTATGCATACTTTAGTTCCGGTCATGGATCACATACATGTAAGAATGCATACTATGTTTATAATCCAATAGTTCTAAACTCTATTTCAATCATTGAAACTTTCTTAGAGGATGACAATAGCCGTTTTCACACACTATTAGCATCAAAGCAATTTTCAAGTTATTGAAATAATCATAATGAAACATTCCAAGTCTACACCAAATGATTGTATCACACAAACAATGTAAGATGCTACTCGGTGATTTTCACATGATCATCTTTTGACTTTCGTCAAGAATATAAGATGAACTTGGTTGAAGCGAAGGCTTACCAACACATATTTCGAGAACTATGTAAGCGAGTTAAACTCATCTCGAAACAATAAATTGTTCCACTTATTCAAAAATTACCCAACATAATATGTGCACCCCAATTCTTTTGTGATCCTCACCGCATTTACTAGGGCTTCTTGGTGAGGATGTACTTTCAACACAATCAGGTTGTGTTGAGGTGAACAAAATCTTGCTCACCACAGGTATTCGAAACAAAATCATGCATGGACTCTAGGAATTTAACAACTTCCTTGAAACTTTCAATAACTGTTACATCCCTTTTTAAGATGTTATCCCTTGTCGAACTATTATCTGGGAGATCCTTCTTAATAGCACTCGTTGCTTTATTGATCTTCTTTGGTACCCATTTCCACTACACGAAATTAGGGAATTTGTAACGCTCGATTTTGTAACGGATATTTTTTAAGTAACGTCGTATCGACGTTGGTAACTTTGTAACGTTGGATAATCGTTGCAATAATTGGTATCTGTTACAGAGTTTCGGGAGGGTTGTGGCCCTTGTGGGTAATTACCTTCCTATCCTCAACTTAAATTGCAAAGTTACAATGTTACCCTCCATTACTAATATTAGCGCCTCTATTACTACTATCAGCTCCCAATTTCATCTCACACTCAAGGGCTACCCAGTCTCCCAACCATTCTGGCTTTTTTCTCCAACATTTTTTCCCCATTATAACACTTCATTTTAATTACCGAAAATCAGAAAACAAAATTAAAATCCGAAAACAAAATTAAAATCATCTGAAATTAGTTTTTCATTTAATATGTCTGAAAATTAGAATAAGAATCAGTTGGGAGGTAGATAAACAACTTAATGTGTTGATAGAAAAATGGTTGAGACATTACTACATCATATCTTTCACCTCCATTTATTTCACATCTCACCGACTTCTTGGTATATCCCTGTAGACGCCATCGGTTTCACCAGAAAATTCATCAGATTCAATTTGAGATTCAGTTGCAGGAAACTTCATCAACAAAATTGATTCAACCGATTCTTCTGTGACTCGTCGATTTCATTAAAGATTTAAGCTTAATCGATTTATCACAGAATAAATTGAGTTTGATTAAGATTTTTGAATCTATCGATTCTCCTGGGTTATCTTCAGCTATATATTAAGGTATTTCTTTTATTGTTTTCTTAATCGACAGTTTTTCAACATCTGGGGTTTATTAGTTTTAGAAATTGAGGATTATATATGTTGTTGTGAATTGTATTCTATTGTGGTGTGTTGATAAATCAGTGACTTTTTTAGGTTTAGTTGATAAACTTAGGTTACTAAGACATAGTACTTTACTTGTTTGTAGGATGTCAAATTTTATGGATAAATCTTGGATGCGTATAACAGACAATTATAGCCCAGAATACAGAGAAGGGTTTAGAAAATTCATTGATTTTGCAATGGCAAATGGTACTTGTGCAAAAACGTGTGCTTTCCCTTGTAGGAAGTGTGAAAATAGACATCGACATGGATTCTCAATTGTTATGACCCATCTGTATGAGCATGGTGTCGACAAGACCTACACCACCTGGAGCTTACATGGTGAGAGAAAGGATGATGCTTCAACAAGTCGTTCTAAGGGGAAGGTCGTAGTCAAAGAAACGCCTGATAAGCAATCAGATTATTTGAATTTGAATGATTTTATTGACTCTTCCTTTGGTATTCATCATGACCATGATGGAACACAAATTGGAGAATCACCCTTAGAAGATCCAGATGTCGAGAAGCGTTATAATAGGTACAAATCGTTAGCGGCGGAGAATTTATACCCTTCATGTGAAGACAATCTCACAATCCTCTCTGTTATGGTAAAACTGCATAATGTGAAGAAAACTTATAAAATTTTGGTTAACTGTGTCAACAGTTTGTTGGATTTGTTAAGAGAGTGGCTTCCGAAACCTAACAAGTTGCCCAAAAACTATGATGTTATGAGGTCAATGCTTAAGGATCTGGGGATGAAAGCGAAGGCTATTTATGCTTGTGAGAATCATTGTATTCTGTATTACGAGGAGAATGAGGATTTAATAGAGTGTACGGTATGCAAAACTCCGAGGTTTAAGTTGAAAGCTACCAAAGATGGTCCTGTGGTGACTAATGAACCTTGCAAAGTGCTGATATACTTTCATGTAGACGAAAAACTAAAAAAAATGTATTCTCTACCTTAGTGGGCACAAATTAAAATGAAGTTTCCGTTGTTTGCCGCGGAAGGAAGAAATGTTTGGCTTGGAATAACAACAGATGGGTTTAATCCTCATGGTGTACATACTTTAAGTTGGAGTTGTTGGCCTGTGATCCTTGTGGTTTATAATCTTACGCCTTCTATGTGTATGAAGTCTGAATTCCAAATGATGACTCTGTTGATACCTGGGCATAAGTCACCGGGTCAAGACATTGATGATTTTTTGCGGCCGCTGGTCAACAGGCTAAAAAAACTTTGGCATCAAGGTGTACAATCTTTTGATTCATTGAAATGGAGTATTTTACTCTGAAAGCAACTCTGATGTTTGGCATTCATGACTTGCCTGCTCAAGGTGTTTTAAGTGGATGTACCACTCATGGATACTGTGCGAGTGTTTGCTGCGCAGATGAAACTCGAAGTACTCATCTAGGTTACGGCAACAAGATTGTGTACACTAACTATCATATATTCCTTAAGTCAAGGCACCCATTTAGGGATGGGACTCTTTTGGGATTAGAGACACAAGAGCATAAAAGTGCACCGCTGAGGAAGAGGAAGGTGATTCTAAGCTTGTCACAGGTAAACGAAAGAGATATCAGTCTGATGAAGAGGAAGGTGATTCTGAGCTTGTCACAGGTGTTTTCTTCAAGAAGTGTATTCTTTGGGAAATTGAGTCGTATTGTGCCTTGACTATGCATCATTGTGTCGACGTGATGCACACGGAAAAGAACGTCATGGAACACATTATCTACACTATCTTTGATAAGGATAATAAGGCTATTGTTGCATGGAATAATCGTGAAAAATTGAAGGAGAATAAACTAAACTGTGGAGAGTGGAAAGAAAATAAAACAAATAAAGCAGTAGAGATGGTTCTGCTGTTTGTTTTGAGCCAAAAAGAGAAAACCGATTTTTGTCAGATTCTTCAAGATCTGAAAGTTCCCACAGGCTTTTCGTTGAATATAAGTAACAATATAAATATGGAGCAATTGAACTTGAGCAGCTTGAAGTCACAAGACTACCATGTGATTATGGGGTACTTATTACCTGTTCTGCTTCAACATGCCTTTCCAGGAGAGAAAGACTTGCGTACTGCGCTTCAACAAGTCATTTTGTATTTTATAATTTTGTGCTCAAAGGTGGTTACCAGAGAGTATCTGAACCAGGCTAAGTGGATGATTGCAGAGGCCATGTGTGTGCTCGAAAAGTATTTCCCAGCTTGATTTTTTGATATAAGCGTGCATAACATGGTTCATTTGGCTGATGAGGCCTTAGTTTGTGGACCTGTTAGGTATCGATGGATGTACTCATTCGAAAGGTGAATTGCTATTTTACCATTTATCCTTTATTTTTATTTATTTTTGTTGTTTTTGTACAGAAATTTACACGTACATACTGAATCAGGGCAATGAAGGAGTACAAAAACATCCCAAATAATAGCAGATACATTGAAGGGTCAATTACGAAGTCGACTGAAATTGATGACTGTGTTAGATTTTCCATGGAGCACATGAAATATGCTGATCAAGGAGGTCACAAACAAAATTTGGAGCCCTTCTTAAAGGATGAACATGAATTCAACGATGTGGGTTCTCTGCTTGATGAAAAGCCGGTTCAGGTGAGCCCTATTCAGTGGATGCAGATACGTCGGTGGGTAATTTTTCGGAATAATCCAGAAGGTCTCGATGTTTATTACAGGTATTGGTTGGCCATGTTTTGTTTGTATGTGGACAATGGGTTATTCTATTTATATTTTAATACTATGTATGTTAAATGTAGGGATTATTGCGAGAACTGTGAAGCTGATGGGGTTGCAATGGAGGAAGTTGAGACGCAAACCAAGTTCCTTAGTTGGATGTATGAAAAGGTTTGCATTGGCGCTCCTGTTTGTTAGCGTAATAATGATGCAGTATACTGATGTGTTGATTTTATTTTCTCTTTCATAGCTTAGATCAGAAGACAAAATGGATACAGATATGTGGCGTTACGTTAGAGGTCCAGTGTCTCAGAAAGAGTACAAAAGATACCGTGTGAATGGATTTAGTTTTTGTTCCCAAGCAAACCAGGAAAAGGCTAAGACCCAGGACAGTGGTGTCACCGTGGTTGCATCAACCACTTTTAGGAGATCGAAAAGGGACAAAAGACATGTTACTAACCTAACCAGGTGGTATGGGGTGATCAGACAAATCCGAGAGTTGAATTATGGTACATTTAAAGAAACTGTCTTCTACTGTGATTGGGTGAAGGTAGAGAATGGAATAAAGATCTGCCAGGATTCAGATTCTCGCTGAAGAGGCTGCCCAAGTTTTCTACTCCAGAGACGTAAAACATCCAGATTGGTGGGTTGTTATTCATACGCCGAGAGGAATGACTGCAGATGTGGACAAAGCAGAGATACCAGGTCGCGACAGTTTTCAAGATATTTTAGCAGAGGAACCACATTTACGTAAATTTTTGGAGTAAAAGCGTCTCCCTAGAACAAAGAAATGAAAAATCTCTAATATATATGCGATTAGTAAGTTTCCTTTATAATGCTGGTCTTGAATATATGCAGATTCCAATTGCAAGATACTTTGTATTTGATCAGATTAATGCTGGTCTTGAATAACAATTTGTTGTTTTTTTCACTCCCCCCCCCCATTTTTACACATATTTGCTTACAGATCCTTGTGTAAGTTACTTTATTGCTTCCGCCCCACTTTTTAGCCGCCCTTAAGTTAGAAGATGTTGTTTCCACCCAACATCTCTTTTTATCACTACCATTCAAACACTACCTTTCCTAACAAAATCATCTTCTTTGGAAAAGTAGTTTATGTTTTCTACTTAGAGATAAAAAACCAGCAGTTATTAGTTGCTCTTCAATAGTACAGAAGCTGAAGTAAGTGAGAAAACAGCAAAATCATCTTCAATTTTAGTTGCTTCTGAATCTTTGAATAAACCATACTCTTCAATCTTCATCTACATAGGTATGGGTTTGTATTCTTTTAAGTGCTGTTTTTCTTCATCTTCCTCTGCATGATTGCATAAAAATGGATTCTCTTTTTTATGATCCTTTTTTCTTTGTTGCAAAGAGAATGCAGAGAAGTGTAATAGCACTTAATGTATTATTTTAATTTTTTTTGTTACTCTGTGTTGTGGTACACTATCTAGTGGGAACACTTTGTTTGTGTTGGTGGTGTGTGGTTGATTTAAGAATTAAGCGTAATCATGATATGTGTTTTGTTTGAATTACATTATTCTACTATGCATATGTGTTTGATTTAAGTTTTGTGGTGGTTGTTAACCTTTTTTTTTCCTAGGGTTTGATCTGTTTTTCAGTGAAAATGCAGATTGTTTATGTTGTTGTTTTTGATCTGTTTTTGAATGAAAATGAAAATTGTTGTCTCTCTTGCAATGTATTTGGTTTTGTTTAACACCAAAGTAATTGTTTTGCAGCAATACTTTTTATACACTTCTGTATGGCGTTAAGGAGGAGCCGCAGTCCTGATTCGTCACATGAGAGGGAGAGAGACAGGAAAGGAAAGAAGCCTAAGGTCTGCTGTTCGGATGATGAACCAGAGGAAGGCAGCTCCAAGGATCCTCTTGCTGAGTCTTATAAACTGATTGAGCTCATGACCGCTGAACAGTTGAAATATCTCCAGAAGCGTGTGAACGACTTCGTCGCATGTCATGAAATAGGGCTCAAAGTTAAAGAGGATGAAGCGGCACGCCGGAGGAAGGCTGCTGAAGAAGCTGCTTTGCAAGAGGAGTATGACAAGTTCAGAGAAGAACAGTTTCGTCGTGCACAGGCATTACTTGTAGCAAGTATGCCGCGATATCCTCCACAAGTAGATTTTCTGGCCTCTGATGCTGAATCTGATGTTGAACCAGATTGGGAACCTTTTCAGCATGTGCCTGAGCTATACTCACCAGATGAGGAGGTAGAGCAGCTCGCGCAGGCTAATTTGGAGGAAGAAATAGAAGCAGAAAATTGGCATGACTTTCTCATGGGGCATGTTGATCCAGAAGAGGAGGAGTATGCTCAAGCACTAATGGATGCTGAAGATAACGACGATGATGATGAAGACTATGAGGAAGATGAGACAAGTGAAGTCATCAACGAAGATGATGAAGAAGAGGATGAAGATGAGGAAGAAGAGGAAGAGGAGGAAGAAGATGAAGAAGATGAATATGAGGAATATGATGGATATGACTTGTATGAGGAAGATTCTACAGATGATGATGAATGAGGATGATGGATTATGAGATTGTTCTAACTGCTGATGGATGAACTAACTTTTTGCCGGTATGTTTTGGTATATATATATATATATATACTTAGTGGTGATACCTAGAGGTATATTTTTTGGTTTACGTTTTGGTATATTATTAACAAAACAGAACAATTGCTATGTGGATGATACGACGACGGAATATTTTTTGTTCAGAGATCGCTATGTGGATGTGATCTCTGTTTTTCAGTTTCCCTGTAGCACACCATTTGAAGACATTTTGTGTATGCTGTGTAAAACAAATTTGAAATGGAATGGACCTGTTCCGACTGGGCTATTTTCTGATTTTTTGAAATCAAAGAAGTTTTTATACGCTTATTCTGGCAGGGGTATTTCGTAATTTTAAAATCACCGAAAAATTTGATGCACCTGCTCCGACAGGGGTATTTCGTAAATTTGAAATCAAGGAAAATTTTATGCACCTGTTCCGGCAGGGCTATTTTAGTAATTTTTGAAATCACCGAAAATTGAACCTGTTTCGGTAGGAGTATTTTCGTAATTTTTTAAAAACACAGAAAAATGCACTTGTTTTGTAGGGGTATTTTCGTATTTTTTGGTAATCTTATATACTAAGTTCCGTAATAGGTTGAAGAATCCACTCATGAACCATCAAATCTGATATTTTGACACCTCAAACCTCACCTGGACGAGAACATCGGGTCTGTATATGGTAATCTTGTAACCTAAGTTCAATAATAGGTTGAAGTTTCATCCAATATGATATTTGACACCTCAAACCTCACCAAGATGAGAACATCGGGTCTGTATATGGCAATCTTGCAACCTGAGTTCAATAATAGGTTACAGTTTCATCCAATCTGATATTTGACACCCCAAACCTCACCTGGACGAGCACATCAGTTCTGTATATGGTAATCTTGCAACCTGAGTACAATAATAGGTTGCAGTTTCATCCAATCTTATATTTGATACCTCAAACCTTACCTGGACGGGAACATCGGGTCTGTATATGGTAATCTTGCAACCTAATTCAATAATAGGTTGCAGTTTCATCCAATCTGACATTTGACATCTCAAACCTCACCTGGACGAGAACATCGGGTCTGTATATGGTAATCTTGGTACCTGAGTTCAATAAATAAGTTGAAGTTTCATCCAGTCTGATATATTTGACATCATAAACCTCACCTGGACGGGAACATCGGGTCTGTATATGGTAATTTTGCAACCTGAGTTCAAAAATAGGTTGCAGTTTCATCCAATCTGATATTTGACATCTCAAACCTCACCTGGACGGGAACATCGGGTCTGTATATGCTAATCTTGCAACCTGAGTTCAATAATAGGTTGCAGTTTAATCCAATATGATATTTGACACCTAAAACCTCACCTGGACGAGAACATCGGGTCTGTATATGGTAATCTTGCAACCTGAGTTCAATAATAGGTTGCAGTTTCATCCAATCTGATATTTGACACCTCAAACCTCACCAGGACGGGAACATCGGGTCTGTATATGGTAATCTTGCAACTTGAGTTCAATAATAGGTTGAAGTTTCATCCAATCTGATATTTGACACCTAAAACCTCACCTAGACGAGAACATTGGGTCTGTATTTGGTAATCTTGCAACCTGAGTTCAATAATAGGTTGATGTTTCATCCGATCTGATATTTGACACCTCAAACCTCACCTGGACAGGAACATCGGGTCTGTATATGGTAATCTTGAAACCTGAGTTCAATAATAGGTTGCAGTTTCATCCACTCCGATATATTTGACATCATAAACCTAACCTGGACGGGAACATCGGGTCT
>JAJJMB010002379.1:824389-835449 GCA_023531105.1 Papaver atlanticum | reverse complement strand
TGGACGGGAACATCGGGTCTGTATATGGTAATCTTGCAACCTGAGTTTAATAATAGGTTGCAGTTTAATCCAATCTTATATTTGACATCATAAACCTCACCTGGATGGGAACAGCGGGTCTGTATATGGTAATCCTGCAACCTGAGTTCAATAATAGGTTCCAGTTTCATCCAGTCTTATATTTGACATCTCAAACCTCACCTGGACGGGAACATCGGGTCTGTATACGCTAATCTTGCAACCTGAGTTCAATAATAGGTTTCAGTTTCATCCAATCTGATATTTGACACCTCAAAACTCACCAAGACGAGAACATCGGGTCTGTATATGGTAATCTTACAACCTGAGTTCACTAATAGGTTGCAGTTTCATCCAGTCTAATATTTGACATCTCAAACCTCACCTGGACGAGAACATCGGGTATGTATATGGTAATCTTGCAACCTAAATTCAATAATAGGTTGCAGTTTCATCCAATCTTATATTTGACATCTCAAACCTCACCTGGACGAGAATATCGGGTCTGTATATTGTAATCTTGCAACCTTAGTTCAATAATAGGTTGCAGTTTCATCCAATCTGATATTTGACATCTCAAACCTCACTTGGACGGGATCATCGGGTCTGTATATGGTAATCTTGCAACCTGAGTTCAATAATAGGTTGCAGTTTAATCCAATTTGATATTTGACACCTCAAACCTCACCTGGACGAGAACATCGGGTCTGTATATGGTAATATTTCAACCTGAGTTCAATAATAGGTTTGCAGTTTCATCCAATTTCATATATTTTACATCATAAACCTCACCTGGATGGGAACATCGGGTTTGTATATGGTAATCTTGCAACCTGAGTTCATTAATAGGTTGCAGTTTCATCCAATCTGATATATTTGACATCATAAACCTCACCTGGACGGGAACATCGGGTTTGTATATGGTAATCTTGCAACCTGAGTTCAATAATCGGTTGCAGTTTCATCCAATCTGATATTTGACATCTCAAACCTCACCTGGATGGGAACATCGGGTCTGTATATGGTAATCTTGCAACCTGAGTTTAATAATAGGTTGCAGTTTCATCCAATCTTATATTTGACACCTCAAACCTCACCTGGACGAGAACATCGGGTCTTTATATGGTAATCTTTCAACCTGAGTTCAATAATAGGTTTGCAGTTTCATCCAATCTGATATTTGACACCTCACCTGGACGAGAACATCGGGTCTGTGAAAAGACGAGGGTACCCAAATATACGTCAATCTAAAACTTTTCCACCTATAAGTCCTTTCTACGAAAGTGATTGTCTATGGACTGAGTCGAGAAATTACAACTAATCGGTTTACACTTCATGTGATCGTCTATGGATACGAGATCGAGACAATACGACAACAAGATAACTTGTGTGATTTACTATGGATACAAGATCGAGATAATACAACAACAAAGTATGTTTACTTGATAATAGGTTCGGACTTAACCAAACACTATAGGATTGCTATCAAGTAAATAGGAATTAATGTTTGTGTATTTTACTTCTAATTATAATAAAACAATTATAATTTCGGAAATAGAAAAGTAAAAGACACAGTAAGATTTTGTTATTGTGGAAACTGCAAATCCAGAAAAACCCCGGGACCTAGTCCAAAATTGAATACTCTCATAATTAATCCGTTATAAAAAATCAAACCAACTTCGTATAGTTTAGACCAAGCAACTAAACCTATAGTTCACCTAGTTCCCTCAGTATCCCTGCACCTCCATCTTGCAATAAGTCACGCACTTGGAACAATTCCTTTGGTTCGTATTCCAAACAGTAAAGGAATAACAAATTTGTTCGGTAACAACTCTTTTCAAACAACGTGATATGAGTTTGACAAAAGGCTCTTCCGTTTATCCCAATAAACTCCTTTGTCAGATTCTTAGATCTATCCAATAACAACTACAAAAGTAATTGTTTAGATTTTTCAATCAATACCTTTAATCACAAAGAATTGTATTGATGCCGATCTACTCAACTAATCAATCCAATCTATCACAAAGATAAACCGATTATAATTGGATCCCTTTCCAGCCGAAAAAGGTTTTGTGCACACCAAAGATTATGAACCCAAATCAGAAATCTTCTTCGTCTTCAAATCTTCTTTGATCTTCAATAAACACCAGCACACAAACAACTTGAATCTCTTGTGATCAATCACACACAGAACGGAGTCTGTTAACAATGGATTATCACAAGACGTGTTTAGATCTACAAACAGTCTAAAGATCTCCCGCCGAAACTTCGATCTAGTTTGAGTGAATCTTATATCAAAAGAGAAGATTCTCAAGCATAAACAAACTAGGTGCAATCAAATTTCAACAACCGTTAGTCATTCAAATCAATCGAAAATTAATAATAAACTGCAATTATCTAATTTCCCACCAATGGTACTAATAGAGCTTCTCAATCCCAAAGAAGTATTTTAACCGAGCGGCCGTAAGAGATTTCACCTAATTAGGTTACTTTCCTCTCCGAATAGGTGGCTCCACCAGTAACAACACAACTAGGTAGTTTTGCGGGCTCTGAGGATTAGTTTGCTAGAAATGCAAACTTCAGTATTTATAGACAAGGAAGTTTTGACACCAAGGAATTTCCAAAACCGAAAATATTCTCAAGATATGCAATATATTTCACAATTCGGTTTTCATAATTCCTAGAAATGCTCTGTCCAAATATTGACCAAAATCTCAGTAGAAAATCTCCAACTAGTAGATGCACAT
Organism: Papaver atlanticum; assembly: GCA_023531105.1. Taxonomy (NCBI): domain Eukaryota; kingdom Viridiplantae; phylum Streptophyta; class Magnoliopsida; order Ranunculales; family Papaveraceae; genus Papaver; species Papaver atlanticum. The sequence continues at coordinate 832,684 of JAJJMB010002379.1, read as the reverse complement.
TACTAATTTTTTATTTTCTAAAGATATGCATTTTAATTGATGGAAATTAAAAGCATATAAAATTAAAAACCTTAATTAAAAGATTCTCAATTTATTTCGATCCAGGATTCTCCTTTAGCTATTAAGGAATATCTTTGAACAATAAAAGATAAGAGTTACCGCACATGTTCAAAGTATGTCGACATCTTTACTTTGTAAATCCTTTTTCATATTTACAATCTTGGAACCGATTTGCCACACTTCCAAACAAGTTTAGAATTGGTTCATCTGACTTCCAAGAACTATGTGATTGATTATCCTATCAAATCACCATTAATGGGTTTCACGGTTCTACCACCAAGTGGGTACTAGGATCGGTTACACTAGTTACCATAAAATGGCTAACTAAGTACTAGGATCGGTTACCACTTCTTATGGTAAAACTTGTGATCGGTTGACCAAGTTATAGGATCGGTTACACCAACTTACTAAAACTTGTTAAACCTCTTACAAGGATCGATTACACTCTCTCTTGTGATCGGTCACACCTCTTACTAGGATCGGTAACCCAATGTCCAGTATTTAGTCACACCAATTTCAAGATATCGATCTTTCCATCTCAGGTGATTACTTAAGATCGGTTTCACTAATAAAAGTCATACCAATACAAAAGTCAGGCCTTGTGAATAGTTTTACCAAGATACATAAACAAGTTATGAACGGTTATACTAAACACACATATTGGTAATTCAAAAAGATTTGCAATGAATAATAATACCAATAAGCCTATCGATTTCCCTTTCGATTCACAAAACAAGTTTATGAATTTACTTCCTTTAAAGGAATGTAAAACATTGTTTCCTTTGACGAAATGTTAACCCATACCCATACATAATCACAATAGCATTCATACGATTATGTCGATTTTTTATATACGAAGTTCAAAAGATAGACGTTATACTTCGTATTGTAATTCCTTAATTCTATGTCTAACTAGAGTATAATCATTCACAGCTTCGCAGTTATGTTTTCAATATGCACGACTTGAAAGATACGTTAGGAATGAAACAGTTCAAGTCAAATATTACTAACCTCAAGTGGAAGGATGATGTCGTCGTTGTAGTTCTTTACTTCTTCACATTCTTCAAGTCTTCACGTAATACTTGTAAGTCTCATATCCTAGTAACTTTCTAGCTAACCTATACGAAGTTGACTCTAATAAATAATCAAGCGACTCTTTAAATGAGTTTTGGTTCACTAAAATATGACAACCAAACTTTACATACCAACGCTTGGTGGGTTAAACCGAGCTATGCTTTAACAATCTTCCCCTTTGTCAATTTTAGTGACAAAGCTCTTACATCATATGGAAAAAAATTTACAAGAATTCATTACACATACGCTTGATTCCAAGTTTCAACAGCACAATAACCTGTATACATTCAATCCTTTAAATGCCGTTGTTGATATTATAATAACAAAGCTAATACTCCCCCTAAAGGTGAGATAGGTAGATTTTCAATCCGCACGTCTTTGTTATTCCCTTTGTAGTTAAGATAACCACAAGTATCAATATGATATGCTACTCCCCCTTAGTCTATGCTTTACTCTTTCGTTAGATATAACGTTTAAGCACCATTGTCATTTCCCTTAGTGATATCAAATCACTTGTTTACTCCATATATTTCTCCCCCTTTTTGTCACGAAATGACAAAGGTACGAGAAAATAAAGGACAAACCGAAAGGATCTTACAAATCTTACAAAGAGACTTGCAACCTATAAGAGTTAAGCACGAGGGTTCCACACACCATTTTTGATAACCAATATCAAAACCGTAACTACAAGTAATTTTGTTTTGATATGTTACCAAGAAAACAATTGCCCGAAACAATTTTTCCTAATAGTTTAGCAAATCAAAAATTGACTAACATCTTAGTTCTTTTGCTAAACCGATTGTACAAATACAATCGCTTGTTCGATAAGACCAAAATAAGATCAGAATTAACTCTATTTTTCTCATCAAGCTCTAATTATTCTCATCAATAACTTAGACCTTTCACTTTTAAACAAGACAAGTACTAGGTTAGTTAACTAGCATTTCTTGTTAAGGCATTCGATTAGACCTGAATAACCGAAACCTTCACTTTGATAAGTCTAACTAAGATCAGAATTAACTTAGTTTCTATTATCCGGAATCCAATTGGACTAAACAATTGATCCTGAAAACTCTTTTGTTAAGCCATAAACAATCCATACAAACCAAATAAATCAACTTGTATAATCACTTACCTCAACCGGAAGCAATTGAAACAAACATAGACATTATAGTACCGCAATTGCACCGAAATTTTGTAAGCCTAAACAATTGATACCAAACAATAAAGCAAGATAACAATAGTTTTTCTTAACCGGAAACAATTGAATCATACACACATGCATACACAAATAATGGAATAAACATCAACTGTACCGAAATTTTGTTAAGCAAAAGCAATAAATATATGCAATAAAATCATGCTTTTCTTAAACAGGAAAACGATTAACTAACAAAGTCGTTACCTTAAGTTCCACATCCTCTTCTCCCCTTAAGATATGTCATTAAGCGCCAGTTCAAGATAGAACTCTCCCCCGTTGCGTTGTCATCCTCTCGCAAGACAAAAGAACAACAACAAAGAGCAACCTTTACTAGAGAAAGGTTGAAAACCGGTTTTAACTATTGCAATGCAAAAGTTGAAACCCCGAAACACATATTCTTTTATGCTAAACCAAAACGATTCAACATATTGTGACTTTTTCACATATTGTTTCAATCAGAACCCCTCATGATCCTTTGATAAATCCTACCAACATGGGCTAGAACTCAATCCCGCTAAATCAAAAAGTCACCCAAACCATAAGGGTTCATACAATATGAGATCGAATATTAAGGTCATGAAAACCGAAATCAAACATTCCATAAACATACATAGCAATAATATAAAGCATTCAAGCACATGCTATGTAATCGAAAACTATCACAAGAAAAATTATAAACTAATAATTTTATTCATAAATAATAAGATAGTTTTATTCAAAATAGACCTTATACAATTTATTGAAAGAAATCAAAAACTGATGTCTATCTTCCTAGATTAAGCATCACAGTAAATAACTTAATCTCTAGTGGTGATCTTATTGTTTACTTTGGTTTCCTCAATACTCAAACTTTTGAAGCGTGTCTCAAGAGACTTGTCTGCAACCACTTTCTGTTTTTCAAGTTCTTCAACAAGAACTTTGAGTTCAGCAAGAACACCTCTTGTTTGGTCAATTCTTTTTTTAAGCCAATCTTGATGCTGAACTGTCATAATGAGGTTGGTTCTCAGTTCTTCAAAACCTTGGATATAGTGAATCATACTATCAAAACGAATACACTTGGTTTCAGTTGGATCTTGTAAATTGTAAGATAACAGACATGACTCATCTTGTGATCCAACAGAGCTATCAGAATCATAATCAGACATGATTTTTGATATGTTTTTCTTCTTCCTCTCTGTATTGATTCCTTGACAATCCTTAACCTTTTGAGCTTCCTCCTTATTATCCTTTGAGACACTGCGAGTTACTGGTTATTTAAACAGGGATTGATCAGGGTTTCTGAATACAAGCAAGAGATAGTTTCTCTTTAAGAAGAGACAACTTTGGACCGAAAATATCAGGAAATTCCGAAAATATAAAAGAATATATTCTATTTCCTTTGTCCGAACTTCTCATGCTGGAAGGTTTATTAAAATTCGAAAATTCTAAATAAAACCTATTATTGGAAGATCATGTTAAACATGAACAATTTTTAGACAGACATGGATTCGCAGTCATCCATAAAATGTCATAGATTTTTCTTCTCAACAAAAAATAAATAAATTGTGCTCTCGTTTTATTGTGCTTTTCCCATCTAAAATTATGAGCATGAAGGATGGGTTTGCACAATCTCCATACAACTAGGTTGTATCGGAGTAAGCTTTTTCTAGCTTACATCGTATATCAGAAACATAGTTCATGTTTCTCTTTGGGAATTTCTGCCCAAAATATTTTCTCCCAGGATAATGATCTTTTCTAACTCTAGAGATTTGATCATGTGGAGAAGCTGTACTGATGTGAGAATTTTCAGAGATACATAAATTTCTCTTAATTCTATCAATGAGATTTTCATAAGATTTTCTCATTCTAAGGACTTCCTTATGATGCACATCAGCATGATTATCTGAAACAATTATCGAAAGTTCCTGATTGTTTATTTTGGCAGAGATTCTATCTTTCCCTTTCTTCTGGAGTCGTTCTTCATCAAAACAAGAATTGTTTCGATATGGATAAGGATGAACCTTTTCCAGAAGCGATTATCAACTCTTTCTTCTAATTCTTTTGAGTTGAACTTGTCGGGTTGTGGTATATTCTGTCTTTCTACTGAGGAATGATCTTTCAGTTTTTTAAAACAAGAAACTTCCTTTAATATTTTTACCACCGTATTTTTAAGAAGTCTAAGTTTCCTGTTAAGTGACTGAAGGTTGTATTCCTTAAGATCACGCTCATGGAATCGGTTCAAAGTTTCCTTTGGATAATATTTCATCTGATCATCAGTAGATGTAGAAGGTGGTTTCTCATCCTCTTCTGACTTGATGTAGTTAGGAAAACTACCATCATCTTGATCTGTTTCAGATGTGACTAAACCAGTTTTATCACAGTATGTAAAAGTCGAGCAAGGACTTTTAGTTTTCTCATTATCAAGACAAATTACAACAACATCATTAGTCAGAGTCATAGTATGAGTCTCTTGATCAAGTGTAAGAGATTTACCAATGGCTTCTAGTTTGACAGTGAGATCCATATTCTCTTTGGCTAGAGCATTTAGTTGAATGTCTTTTTCTATGATCTCATTCTTAAGAAGATTAGATTCTGTCTCTAATATCAACATCCGTGAAGATAGAGATCTTATAGGCTGTAGGAGTTTTACCAACTCTTTATCAGTATCTTCTTTTCCATCAGAGATTGACAAAGATGTTTTCGCAACTCCAGTATCATGAGTCAACGAAGTAGTAACATCTTCAACATTTGAGTATTCATACTCTTGCTTACGTTAATTGAATCAGACATAGATTCGATTCTTATAGGTTAGATCGCACCAAACACAGATTGTTAGATCTTTTCGTGTGTTGCCTGCTCTGATACCAATTGAAAAGACGAGGGTACCCAAATATACCTCAATATAAAACTATTCCACCTATAAGTCCTTTCTCCGAAAGTGATTGTCAATGGATACGAGACAATACAACCAATCGGTTCACACTTCGTGTGATCGTCCATGGATACGGGATTGAGACAATACGACAACAAGCTAACCTATGTGATTTACTATGGATACAAGATTCAAGATAATACAACAATGAAGTATGTTTACTTGATAATAGGTTAGTACTTAACCAAACACTATAGGATTGCTATCAAGTAAATAGGAATTAACGTTTGTGTATTTTACTTCTAATTATAATAAAAAAAAATTATAATTACGGAAATAGAAAAGTAAAAGACACAACAAGATTTTGTTAACAAGGAAACTGCAAATGCATAAAAACCCCGGGACCTAGTCCAAATTTTATTACTCTCGGAATTAAGCCGCTATACAAAATCAAACCAACTTCGTATAGTTGAGACCAAGCAACTAAACCTATAGTTCACCTAGTTCCCTCAGTATCCCTGCGCCTCCAACTTGCAATAAGTCACGCACTTGGAACAATTCCTTTGGTTTGTATTCCAAACAGTAAAGGAACAACAAATCTGTTCAGTAACAATTATTTTCAAGCAACGTGATATGAGTTTGACAAAAGGCTCTTCCGTTTATCCAAATAAACTCCTTTGTCAGGTTCTTAGATCTATCCAATAACAACTACCAAAGTTATTATTTAGATTTTTCAATCAATACTTTGAATCACAAAGAATTGTATTGATGCTGATCTACACAACTAATCAATCCAATCTATCACAAAGATAAACCGATTATAGTTGGATCCGTTTCCATCCGAAACAAGTTTTGTGTAAACCAAAGATTATGAACCCAAATCAGAAATCTTCTTCGTCTTCAAATCTTCTTTGATCTTCCATAAACACCTTCACACAAACAACTTGAATCTCTTGTGATCAATCACATACAGAACGGAGTCTGTTAACAATGGATTATCACAAGACGTCTTTAGATCTACAAACAGTCTAAAGATCTCCCGTCGAAACTTCGATCTAGTTTTAGTGAATCTTATATCAGAAGATAAGATTCTCAAGCATAAACAAACTAGGTGCAATCAAAGTTCAACAACCGTTAGTCAATCAAATCAATCGAAAACTAATAATAAACTGCAATTATCTAGTTTCCCACCAACGGTACTAATAGAGCTTCTCAATCCGAAAGAAGTCTTTAAACCAAGCGGCCGTAAGAGATTTCGCCTAATTAGGTTACTTTCCTCTCCGAATAAGCGGCTCCACCAGTAACAACACAACTAGATAGTTTTGCTGGCTCTGAGAATTAGTTTGCTATAAATGCAAACTTCAGTATTTATAGACAAGGAAGTTTGGACACCAAGGAATTTCCAAAACCGAAAATATTCTCAAGATATGCAATATATTTCCAAATTCGGTTTTCATAATTCCTAGAAATGCTCTGTCAAAATATTGACCGAAATCTCAGTAGAAAATCTCCAACTAGTAAATGCACATTACTAATTTTTTATTTTCTAAAGATATGCATTTTAATTGCTGGAAATTAAAAGCATATAAAATTAAAAACCTTAATTAAAAGATTTTCAATTTATTTCGATCCGGGATTCTCCTTTAGCTATTAAGGAATATCTTTGAACAATAAAAGATAAGAGTTACTGCACATGTTCAAAGTATGTCGACATCTTTACTTTGTAAATCCTTTTTAATATTTACAATCTTTGAACCGATTTGCCACACTTCCAAACAAGTTTAGAATTGGTTCATCTGACTTCCAAGAACTATGTGATTGATTATCCTATCAAATCACCATTAATGGGTTTCACGGTTCTACCTCCAAGTGGGTACTAGTGTCGGTTATACTAGTTACCATAAAATGGCTAACTAAGTACTAGGATCGGTTACCACTTCTTATGGTAAAACTTGTGATCGGTTGACCAAGTTATAGGATCGGTTACACCAACTTACTAAAACTTGTTAAACCTCTTACAAGGATCGATTACATTCTCTCTTGTGATCGGTCACACCTCTTACTAGGATCGGTTACCCAATGTCTAGTATTTAGTCACACCAATTTCAAGATATCGATCTTAACATCTCATGTGATTACTTAAGATCGGTTTCACTAATAAAAGTCATACCAATACAAAAGTCAGGACTTGTGAATAGTTTTACCAAGATACATAAACAAGTTATGAATGGTTATACTAAACACACATATTGGTAATTCAAGAAGATTTGCAATGAATAACAATACCAATAAGCCTACCGATTTCCCTTTCGATTCACAAAACAAGTTTATGAATTTACTTCCTTTAAACGAATGTAAAACATTGTTTATTATGAAGAAATCTTCATCCATACCCATACATAATCACAATAACATTCATACGATTATGTCGATGTCTTATATACGAAGTTCAAAAGATAGACGTTATACTTCGTATTGTAATTCCTTAATACTATGTCTAACTAGAGTATAATCTTTCACAGCTTCGCAGTTATGTTTTCAATATGCACGACTTGAAAGATACGTTAGGAATGAAACAGTTCAAGTCAAATATTACTAACCTTAAGTGGAAGGATGATGTCGTCGTTGTAGTTCTTTACTTCTTCACATTCTTCAAGTCTTCACGTAATACTTATAAGTCTCATATCCTAGTAACTTTCTAGCTAACCTATACGAAGTTGACTCTAGTAAATAATCAAGCGACTCTTTAAATGAGTTTTGGTTCACTAAAATATGACAACCAAACTTGACATACCAACGCTTGGTGGGTTCAACCGAGCTATGCTCTAACAGTCTGTATATGGTAAGCTTGTAACCTGAGTTCAATAATAGGTTGTAGTTTCATCCAATCTGATATATTTGAAATCTCAAACCTCACCTGGACGAGAATAGTCTGTATATGGTAATTTTGGGTTCAACCGAGCTATGCTCTAACAGTCTGTATATGGTAATCTCTCAACCTGAGTTCAATAATAGGTTGCAGTTTCATCCAATCTGATATATTTGACATCTCAAACCTCACTTGGACGAGAACATCGGGTCTGTATATGGTAATCTTGCAACCTGAGTT
>JAJJMB010002379.1:791723-824379 GCA_023531105.1 Papaver atlanticum | reverse complement strand
GGACGAGAACATCGGGTCTGTATATGGTAATCTTGCAACCTGAGTTCTATAATAGGTTGCAGTTTCATCCAATATGATATTTGACATCTCAAACCTCACCTGGACGAGAACATCGGGTCTGTATATGGTAATCTTGCAAACTTAATATGTCTTGTTTTGTTTCCGATTATGTTTTTGACCACAATTTTGACCAACTTGACCACAAATTTGACCAACTTGACCACAAATTTGATCAAATTGACCACAATTTTGACCAACTTTAGCTCGATCCGGACGCCTTTGACCTAGATATTTTGAGAGAAAAGAAAATATCTCCTTTATTATTGTACTCTTCTTTCTTGTCCGAAAAAGTAAGGTTTCAATTTTGGGTCTCAAATTTCGTTCCCTCTCAAATCCCCACTCTGATACATCTTTTAGATTTCAATTCCCTCTCAAATTTGAGAAACCTTTTCTTATTCCCTCTCAAATTTCATTTCCCCCCTTCTCAAATTTTCAGAATGATTTCAAATCTAATCCTTCTCTATAAACAGAGGGAGATGAAGATATTAATTTCTATCCCTTCATTCTCACCATCCTCCTTCGCGATTCTCACTTATACCCCTTTCTTCTTCCGTACCTCTTACCTCGCATACATCTCTATATCTCATTCATTCTCTAGAGGTAATCTATGTTTCTTTTACTTTCGAATATTTATTTCAAATTAGGGTTTCTTTTTTGTTGGTTGGTATCTCCTTCATAGATTTACTTGTATGTTGTTATTTACTGCTTTGCAATTCTTGGTATTTGGTTGTGATCTTTTTCCATAGATTACACCCAAACTCAGGGTTTCTACATGGTTATGAAGTTTTTCTTCATAGGTTGTTCTTATTACTTTAAAATTATACCTTTGTTGGTTGTAATCTCCTTCCATAAATTTCAACCAGAATTTGGGGTTTTGTATTTTAGTTCACTGCTAGGTTTGCACTCATTTTAGTTCAAATGCCTAATATGTTGTTTGTTGTTTGGTTTGTTTGGTATGAAGATGTTGTCAAGTCAGGATTCTCACTCTTCAGATCATGTTGTGTCTACCAATGAAACTGGTTCTGCATCTGATATTCGTAGTACTCCATCTCAAGGTGGTTATGAAAATGGTTCTCAATCTCATGAAGCTTCTCTATCTCATGATGAAACTCAATCTGATTCTGACTTGGAGGAGACATAACCTGCACCCAGACTCTTGGTGGAAATAGATGAATGTGGAAGACCATTTGGAGAACATGCATCAAAGTTTGCAACTCATGCAGGGGAACTCATTCGAGTTCACTGTCCAATTAACTACAAAGACTGGAGGCTCATTCCTGCAGCCTTCAAGGACCAAGTCTGGAACCTTCTCATGGTAACTTATTATCTCCTATGCATTTCATTCTATGGTTTGCTCCACTTATACATATCAGTGTTTATAAACCAACTACCTAGTTATTGTTTATGGCTGACAAAAATACTTCATCGTTTCAGGACAAATTTTGTTTCGCATATGATGAGTCTCTTGTCAGGCCATTTGTCCAAAAAATATTTACCCAGAAGTTTCGTTCATTCAAATGGAAGTTACGCCTTAACATTCTGAAAAAGCTTGAGGTTCGGGAAGAGATGGATGCAGCATGCCCTTATGGTGTTAATGATGACGTTTGGAAACGATTTTTGCATAATGAGTACCAGCCTGGCATGAAGGAAAAGTATGCTAGACATGCTGAGAACCGGCGGAAGAGAAGGATTTGACATTGTTTAGGTAGACTCTCCCATGCCAACAAATCCTACAAAGTTATAAGTACTTTCTAACCTAGTGGTCTTAACATTAAATTCTCAAACTATTTTATTTGGACAGCCCTTACTGACCATATTGATTGTACAGGCCAAAAAATAAGGTAGGGTTATTGAGTGTCGTGGTGAGAGCTGGATGCTGGATCATGTAGGGAAAGATGAAGCTGTACATCCAAGTGCAATTGAAGCATATGTGAGTATTAGACCATCATATGTTGTTCAGAGTTCAAATAAATTTAATTGTTTACAGTTTGGTTATTTTGGATTTCAGGAAAAAGTGAAGGCTACCGTAGAAAAGAGAAGGCTGAATCCGAAGCTGGTTTTGAGGTTGTTGTAGATATTACCAATGATCCAGTTACTGAAGTTTTTGGTGATGAATCTAATCGAAGTTACTACCGAGGCTTTTCATCGACTGTTACCAAGAAGCAAGCAGTACAAGGAAAATTTGGTTCTTCAATAGCCGCGAGTGCAAAAGCCAATTCATTTACTCCAGCTGGTAATGAAGGAAGGATGGATAGGATCAAAGAGGAGTTAAGTGTTCTCTCAAATGTGAGCTTCAATCTGTAATTCATTTACGTCCTTAATTTTTATAGTTAGAGATTATAATTTTTTTAATCAACTATTGAATTGAATGGGTTGGTTTTGGTTATAGGCTGTTTTCAGTTTCATGGCAAGCCAACAGAACAATGCCAATTGTCAAAGCAGAGCACAAGTCCATGATATCCATTCTCTGGTCGTTCAACCTGGTGCTGCTGCTAATACTATACCTGTTGAAGGAGAGCCTCAAGTTCGTCTTGTTAACAGAAAAAGGGAGACTATCGCAACAGGTTATGTGGTTACCGGATTGCATGGAGAAATCTGTCACGGGGTGAGTGTTAATCATGACGAGAGGAAGGTATGCATTGAGAGTGTTCTTGATGTGCACTATCCTGTACCCGATGCTCCTCAAGGCCCGGACAAATGCTTCACATTGGCTGATTATGTTTTAGGTGGATTTATAATTTGGCCTGCAAACCGGTTGGTCTTGCAACCAGTAGATTAAGCAGTTTGGAACTTATCTTTTGGGGCAGCTTTCCTTACTTTTTATACATATGCTGCTGCTTATATTTTGTTGTGTTCTTTTGATTTAGTCACTCTTTAGTTAGAGTTCGTAGTTAGAGTGTAACTCTGAAAGCTTCTTAGTCTTGCCTGCAAACTGGTTGGTCCTGCAAGATCTAGACTAAGCAGTTTGAAACATAGTTTTTTTGTGCAGCTTTCCTTACACTAATATATACATACTCCTGCTTATATTTTTTGGAGTATTTTTTCACTCTCTAGCTAGAGTGTACCCAGAAAAGTTCCTTTCAGTTATCTGTCACTTTAAACATTTCTTAAAAATACACTTCTCCGTGTGTATCGGGTTGTACTCCTTTGTGGATTTCTATATATGGATGTCTTTTATTTACTTGCTTTTATTTGTCCCCCACCCCTTTTTAACTCCGCCATTTTAAATGCTGGTCCCTATCCAAGGTAAAGGAGGAGGGAAGAGGGGCAACCTTGTATCCTCTTCTGATATTTCATATCATTTTTTTGTCTGTTTTCAGGAACTTTGGTGTGGAAAAGAATGTTGATACAGAAGTTTATCAGTTGTGCTTCTTTAATATATGCAAATCCCATGAGCATGTGATACCGTAGGTCTCCTTTTTAATCTCAGGTTTGTTACCCACACCTATTATGATCTCTTCAAATATGTCATTTGTTTATTCAGCTGCCATGCATCTGACCGATAATTATTTGTTTTGCAAGGTTTAATGGATTCTAACACCTGAAGCTGGAGATTACCTACTATGGAGAAAATTGGCAAGTTATTTTAATCTCAGGTTTGTTTCATTACCTATTATGATCTCTTCAAGCTACATCTATTCATTCTTTTCAAGTATGTGTTTTATATGATTTCTGCCAAAAGGTACAACTTACTACCATCTAGTTTTCGGAGTGGAGATGTTATGGTCGTTAGTTTAGCTGTAATTGAAGGAGATAAATGCAGCTAACCTGATGGGAAAAACATTCTTCTCTATAATTTTACTGGTGACTAAACTATTATAATTATTAGTTTCCTTGTTATCATTCGCTACCTACGGCTGATACACTTACATGCTACAATTCTCTTTTTGTTTTGTAAGGTTTCAATGATGCTAACACCTGAAGCTGGAGAATACCTACTGCAGAGAGTTCACAAGTAACTGTAATCTCATGTTTGTTTACGTTACCTATTGTGATCCCTTTGAGTATGTGTTTAACATGATTCCTGCCAAAAGGTACAACTTACCACCGTAATTACAGTTGGTGGGTAAACTCTTGACACATTGGAGTTTCTTGCATTACTTACTGAAAATTTGGTTGACTGATGGTACCATTATCTTTGTTTTTCGAGAATTCATTGATGTGAACACCTGAAGAGGATCAGTCCCACTGTGTGGGGGTCAATCATAAAGCTGGATAAACAAGCAAGACAGTGTTGGCCTTGCAAAGCTGTACCAAGCGAGGGAAAGAACTTTTACCAAGCGAGACATTCTTTTCTCTACTTCTATTAATTGGTGAGTAAAGTCTTGCTATATCAGTGCATTGTTTTCTTGTCATCTTAATTTAACATATGAAACCATGTATATAAATTCCCAGTGACAAGTCTGTCAAATATTAACTTTCGATGCTTAGATTGCCATGTTCATATAAAAACAGTGAGAATGTATGCATTAAAAACTTGCTTATATTAAAAACTGCTGAAACACACAACCTTGTCATTTTATTATAACATAGGGAACCATGTATGTTTTTTTGCTTCAAGAAGTTGTTTCACTCACATATACTTAGTTATCTGAATGAATGATCAGACAAATCTTGGTTCAATTGGCAGGTCTATAATGAGAATGTATGTATGGCAGAATGACAATGAACATGTAAATGAATTTCCGAAATTACTGAATGAATCTTTCTATCCTATGAGAGCTGTTTCTAATTTGAGTTTCGGTTTCATTTTTGTTGCTTTGTCAGGATACTGGAATCGATGGCAATAGCTGATGCCATGAGCTGGTTAAGGCTACTCTGATGTCAAAGGACGACTTCTTTTGGCTGATCATGAAGAACTTTTTTTCAGCCAAGGTATAATGCAGAACAACACTTTTATATTTAGAAATTGCTGAAAAACACAACCCTTTTCATTTGATAATAACCATATAGGGAACCATGCATTTTTTTAGGCTTAAGCAGCTCTTTCAATGTAAGAATGATAATCGTACATACTTGCGTATATGAATGAATTAGGAGACAAACCTTGGTTTAATTGGTTGTTGTATGGATTTGTGAATGAATATGTATTGTGGAATAAGAAATGAATTCCCGAATAATTGAATGAATGAATTCCTTGTGCCGCTAGAATGAGAATGTACGTACTGTGGAATGAGATTGAATTATGGGTTTCAGATTCAGTATTGCAGGATCATAAATAAATTGCAATGCATCTTCAGAAACAAATTGTATTGCGGCTTCAGAAATGGATTGGATTGCATTGCAGGGTCCAATTATGGGAGCTTATTTACAACAGTAAAAAACGTTTTTTTTTTTTGAAAACTTTTTTTTTTTTACCAACGTCGAATCAACATTATAAAATCTGTTAGTAATTAGCACACCTGGAAAATTCATTACTGTTACAATGAATTGTCAACGTCTAAAGCCATTAGTCTATATGTTACAAGCGATTGACACGTGGCAGATAGCAAACGTTACAGTCAGCTGTATCGAATCGAATCGTTACATCAAGCTGTTATATCCAAATGTTACAATCAATCATCAACGTTTGAAGCCTTTACTGTAAACGTTAGAAACGATTGACACGTGTCATAGGGCAGCCGTTACACTGAGCTAGCACGGTTGTGAATCGTTACAATAACTGTTAAATCCAACCCGTTACAATCAGCTAAACAACGATTAAAATCGTTGTTGTAGCTGTTAATAGGAAGGACAGGTGGAATTAAGTCAACCGTTACACACAAACTCGCCGTTACAGTATCTGTTACACCGAACTGTTATAGGATAACCGTTACGATCTGCAATAACGGCTATTCGTTACAATAAAATAACATCAGATAAATCTTGTGCTGACTAGATAACCGTTGGTGTATTTATTCCAACGAATGAAACCGTTATTTAATAAAAAATTATTGTAACAAAATGAACCGTTGATAAAATATTGTAACACTAATAATAACGGAACATTTCCAACGTTTTTCTAACGTTACAATATATAGATACTAACGTTTTTTCAACGTTACAAATTCCCTGATTTCGTGTAGTGTTCTGAGCAGCTTTTGGAGCAACGTATTTCTTTTTCTCCCCAATATAATTATGAAACTTTTTGGGGGGAATACTGGAAGAACTGATATTATTAGACTCAATTTTTCTCCAGTTTGGAACATCAGATCTTTTCATATTAACAAAATCAAATCTGGTTTTATCTCGTTTAAGAAATATGCAATTCCTTTGCAAGTGACCTGGTTTTCCACAATAAAAGCAATGTTTAGTAAAATGGAAAAAGTTATGTTTAGTGTTACCTGAATGTATATGTGCTTGCTTTGGAACTTGACAGGATTTCCTATTTTCGTCATCGGAAGTTGGTAGATATACTTCACTTTTGTCAACCGTGGAAGGTTTTGGTTGAGAAGAAACTTTATCTCTGACAAATTTTACCTCTTTGCAAATACCAGGAGCATTTATTCCTTCATAGCCCAATCCTTGTGTATCACGATGAATTCTACATGCTCCCAATATTGAGGTTAATTTATCTGAGATGCTATCTCTAGACAAACTCTCTTTTAAGCTCGAGTTTTCTTCTTCCAACCTTTTGACCTTTTCAAGCGCAATAACTAGATCATTCTTGGATGATTCATATTGAAATTTGAGATCTTCTCGTTCCGAATCAAATAACAAGTTCATCTCAATGTTCTCCAAGTTATCTAGCTTTGCTTGAAGAGTAATTTCCCGATCTCGACCTCTGGCAATTTCTTCTTGAAGCTTTCGTATTTCGTTGAGATAATCTCTTACACCAATAGAATCAAGTTGGTCTTGCAAGTCTTTATTCCGACCACGAAGTCTGTCATATTTAACTTTCTCACTGAAAATAGTGCTTTCAGCTTCCGAGAGTTTCTGATGACATTCTTTAAGAAGATTATTAACAACTGGATCTATATGGAACACTTCTTCGTCTAAATCAGAATCAGTATCCGAAAGAATTTTTCCAGAAGCTAGTGCAATCTCGCCTGCGTACTCTTGGTGATCATAATATTCAGGTCCATCATCAAGAGTAGGAAAAGTAGCTGCATATGCCGATTGTCTACTGATCCAGCTCGGACATGCTGAAGAAAAGTGCCCGAAACCACGACAGTTAAAGCATTGTACATCATCATTAGGAGATGTTACACCTTTAGAAAAACTCTTTTTCTTGTCTCTCAAGATTTTTCTAAATTGTCGTGGAGTAACATCCTTAGCATTTGGTGAACCAGATTTATCCCTAGAGGATTCAGAATTGTTTGCAGCTTTAAAAAAAATCACTTCTTTTCCAGACCGGTGTTCATTATCAAAGATCTTTAACTTTCCAACAAGAGTATTCTTGGAGAGTGTAGAAAGATCGTTTGCTTCTTGAATGGCATCTTTCTTAGACTTGTATCTTGATGGTAGAGACCTGAGAATTTTACACACAATAACTTTCTCTGGAATAGTTCTTCCTAATGAATATGAGGCGTTAACTATTTGATAAAGTCTTTGGTTAAACTCATCAAAGGTTTCATCATCAGACATGCGAAGGTTTTCCCAGTCAGATGCTAGGTTTTGAATCCTTGCTTCTTTCTCTGCGACATTCCCTTCAAATACGGTTTCTAAGATATCCCAAGCATCTTTAGACTTATTACACGCAGTTACGTGGTGCTGAAGATCTGGAATAATGGCATGGATGATAGCATTTAATCCGTCAGAATTTTACCTTGCAGCATTAATCTCGACATCACTATAACTTCCAATATCCTTTGCAACAGTTACACCGTCTACTATAACTGTTGGCAGATCATAGCCATTAACAATACGAACCCATGATTTCAAATCTTGCGCTTGTAGAAAAACACGCATAGCAATTTTGCACCATAAATAGTTCGTGCCATCGAAGGCTGGTGGTACGTTTATAGAGATAGCACTTCTGTCCATAATAATCAGATTGCTTCAAACACAGACTTATAAGGTCTTAACGTGTTTGCCTGCTCTGATACCAATTGAAAAAGCGGGGGTCTAACAACCAAACCGAATATTTCGTTTGGAAATCTGAATAGACAAACTCTAATATACTTTCAAGAGAATAAACTAGACAGTCAGACTCAATCTAGAGAAAAGTATATCAAAAAGTTTTATATCTCTATCTCTCAATTCAATCCGCAATCAGCAAATAGGAATTTGCGAGCCTGATTGAATATAAGAGAAATAACTTAAACGGTACCAAAGACCAATGTTCAAGGATCAATCAATTTCAATCAACAACCAAAGGTTGGATTTCCCAATTGATTGATTCAACGCACAACCTGTGATATTTCAATTATATAACAAAATATAATGCGGAAAAGAAATAACACAGACACCAGAAGTTTTGTTAACGAGGAAACCGCAAATGCATAAAAATCCCGGTACCTTTTCCAGAATAAACACACACTGATTATAAGCTGTTACACCAATTTCCTACTACACATTCAGACTATATGTAATACCTGCTACAGCTGTATTCAAGCACTTATAGAACTCCTAGCAGAACACCGATTCTCTTTAGGAATTCTTCTCGTTTAACTTCTAGCAGAACACAAATTCTCTTTAGAAGTTATTCCCGAAAATCTTCTGGCAGAACAAAGTTCTCTTCAAAAGATACAACAACACGGTTGATATTTTTCGATCTTTTGTTTTCACAAAACACCGCAACGATTTCCTTTTAGATGTAAATTAAGGTTTTGGAAATCTTGTGTTTGTTTTTAGAAAAACAATTACTAGGTAAAATTAATATCAAAACAAACTTGTAGATTAGGGATTATTATACTCTTCAAAAATAGGAAGAGAAACCTAATGATTCTACAACAAGAACAACTAGAATAAATCTGGAGATATCTTGTTTAAAACTTCTTAAGGATTTTTACGAGATACCTTAATCGAAGTTTTCTTTCTAGCTTCCGATTTCGACTAACAAGTGTTGGTATACGATCAGAAACTGAAATCTATCAAAACCTGGGGTTTATGATCAACAACTCTTGAATGGTTTTATAACAGAAGAGAAAACCTTAGAATAGACAAGAGGTGAAAAACCTAGATTATAATTTGTATAATCAATCACGAAGATTAAATCCAACTCGGCTTTGTGATCCCCAATACAAAGACTTTTATCTCACTCTTGTTCACGAAGAACAGAAGACATGGAAAACAACCTTGTGAAGCTAACACCAATTTTCCAAAGGGGATAAAAACGTGTATCACTCACGAACCCTTTATTTATAATGAACAAGGTATCTTGAAAGCTAAGCAAAGCTATTTTCCTTTTTCAAGTTACAACTCTTGCCAAAATAATTAAATAATTAATTAATTTAGCAAATATTGTATTTATGTGAATAAATCACAATTTAACTTAGGAAGGAATCACAAACACTTTAATATGGTAATCAAATATGTTTGGAGTAATAGCTATCTTGCCTAGATAAGGAAACATCAGAAACTTTACCAAAAATGGCATCTATTCACGTAATTGGGCTCAAGTCCGTGAACCGTTACAAATAGTTCGTGGATTGTTTCCTAATAACGAACTGTAATAATTACAGCAACACTTATAATTATTACTTTAATAAATCACTCATAACTTCATCGTTATAACTCGGAATTGAGTGATTCTTGGCCCGTTGAATTCGTAAGCTCATTCACTATAACATAATAACCTTTCCAGGGATAAAGGTTATTGTCACAAAAGTCGTGGATCAAATAACCTCGAGTATATATACATAAATGTACATTTACCATCATAGGAATTGTTCCATAGAGTGAGCATTTGTTTGGATAGATTAGAATGGTAGAATTGAACAAGAATCCAAATGAAATCAATTACCACATATCTTTGTTGATGAAGTCCTCGTTGATGTCTTCTTGTAGTCTTCAAACTTCATCCTTCAAGGATAGCTTCAATTCTACTTCTTAGACTTAATCTAGTCCGAAACTATCTTTAGTATACTAAATCAAGAATGTATTTTGGCAACTAAAATTTACCACTAACTTGACATACCAACGCTAGTGGGTTCAACCGAGCAATGCTCTAACAGTTACACATACTCATGATCAGTCACATCAATTACTAGGATCGGTCACACCAATTACAAGGATCGATCATACCATCACATGGTGATTACTTAGGATCGGTTACACCAATTAATAAAAATCAGTCATACCAAATCATAAGTCAGGCATTGTGAGTAGTCATACCAAGATACATAATATAAGTTAAGATCGGTTCTACCATCTCACACATATTGGTCATCCAAAGATTTGCAATGAATAGCCGGACCAATAAGCCTAATGATTTCCCTTCCAGTTCATGAAACAAGTTCATGAATGTACTTCCTTTAAACAAATGTAAAACATTATTTCCTAGGATGAAATCTTCACCATAACCCATTAACATAATCATAACAATATATACAAGATTATGTCGATGTCATATCTACGAAGTTCAAAAGATAAGTGTTATACTTCGTAGTCTAATTCCCTAATACTATGATCATACAATTACGATCATGTCATATCACTAGAGTATTATACAATATGTACAGTATATACAGCTTCATAGTTATGTTTTCTATATAGCACGACTTGAAAGATACGTTAGGAATGAAATAGTTCAAGTCAATATTACTAACCTCAAGTGGAAGGATGATGTCGTCGCTGTAGTTCGCTACTTCTTCACATTCTTCAGGTCTTCGGAGTAATACTTATATGTCTCAACATTCCTAGACTTTCTAGTCTAACCTAAACGAAGTTGACTCTAGTATTTAATCAAGCGACTCTAGATGAGTTTTGATACTGAAATATGACAACCAAACTTGACATACAGACGCTTGGTGAGTTCAACCGAGCTATGCTCTAACAATCTACCCCTTTGTAAATTTTAGTGAAAAAACTCTTATTACATATGGATAAACAAATTATAAACTAATTTATTTTACATACGCTTGATTCCAAGTTTCAACAGCACAATAACCTGCATATATTCAATCAATAAATGTCGTTATTGACATTTGAATAAATAAAGCTTTTACTCCCCCTAAAGGTAAGCTAGGTAAATATTAAATCCGAACATCTTTGTTATTCCCCTTTTTGTAGTCAAATTACTACAAAAGCAATATGATATGTTTCCCCCCTTAGTCAATGCTTTACTCTTTCGTTAGATATAACGTTTAAGCACAATTGTCCTTTCCTTAGTGATTGAAAATCACTTGTTTATTCTATATATTTTTCCCTATTTTTTTCACAAAATGACAAAGGTTCGAGCAAATAAAGGACAAACTGAAAGGATCTTACAAATCTAAAATACTTGTAAACAACCTATAAGAGTTAAGCACGAAGGTTTCACATACCACTTTAGATAACCAAAAATTAAAACCGAAACTACAAGTAATTTAGTTATAATATGTTATCAAGGAAACAATTGCTCGAAGCAATTTTCCCTAATAGTTTAACAAATCGACTAAGAAACTTAATTCCCTTGTTAAACTGATTGTGTGTGTACAACCGCTTATTTCGATAAGACCAAAATAAAGATCAGAATTAACTTTATTTCTCTCATCAGGCTCTAATTATTCAGACAAGAACTTAGAACTTTATCTTTAGACAAGACAGTCACTAGGTTAGTTAACTAGTTTTTCTTGTCAAGGCATTCGATTAGACTTGAATAACCGAATCCTCTAATTTGATAAGTCTAACTAAGATCAGAATTAACTTAGTTTCTCTTATCCGGAATCAATTGGACTAAACAAATGATCCTGTATTTTTTTAAGCCATAACAATCCATACAAACCAAAATAAATTGACTTGCATAATTATTTTTTTAACCGGGAGCAATTGAAACAAACATAAACATTATAGCACCGCAATTGCATCGAATTTCGTTAAGCAAAAACACTTGATACCCAAAAATAAATAAGATACCAAACAATAAGCCAAATAAATTGACTTATTTTTTTTTAACCGAAAACAATTGAATCACACACGCACACACATCCATTCACAATATAATTGAACATATCAATTGTACCGAAATTTTGTTAAGCAAAAGCAAAATATATGCAATATAAACAGGCTTTTCTTAAAAAGGAAAACGATTAACTAACAAATTCGTTACCTCAAATTCCGCAGCCTCTTCTCCCCAGAAAGATATATCATTAAGCGCAAGTTCAAATAAGAACTCTCCCCCAGTGTGTTGTCATCCTCTCGCAAGAACAAAAGAACAACAACAAAAGCAAACTTTACCAGAGAAAGGTTGAAACGGTTTTAACTAATACATGCCAATATCAAAAGTTGAAAACCCGAAACACATATGTTATGCTAACACAACTCATGTAAACATAAATTGATTCAACATATTGTGATTTTTCACATATGAGTTTCAATCGGAACACCTTATGATACTTTGATAAATCCTACCAACATGGGCTAGAACGTAATCCCGCTAAATCAAAAAGCCACACAAACCATAAGGGTTATATTCATATGAGATCAAATATTAAGGTTAACAAAAACCGAAATCAGACATCTCATAAACCGAATTTGCAATACACCATAAATATTCAAAAGAAAATAACTTATTGCAATTACCTCAATCTTGTAGGTAATTAAATTACGAAACCAACTCAAAAAGAATGAGGTCATTCCGAGTTCGTACGAAGAAGTTATGGGAAAAATAGTTTTACACTCCTTCGTATGGACCAATCACACCAATCACCAGGACCAATTACGGTAATTGCTTGTGATGGGTCATACCAATCACCAGTACCGGTTAAAACACTTTTTTTGGTCATACCAATCACCAGGACCGGTTCCAGTGATTACTTGTGATGGATCACAACATGAATCCACACACTAAACTGTTTTAGACATAACTTTTGCATACAATATCTGAATTGAGTGATTTTTGGCTCGTTTTAACCGTAAAAACAAGAGGTACACATATATAATCAGTAGATATCAACATAATAAACTAAAAATTACCGTTTCTATCAAAATCTCAAATATAGATAGAGAAGGTATGAGTATAGAAGTAAAGAAATCTGCCTAAATATGTTAATTAGTCATATAATAACCGAGAGGTCATGTCATGTGCTCAGTTTCATGTGCTTCCTCACCCTTCATAAGATTGAGCACAAAGGTGAGCATGCATATTCCAACACAACTAGGTTGTGTTGAGTTAAGCCTTGTCTTCTTTGTCACAAGTGACTAAGACAGGATCATCACTCTTGACCTCTTGCTTGGTTTTATTATTACTCTTGTTCCATCTCTTGTTTTTCTTCTTTGATTTGTGATGAAGAATGTCATTATCACAACATTCATTCATACAAGAGACTTTAAACATCAAGATGTCTTTCCTTAATCTTTCAAGGAAACTCTCAAAAACATTGTTACCAACATTTATTAATTGAGTGTCATTCTTATGACTAACTTTTGGTCCCTTCTTGGCTATGGAGGACTTCGGGACCCATTTACGGATGGGTTTTCGCAGGAGCGTCTTTCTCCTTCATACCATTAGGACCATTTCCCTTTTGGATACTTTGTGAAACATCCTTTCTCGAATTTGGAACATCAGATCTTGTCTTTGAATTTACAAAGTCATATCTTATTCTATAATTGGGTCTTTTATGAGATGACCTTGTCGAGCGATAGGAAAAATTTGAACTATCATTATAATAATTATTTTGCCTAAACTTAGGACAATAACTATCTGAGTTCTTCGGGGAGCAAACTTAGCCAATTCGTTTGATACAAAAAAAAATGCATCTTACGAACTTTGCATTCCCATTGCAAGTGCCCTCTATTACCACAATAATAACAATGCTTACTAACGTAAAGAGTATCAGTTTTAAAGTTACCTTTTTGTGGATCCGCTTGCATTGGAGCTCGACGAGTTTTCTTCTTCCTTTTATCTTTGTTCAACAATGTTGACTTCTTGACATTAGCAGAAGTGCTCTCTTTGATGGCCGTATTTGAAGAGTCTGCTTGAACATGATTCTTAGGCTTGACTGTCTTTACTTCTTTACAAGAAATAATATCATTTTGGACATCAGTGGAAGCCTCTGGCTGAGAAGAATTTGTAGCTTTAACAAATTTTATCTCATTGTTATCGTTGGAAGCACTTGATTCCTTATAATATCCCAATCCTCGTGTATCACCATGAAATCTTCCCACTTCTAACAATGAGGATAAATTGTTTGAACTATCATTGGATTTGTTTCAAGTACAAAAAATTTCCAACGTCTTGATTTTATCAAGAGCACCAGCTAGATCAGCCTCAAGGTGTTTTTCTCGTGAGAGATATATACCTTATTTCTCTTCAAAACTCTTTTGTTGAGAGTTAATCCTTTCTTCAGATTCAACAAGTTTCTTTTTTGACAAAAAGAGATATCTCTGAAGATTCTCGCATTCGAGACTCTTTGAGTTTAGCTCTTCTATACGATCTTTAAGAAGATATCATTGAGCCGATAACCAATATAATATCCTTCGAAAACATTCTTCAGTTTCTTGTTCTCACGACAAAGAGGAGTCATAACATCAAGAAATTGCTAAGTTCTCAATTTTTTATTTTCAAAGGATCCAGTAGTTTAGAGTATTCTGAGACATCCTCTTATACTTCTCGTTCAGAATATGAGTCATCATTATCGGAAATTTTATTCATCCTTTCTTGTAGACAAATTTCTAGTTGTCATCAATTACTACATCATTAACAAGATTAACTTGTCTAATAGATTCTTTCGAGATGATTTCATGAAGGTTTTCAAATATTGATTCGTAGATGCCATCATCAAGTGATATTTCAAAACTCTTGATACCTTCCTTTACGTTAACTGAATCATTCCCATAGGTTGGATCGCACCAAATACAGATTGTTAGATTTTTTCGTATTTGCCTGCTATGATACCAATTGAAAAGATGAGGGTACCCAAATACACCACAATCTTTTTGTTTCAATCTACCAAATGTGATCGTCTATGGACAAAGTCGAGACAATTTGGCTCACACTTCGTGTATGATCGTCTATGGATACGAGATCGAGATAATACGACAACAAGATAACTTGCGTGATTGACTATGGATACAAGATCGAGACAATGCAACAACGAAGTGTGTTACTTAATAATAGGTTTGATATTAACCAAACTCTATAGGATCACTATCAAGTAATGCGGAGTTAACATATATGTGTATTTTACTTTATTATAATAAACAATTATAATGCGGAAATAAAAGTAAAAGACATAGCAAGATTTTGTTAACGAGGAAAACGCAAATGCATAAAAACCCCGGGACCTAGTCTAGTTTTGAATACTCTCAGAATTAAGCCGTTATACAAAATCTAAACCACCTTTGTATAGTTAAGACAAAGCAGACTACCCCTAGCTACTTAATTTCCTCAGTATCCATGCACCTTCGACTTCTAGAGTCACGCACGTGAATAACAAGTCCTTTGTATCGTATTCCAAACAGAAAATGAAGAATCTGTTTGGTAACCACTCTAATCAATCTTTGCTACAAAATATATATGAGTCGTTGACAAAGGCTCTTCCGTTTAATCTAATAAACTCCTTTGTCTGGTTAGATCAATCTAACTTTAACTACCGAAATAGTCAAGTATAGATTCACACTCAATCAAATTAAATTTCAAAGAGATATATTGAGAATGCCGATCTCACGCAACTAATCAATCGAATAAATCCGATTCTAGGTTGATCCAGCCGATCAAGGTTTGTGCATACTGATAGACGCATTTATGTGTCTATTTTCATCTCTTTTGTGTATATTGTTAGTACCCATTTTTGTACTAATTTTGGTATTTTATCCCTTTGTAGGTGTTTTTGGAGGAATAGGCTTTTGCGGCAAAACTGGCTCGAAAAGTTGCTAAAGGCTCCTGGGAGGACATTTGCTATTCGGACTCTCATTTTGGATAAGGGGTAACCCATTTCCAAGCAGATGCTAAGCACAGACCGGGACTGGATAGGGGGAGGTCACATTTCTTCTCAAAATTTGAAAATGAAAAAAGGCGGGAAACTGTGTTCCACGCCTGCAGCATTTGAGATTTAGATTTTGAGCGATTTTGAAGGAGATTTAATCGCAGGGAACAATTGGGATGAACGTGATTAAGCTAAATAGACCTGGTATGGTGTTTTTATTCGACTAAATTGGGCTGCATATCCGTGTTGGAGCAAAACAGGGAGTATTTATAGTTTCAAGATATTTTCGGTTTGTAAAAGAAGTTTGTGAAGATTCTACGACAAGATTGGAGTGTATGGAGTCCTTATTCAGTCTTGAGAGAGTTTATGAGAGTTTGGAAACCAAGTTGACGCGTAAAAAAAGATTAAACAGGGAAGAAAAATCCCGTAACGTGCTGATAAGAAAAAAACGAGAATATTTGGATTAACTCGAAATATTTTGGGTCTGGTGGCTATATATAGGTTGATTCGAGTCATAAAAAGGAGGAGAAACAATTTGGGAGAGTTGGGAGAAGTTTAGAACACTAGAGAAGCGAAGAAAGTCGAGTTCAGAAACTTTTCTGCTACTGCTGCGAAGAAGAAGACGAAGAACATAAGACGCACATGCAACAGTCGCAGAGGCAGACTTATTTTCAGTAGCAACGAGCTCCTATCGTTCTTTTCTGCAGTGACTGAAACCCTTCAGCAACGATTCAGTCTTCTGTTTAAGACTTTCAGCGACTACAGTGTATTCTTTTCACTCTTTTAATCAATTTTTGAGCCATAAACATGTATTTTGAGAACACGATTAATATGAGGAGCTAAACCCCTTAGCCGAGGCGACGGAGGAAGCCATTGTTCCATGAAAAGTGGTATAGTTCTATTTTAATTATTTATTGCAATTATTTTACATGATTATTTGCATAGAATTTAAAAGAAAAATTGGTTTTTATTGAGTAGTTGTGAAGTGTTTTGATGGGACATGTTTGGTTTTAATACTTTTGATGTTTCATGCTTCGTGCTTACAATTATTACTTCAAAAATCTATTAGAGGCAAATATTAGAGTCACTTTAAAGAAAAACATTGCATGAATATTGATTAGAGTTTATCAATTAATTGGTCAATGGTGGAATCCAGAGTCTCGGTATTTCTTTATATTTTTGATATAATTTATTTGAATTGTTGAGTTTAATTTAAGTCTAAAAAAATCCTTCACAAGTTCGAGCAACGAACCTTTTTACCACTACAACTACAAAACACATCACATACAATTCACAAGATATGAAAACCAATAAGAAATCTTTTTCATCTTAAAATATTCTTTAATCTTCAATAACCTGCACAATACCACTTGAATCTCTTGTGATCAATCACGCACAGAACGAAGTCTGTTAACAATGGATTATCACAAGATGTCTTTATATCTAACAACAGTTCTAAAGATCCCGTCGATACTTTGATCTAGTCTGAGTGAATCTTATATCAAAAGAGAAGATTCTCCATAATAAATAAACTAGGTGCAATCAAAGTTTCAACAACCGTTAGTCAATCAAATCAAATCGAAAACTGATAACACTACAATCATCTAGTTTCCCACCAACGGTACTCGTAGAGCTTCTTGATCCCACAAAAGTATTTAAAAGAGCGGTCAAAAGAGATTTCACCTAATTAGGATATTTTCCTCTCCGAATAGACGGCTCCACCAAAAACAACAAGAAATGAAGTTTTTCTGGCTCTTAGGATAGTTTTCTAGAAATAAAAACTTAGGTTTTTATAGACCAAGGATGTTTGGACACCAAGGAATTTCCAAAACCGAAAATATTCTCAAGTTATGCAATAAATGCCCAAATTCGGTTTTCTTAATTCCAATAAATGCTTGTCCAATATTTCTGAAATCTCTCATAGAAAATCTCCAATTAGTAAATGCACATTACTAATTTTTATTCTCTAGAGCTATGTAATTAAAGCATATAAAACCAAAAACTTTAATTAAAAGATTCTTAATTTATTTCGGCACAGGATCACCTTGAGTACCAAGGAATATCTTTGAACAATAAATGATAAGAGTTACTGCTCGTGTTCAAAGTATATTGACTTCTTTTCTATGCAAATACATATTTCGTATTTACATGGATTTTCTTCTTGGAATCGGTTCTACCACACTTCCAAACAAGTTTAGAATTGGTTCTACCAGACTTCCAAGACTACTATGTGATCGGTCATACCAAGTCATAATGGTTAGTTGTGATCGGTCCTACCAAGTCACATACATGGGTTCGGATCGGTTATACCAATCACTAGGATCGGTTCTACCTAAACATTGTACCTACTTTTGATCGGTCACACCAGTCGCTAGGATCAGTCATACCAATTACAAGGATCGGTCACACAACCACTTATTATCGGTCACACCAATTACCAGAATCGGTCACACCAATTACAAGGATCGATCATACCATCTCATGGTGATTACTCAGGATCGGTTACACCAATTTCCAGGACCGGTCATACCAAATCATAAGTCTAGGTATTGTGATCGGTTATACCAAGATACATAACCTGAGTTAAGATCAGTATTACCAACTCAAACATATTGGTCATCAAAGGATATGCAATGAATAGACGGACAATTAAACCTATTGATTTCCCTTTCGATTCATGAAACAAGTTCATGAATGTACTTCCTTTAAAAAAATGCAAAACATTATTTCCTAGGAAAATCTTCACCATACACCCATACACATAATCATAAAACTATATACAAGATTATGTCGATGTCATATCTACGAAGTTCAAAAGATAAGCGTTATACTCCGTAGTATAATTCCTTAATACTATGACCATACTATTATGATCATGTCTCTTCACTAGAGTATAATATACAATATATATACAATATACACATCTTCGCATGTTATGTTTTCAATATAGCACGACTTGAAAGATACGTTAGGAATGAAACAAGTTCAAGTCAATATTACTAACCTCAAGTGGAAGGATGATGTCGTCGTTGTAGTTAGTTACTTATTCTCATTCTTCAGGTCTTCGGAGTAATACTTATATGTCTCAACATTCCTAGAATTTCTAGTCTAACCTAAATGAAGCTGACTCTAGTATTTAATCAAGCGACTCTAGATGAGTTTTGATACTAAAATATGACAACCAAATTTAACATACCAACGCTTGGTGAGTTCAACCGAGCTATGCTCTAACAAATTAGATAATCTTGGGTCTTTCGTTTTAGCACTGAATTCTTCTGGGGATAGATTCAAGTTTTCTAAGTTTGATGATAGAACAAGATATTTTTTCATGGCATGCCCAAAAAGACCACAGTAAAATAATATAACTTGGGGAGTTTCTCATATCTGAACTGAGGCATTCGAATTTTTTAGAAGTGAGAGTGACCTTCATCTCTTTTGGAAGAGGTTCGGTGATGTCTATGCTAACTCTGACCCTAGCATATTTCCCCCATTTTGCAGCATCTTCATCTATTATAGCCTGAGATGTTCTAAATTTCCGTGCCATCTGATAAATCTTCTAACTGTTTAGCATGCTAATCGGTAATCCATGGATTTCAACCCACAACCAAACATGTTTAAACTCATAGTCATCTGGAAGAAGATCTCCATCGCATCATTCTATCACTCTTAACTCATTGTTTAATGCCCATGTAGTGCTTTTCAGTATAACTTTCATATCACGTAGATATTCAAATCTGACTTTGTAAACATTATTTCCTAGTTTTGAAATGGAAAAATCACCAGACGTTTTCCATGCTTTTACTAACTGTTAGAGCACTGCTCAGTCGAACTCGCAAGCGTTGCTATCTCAAGCTTGTTTGTCAAGTTTAGTTGCCAAAACTATAAGTCTTGATTTCTAGTCTACTATAGATAAGTCTCGGACTAGGATAGTAAGTGTAGTTGAGCTCTAGACTCCACGGCGTTCATCATACAAAGACAAAGAACTGCTCAATGAACTGGTGGAACTTCATCGACAAAAAGGTATGTGGATACTTGAACTTATCTATCACTCAAAAGTATATCTACTTTATCTCATATATTGAGACAAAAGTCGTATTGCTATATAGACTTCGATTATACACATTTGCTATTTCGAGCTGAGTTTATCTTGCTTATCTATTTCTCGAAATATGTGTTGGTAAGCTTTCGCTTTGGCCAAGTTCATCTTTACTCATGATGGAAGTCATGTTGAACGTTTCAATTTCTTGAAAATTGCTTTGATGAAAAATAATGTGTGAATAACAACTATATAACATCCTCTAAGAATGTTTCAATGATTGAAATGAGAGTTTAGAATATATAACCTTGAATGGATATAAACATTGTATGTGAACTCATACTTTTGTAAGTCCAAAATCCTTGAACCAAAGTATGCGTACTTTACTGGTTTAGGATGTCCGTAGCTAAGTCCGCGTACCCGTACGCATACTGCCGGAAGTTCACATCCCGTGAATTTCTATTGGAGTTAGTGAACTGAAAAACAAGCTCAATCCGGGTACTGAAGTATGCGTACCGGTATGCGTACTTAAGTGGGTTATTTTCTGAAAACGGTTTATTCGTGAACTAAGACATTTATAAATTAAGGAATGCATATTTGCAAACCGTGGCTATAATGTTTATGAATTGATTCGAGTGAATAAAAATCTTTTGTTCTTCGATTGTGTCTTGTATACTTCTATGAGATCTAAGCAATTGAACAACTCTCTAACTAGTTCATTTGAGTGACTTGAACTAGTTATGGTGAAGATGAATAAGGTTGATATGAAATTGCTCATATGGCTAAACATTGGTTAACTATTGTTGAACCAACTAGGTATACACGTTTAGGTACGGTTACCCAAACCTAAATGAACGTGCATTTCATTTGTGTATGACAAGCTAAGTTCGATCTAACGGTTGAAAGATATTAGCTTGAATCTAATCAGGTTTTCATCTAACGGTGAATATTGAATGCTTTGTTACCAAGGTAACTTAGATTGACAACCCTGATTTGGAGACTATATAAAAGAGAACTCTATCAACTGGGAAACCTAATCCCCACACCTCCTCTGTGATACTAGTTGTATAAGCTAGAGTAGATTCTCCTTTAACCTTAGGTTTCTACCGAGACCCTGTAGGTTAACGACTTAAAGACTTCATTGGGATTGTGAAGCCAGACCCAACTATTTTCTCTGTAGTTGCGTGATCTGATCTTGTTGTTTCTATCATGATTAAGTGCAATTGTAATATTGGCTTGAGATTAATTTATTTGATAGTCAAGATAGAAAAGAAGTCACAAACATCTTCGTCTCATCGTTTGTGATTCCGCAATATCTTGTTTCGCTAGTCGATTAAGATTATTGTGAGGTGATTGATAATTCTAGTCTGTTCTTCGGGAATATAAGTTCGGGTTATTGATTGGTTCCTGTTCACCTTGATTTATCAAAAGACGGAACAAAACTTGTAGG
Source organism: Papaver atlanticum (assembly GCA_023531105.1). NCBI lineage: Eukaryota > Viridiplantae > Streptophyta > Magnoliopsida > Ranunculales > Papaveraceae > Papaver > Papaver atlanticum. Next base: position 802,844 of record JAJJMB010002379.1, on the reverse strand, counting down.
TATTTATGTGGGAGACAGATTTATCTATTCTTGTGGACTTTTCTGTGTGATATAGATTTGTTTATTAAAGTCTCCGACTTTGGGTCGTAGCAACTCATAGTTGTGGGTGAGATCAGCTAAGGGAATCAAGTGCGTAGTATCCTGCTGGGATCAGAGACGTAAGGAGTGCAACTGTACCTTGAATCAGTGTGAGATTTATTGGGGTTCAACTACAGTCCAGACCGAAGTTAGTTTGTAGTAGGCTAGTGTCTGTAGCGGCTTAATACAATGTGGTGTTCAATCTGGACTAGGTCCCGGGGGGTTTCTGCATTTCCGGTTTCCTCTATAACAAAACTTCTAATGTCTGTGTTATTTCTTTTTTGCATTATATTTTGTTATATAATTGAAATATCACAGGTTGTGCGTTTGCATCGATCAATTGGTAAATCCAACCTTTGGTTGTTGATTGAAATTGATTGATCCTTGAACATTGGTCTTTGGTACCGTTCAAGTTTATTTCTCTTGTATTCAATCAGACTCACAGATTTCTATTTGTTTGAGTAGGGATTGAATCGAGAAATTGAGATATAACTCTTTGATACACTTTTTATTAAGATTGAGTCTGACTGTCTAGTTGATTCTCTTAAAAGTATATTGGAGTTAGTCCATACAGATTGCTAAGCGAAATATTGGGTGAGGTTGTTAGACCCCCGCTTTTTCAATTGGTATCAGAGCAGGCGAGCACGTTAAAGACCTTATAAGTCTGTGTTTGTAGCGATCTGACTCTATGGACAGAAGTGCTATCTCTATAAATGTACCACCAGTCTTCGATGGCTCAAATTACTTGTGGTGGAAAATTGCTATGCGTGCCTTTCTTCAAGCGCGTAATTTTCAATCATGAGTTTTTGTTGTTAATGGCTATGATGCTCCCGTTGTGGCAATAAGAGATGTAACCGTACCTAAAGATATTGGTGCATATGACGCTGCTGAGATACTTGCTACAAAGAAAAATTCCGACGGTTTGAATGCCATCATACATGCCATTACCCCAGATCTTCAGCATAATGTGACTACGTGCACACGTTCTAAATATGCTTGGGATATCTTAGAAACCATATTTGAAGGGAATACCAGCGAAAAGGAGGCCAGGCTTCAAAACCTAAATTCCGATTGGGAAAACCTTCGTATGGCAGATGAAGATTCATTTGATGAGTTTAATCACAAAGTGTCTGAAATTGTTAATGCATCCTTTGCATTGGGTAAGACCATTCCTGAAAAGGACATTGTGACGAAAATTCTCAGATCGCTGCCATCTAGATACGATTCTAAGAAGCATGCCATCGTTGAAGGAGATAACCTTGATACTCCCTCCAGAAATACGTTGGTTGGGAAGATAAAGATCTTTGATCATGAGCACACATCCAAAACCGGAAAGGATGTTACCTTTAAAGCACTAAAGAACACTAAATTACTTGATAAAAGTAAAAGAGCTTGCGTCTCTGAGGATGATCTTTCTGAGGCTGATTCATTAGATGAAGATCTTGACAAGTTAGTCTCATTTATCATAAGACAGTTTAGAGATCTTCTATTAAAGAGAAGTAAACGGTTCTCCAGAGACAAACCCATATCGTCAGTTAAACCTCACAATCGCATTTCTCCTAAAAACAGGGATGCTGACGAGGCTGATGATGAGGATATGCCACAGTGCTTTAAGTGTAAAAGTTTTGGTCATTTTGCAAATGAGTGTCCAAATGGAAAGAAATACACTGGAAATAAAGGTCTTGCTGCAACTCTTAATGAAATGTCTGACAACTATGATTCTAATGAAGACGAAAAGTCAAGTGTTGCACTTCTTTGTGAAAATATTGATTTTGATAATTGTAGCAATACATACATCAATCTTGATATTCTTTTAGAAGATAACTCAACCAATCTGGAAGAAAAAACTAACCTTTCCATTGGAAACTCTCTGTCTAATTTTTCAGGCTCTACTTTGTGTCTATCAGCTTGCACATCTCGGGTACCTGAATCATATTCCAAGTTGACATGCTCATATTTTTCACTCAAGGGCCATGAACTGTCAAAGTGTTTCAAGTATAAACACAAACTGAGGCATGCCAACAAACTTCAACGAAGAGCAAATCGATTAGCAAACAAGCTCAAACTTGTTTAAAAAACCGCAGAGGTATGTAAGATTTTATCTTCGTCAAAGAAGTTAGTTTCCAAGGATTTGTCAAGACCACTAGAGAAAAGAGTATGGTCTAAAAAAATTGATAGACAGGGTTCAATGAATTCCGTTCAGAGAGGTCATGGTGGACAGATTGTTGTTCACCGCAGCACAACTTGATTGTGTTGTTTGGTGCGTCTTGTCTCATGTGCCTGATCAAAAGAGATATGATTGTACATACCTAGGGATTTAGGAAAAGAATGTTTTTGTTTTATCTCTTTTCTTAGTTTTGATGTGTTTTTGAAAGCCTGGAATTTATGCCGCTTTTCATATCTAATTGATTTTGGAAAGGACTTTCCTGTTTAATCAATAAAAGAGGGTTAAAATTGATAATTCTGCCTTTTATAGGGTATGAGTTGTGCATACGTGAATCCTTTAAGTGTATAAAGGTTCCATAACCCTACATTCCTTTTTTCTTCCCTGAAACTCTTTTTATCTTAAGACTGCTTGTTGAGACTTAAGTTGTGATTTCCTCTCACAAACCCGTACACATATGGATACTCCAAGCATCATGTCTTCTGATGGAAAAGATTTTAATATGATTGTTAATCCATCAATCATGAAGGAAAAAGAAAGATCTCAGTTACCTCCAACTTTGAAAAGAAAAAGAAGGAATGTGAGGAAGCCAAGAGCTGTTCCTTCAAATTCTCAGAAGTTTTCTGATGTTCTTGAAGAGTTGAAGGAGGCAAGAAAGGAGATTCAACAAATAAAGGCTTTCGTTATGAGAACTCTTGAAATTCAGAAGGCCCTGGTTCGACATCATCAACCTAGAAGGTTTGTTGGAATTGACTCATTTCTTCACGAACCGTATGTTCCAATGGTTGTTGACGACAAGGAGTTCAGGTACGATAAAAAAATTTTTAGAGGTCTCAATGTCTAGGAAGATTCTTATGAGAATTTTATTATTGTGTTTTTAAGAAGAATAACTAGAGTTTGGAATAACTATTATTGTGATTACACATAGCTATGTCCAAAGTTTTCATCTTCAATGTTTTTAGATTTATTTTGTTTGGAAGATGATTTTTGCAGTATTAATCTTTATGGTTTTATATATTGCAATTTGTTATGGGATATGTGTGTTTGCGTCCGTGAACTATGATTGTCCCATATGTTGTCAAAAGTTAAGTCTTTCGTACGTCGATATGCAAGTATTGATAAAAGAATGAATGAACTTTTGACAAAAACAAAAGATAAGCCTTTTATGTCATTATGCAATTATTGATGAAGAAAGGATGAGCTTTTGTTTACAAAGATTAAGTCTATTATATGTCATTGTGCAAATAGTTATGAAAGATAGAATGAATCTTTGTTTATTCCGCAATATTGATCTTCCCTGATCCATATTTTTATGTATATACTGTACGGATCCGTAAGTTTTCTTATGTTGAGCATTGCTGATTAAATTAATCATGGATTCTCTTGTGGTTAATTTAATTGAGTATTTTGGATACAAATTCATATTCTTGTGATTTGTTGTTGTCCAAAGAAATCCTTCTTTTCTTGTGAAAGCAAGGTCCCTCTTGTTGTTCTTTCGGGATTGACATTTTATGGGGGAGAGTTCGTAATTGAACTTGTGCTTAATTTCCAAATCTTTGTGGGGAGTGCGGCTGTGGAATATTATAGGGGTTATCTTGTATCTTTATAAACTCCTTGATGAATACATTTAGTTTCGGCTATATGATTGCATCTAAAAAGTTGATATGTGCTTTCTTTTGGTCATGAAGTGTCTGTATGGAAATTTCATTAGGATCCCACTAGTTTTCGTACCTTTGCCAATTTTATTGACAAAAAAGGGGAGAATTAATGTGTAGTTCACACTACAAATACATATGGTTTTCGGTTCATTATGTAAGGGGGAGTGGTTTTATGTGAGATGAAGTATTGACTAAGGGGGGGTGATACATATCAGCATAGTATTGTTGTCAAAGTTGTGATACAATTGAACTTTGATGTTGTGTAATAATACTATGACATTGTGTAACAATGACTGAGAGCTTTTTTTTTCTCATTGTTGTGGCTACGGATCTTCAACAACGGTGATGCTGATTTGAATATCTTTGGAATCATTGGAGTACTTGGAAGTGACGAAGATTTCGAGTAATGTTGAAGAACCAAGGAGATCATGCATGTGGAAGAGAAGATGCAAAGTTTATTTATTTTGTATTCCATATGTATTGATAGTTTTGTGACTAAAATTGAAAAAGGGGGAGATTGTTAGAGCATTGCTCGGTCGAACTCGCAAGCATTGTTATCTCAAGCTTGTTGTCAAGTTTAGTTGTTAAAACTATAAGTCTTGATTTCTAGTCTACTTACAGCTAAGTCTCGGACTAGGATAGAAAGTGTAGTTGAGCTCTAGACTCCACGGTGTTCATCATGCAAAGACGAAGAACTACTCAAGGAACTGGTGGATCTTCATAGACAAAAAGGTATGTGGAGACTTGAACTTATCTATCACTCAAAAGCCTGTCTACTTTATCTCCAATCTCGAGACAAAAGTCGTATTGCTATATTGACTTCGATTATACACATTTGCTATTTCGAGCAGAGTTTATATCGCTTATCTATTTTTCGAAATTTGTGTTGGTAAGCTTTCGCTTTGGCCAAGTTCATCTTTACAAGTGACGAAAGTCATGTTGATTATTTCAATATCTTGAAAATTGCTTTAATGAAGAAAAGCGTGTGAATAACCTCTATTTAACATCCTCTAAGAATGTTTCAATGATTGAAATAAAGAGTTTAAAACATGTAACCATCTTTGGATATAAGCATATAATATGTTCACGCATTAGTGTATAAGTCCAAAACCGGGAACCAAATGTATGCATACTTGTGTGTGTACTAAATGGTTGATGGAGACTGGATAAGTATGCGTACCTGTACGCATACTGGCGGAAGTTCACGTCCGTGAATTTCTACTGAGTTTGGAAATCAAAACCAACTCAATCCGGTTACCTAAGTATGCGTACCCGTACGCATACTGGCGGAAAGTTCATGTCCGTGAATTTCTGTTGAGTTTGGAAACCAAAACAAACTCAAATACGGTTACTTAAGTATGCATACCCGTACGCATACTTAAGTGTGTTACTTTCTAAAATTGGTTTGTCCATGAACTAAAACATTTATATATTAAGGAATGCAATTTGCAAACCGTGGCTATAATGTTCATGAATCGATTCGAGTGAATCAAAACCGATTTTGCTTTGATTGTGTCTTGTATACTTCTATAAGATCTAAGCAATTCGAAAACTCTCGAACTAGTTCATTTGAGTCATTTGGACTTGTTATAGTGAAGATGAATAAGGTTGATATGAAAGTGCTCATATGGCTAACCATTGGTTAACTACTGTTGAACCAACAAGGTGTATACGTTTAGGTACGGTTACTCAAACCTAAATGACATATATTTCAATTGTGTATAACAAGCTAAGTTCGATCTAACGGTTGAAAGATATTAGCTTGAATCTAATCAGGTTTTCATCTAATGTTGAATATTGAATGCTTTGCTAGTCGATTAAGATTATTGTGAGATGATTGATAATTCTAGGCTGTTCTTCGGGAATATAAGTCCGGGTTATCGATAAGTTCCTGTTCACCTTGATTTATCAAAAGACGGAACAAAAAATCGTAGGTATTTCTGTGGGAGACATATTTATCTATTCTTGTAGACTTTTCTGTGTGAGACAGATTTGTTTATTAAAGACTTCGACTTTGGGTCGTAGAAACTCTTAGTTGTGGGTGAGATCAGCTAAGGGAATCAAGTGCGTAGTATCCTGCTGGTATCAGAGACGTAAGGAGTGAAATTGTACCTTGGATCAGTGTGAGATTGATTGGGGTTCAACTACAATCCAGACCGAAGTTAGTTTGTAGTAGGCTAGTGTCTGTAGCGGCTTAATACAGTGTGTGTTAAATCTGGACTAGGTCACTGGGTTTTTCTGCATTTGCGGTTTCCTCATTAACAAAACTTCTGGTATCTGTGTTATTTCTTTTTTGCATTATATTTTTTTATATAATTGAAATATCACAGGTTGAGCGTTGTATCGATCAATTGGTAAATCCAACCTTTGGTTGTTGATTGAAATTGATTGATCCTTGAACATTGGTCTTTTGTACCGTTCAAGGTATTTCTCTTGTATTCAATCAGGCTCGTAGATTTCTATTTGTTTGAGTGAGGATTGAATCGAGAAATTGAGATATAACTCTTTGATATACTTTTTATTAAGATTGAGTCTAACTGTCTAGTTAATTCTCTTAAAAGTATATTGGAGTTAGTCCCTACAGATTGCTTAGCGAAATATTGGGTGAGGTTGTTGTACCGCCACTTTTTCACTAACATCTCCTTAAGCATGAAAAAGGCATACCCTCTTCCTTTAAATAATTTGAATACAACAAACCTTTTCCATTATGGTAGAGCTTTCTCTTGAGAATCTTCATCTTCGAACTCTAAATCATTACTAGTATCCATAATATTTGACACTCTGTTTATTATATCCTCAAAGTCATGGCTCTGTGATGATGCAGTCGCCATGAGGTAGAATAGACAAGGAATAAAAAGGTGAATAACTCAGGTATGGATAGGAAGGGGGAGAAAATGAAAGCAACCACACCGAAAGACAGTGCTATATTATAACTCCAGATAGATTCATCACAGCGAAAGAGGAAGAATTAGGGGGAAAAAGAATCAACTAAACAGAGTTGAGAAGAAGAATCAACTGAAGAAGTTGAGAGAATAATCAACATCAGTAGTTAAAGATAAGAATCGGCAAAGAAGCAGGTGAGATCAAAATGTTTTGGCAACCCTTTCCATCTCATCTTTCCTAAATATCTAATATTTCTCCCTTATCATCTATGTATATATTTCATTTCTAGATTTATTTTCTCCCAACCAACTTCCATTTTTTCACTTTTCAGAAATTCATCTTTGTATTATTTATGAACAATTCAGTAACATCTCCATTTCAGAAGGAATAAAAAAGTAAGTAAAAATTGTTGTCTCGTAACAAATTTCTCACCATCTAGAATTTATAATGTTAGTTCATTTGTAATATGAACGCGTAAACGATGGTTCGTAATGGTAGTTAATTTGTAGAATTAACTAGTACCCAGTTCATTTAACCAGTTTATTTTTCGAATGAACTGGTAGACAGAAGTTTATTTTCTAGCATTTCATTAAATGAAATGAACTCGTATTGTAGTTCGTTTGTAGAATGAAGTCATGAACTCATATAGCAATTCATTGGATAATAGTTCATTTTCTAGCAGTTCATTTTGTGTAATGAACTCATATAGCAGATCATTTTGTAGAATGAACTCGTGGGTGGTAATACATTTTGTAAAAATTGAACTCATATGGTAGTTTGTTTATTCTGTAAAATGAACTATCATGGTTAGTTCATTCTAGCTGTTCATTTTGTAGAAAAACTTGTAATGGTAGTTCATTCAAGCAGTTAATTTTGTCAAATAAATTAGAATGGTAGTTAATTCTAGCAATTTGTTTAGTAGAATGAACTCGTAGTGATAGTTCATTCTAACAAATTATTTTTAAAATAAACCCTATATAATAGTTACTTTGCAGTTGATTTTTAACTTAACAATAAACCGTATATAATAAACCATATATAATAGTTAACTTTGCAGTTCATTTTATAGTTTTTAACTGGTATCAGAGTAGTTAAACATCGTTAGATCTACTAAGTCTATATTTGTATTGATCTTAAAAGAATTATTCTAATGGGAAACTACTTTGGAGACTTGTTTCGCTCATCTGTAACGTACACCGAAATTCCTTAAAGATCATTGAGAGATTTTTATCTTGAAAACTTGATTATTTAGTTGCTCTAGATGCTCTCCATTCAACTAATACCTTTAATATTCTAGTTGATGATAAAGAGTCTAAAGGAACAATAAAAGTCCCTTGAGAAAGGACAAAGGTCAAGAATGTGTCAGTCAAGAGTTCTAGGCTTCAACGTCTTAAAAGATTAATTTTATTTAAATCCGTTTAATAAATGCAATAAAGGATGGTGCATATACTAAGATCTCTTTAAAGCCATTAAGAATACTCTTGAATTTTTGCAACGTCTTGCTTCAATCAAGAATAAGGCTTGCAAAGTTATGACTATGGTAAAAGGTGTTTTCAGTGTGGACAAATTGGTCATGTTAGGAAATCATGCACAATCCATAAAAAGAAAACTAATGAGATTATAACTACTCCAATTGGTTATGAAACTCATTTAATCGATCACTTCAATAACGGGAAGGGAACTGAACGGAGGATATTGATCTTGATCAAGAATATTCACCCCATTGATCATGCTCCATGCACAAGAGAAGAAGACTATCATTCTGAGATGTCTCTTGAGCATTTACTTGCTCACCCGACTTCTTCGTAACAAGACTTTGGTGCCACCTCATCATGTACATAGCTTGATATGGGGAAAGTGACAGATAAGTAGGTTCTTTTCTATTATGGTTATTTGGTTTATTGTGATCTTTCTGTTTTATGTCTTATCAGGTGACTTCAATGGGATCTGAGTATTGTTAGAGATATCTCGGTTGAACCCACCAAGCGTTGGTATGTCAAGTTTGGTTGTCATGTTTTAGTGAATCCAAACTCATCTAAGAGTCATTTGATTATATACTAGAGAAAACTTCGTATAGGTTAGAATAGAAAGTTTAGGATTATGAGACATACAAGTATTACTCGAAGACCTGAAGAATGTGAAGAAGTAACAAGCTACAACGACGACATCATCCTTCCTCTTGAGGTTTTAATATTGACTTGAACTGTTTCATTCCTAACGTATTTTTCAAGTCATGCTATATTGAAAACATAACTGCAAAGCTGTAAATGATTATACTCTAGTAGTGAGACACATGATCATAGTATTAAGGAATTAGAATACGAAGTATAACGCTTATCTTTTGAACTTCGTATATATGACATCGACATAATCGTATGAATGCTATTGTGATTATGTGTATGGGTAAAGGTGAAGATTTCATCTTAGGAAAAAATGTTTACATTTGTTTAAAGGAAGTACATTCATGAACTTGTTTTATGAATCGAAAGGGAAATCGCTAGGCTTATTGGTATTGTTATTCATTGCATATCTTTGGATTACCAATATGTGTGAGTTAGTAGAAACGATCATAACTTGTTATGTATCTTGGTATAACTAATCACAATGCTTGACTTATGATTTGGTATGACTGGTTTTTATTAATCAGTGTAACCGATCCCAAGTAATCACCTGAGATGGTATGATCGACCTTGCTACAATAGGAAAACCGTTACCGCACACACAGAATTGGTGGGAACCGCTAAAAAGGTAAAACAGGGTCCGGATTGGTGTGTAAGCGCATCGAGGGTATGTAGATACAGTGCTTCAGGAAAAACCGGCACCTTGGTCTAAAACCACGGTTCGCCAAGATTTTTTAATGTGGATAAACATTTTTTTCAATGGTTATATGCGAACGGAGCATCTAAACTACACAAAAACTAGCCTCATATGGCTCCGCACACTTGGAGTTAGCAGGGACCCACTTTTGAAGAAATGTGAAGACTGAAGAGGTAGTTTATAAGTTATGTTTTGGCTGTACATTAAGTTTTTTTGGACATTTTATTTACGTTCATAGATCAAAAGCTTGCTAAAAACAAACAAAGCCGAACATTATTGTATACGGTTTTGTATTTTTCTCCCAGCTGGAGACCAATCATAAAAATATAAACCTCCGCACCCTTTCGACGGCAATCCCCGTTGAAACATAAGAAGGATTCCTTGTATCTTAAGTTGTTCTCTGTAATGAAAGCTTCTACTATTCCACTCCAGCCACATAGAATCCACGAAATCACATATAGAACATTATTCGATTTTTCCATTCAAGTTGCAGCCTAATAATAATAATAGTTGAATAGTAAGCCTGCATAATAATGTGTTATACAACACAGTACAAAAAAAAACATTGACAATTTGAGCAAGTGATTGATAAAACCAGCAAGGCAGAGGGCATCTTCTCTGCTCGGACCAACCATTTTCAGTGTATCTCACAAGTCATGTTATTCCTTAAATAACTGTTGAGCGGTCTCGGATCTGGCAAAGGCTTGGCGTTTTTTTATTCCTCAAAAATATCCACAAACAAGTACTGAACAACTAATTTCCTTAGTAGTGACCGGAGAAGTCTGAAGAGGGCGGACTAAAGGGCAGTTGTTGCATAAGGGACTGGAATTCGGTGAGGTTCTTTTAGAAAATTTCACGATTAATGAAGGATTACTTTTCTTTGTTTCACGGTTAATAATAGGTACATGATAGGGGTTCATCTAACTTATACAAACGGATGAGGGAAACTTGTGAGTTGAATATACAAGGTTGGCTGGTGATGATAATGGGGGTGGTAGTGGGAAGATCGATAAAGGAGAGAGGGACTGCTTGCTGTTTGGATCCCTGGTAGCGGAAGAGGCGGGCTTGCTACTAGTAAGAATAGATAAGGATAACTTGGTAACAGGGTCTGAGTGGACGGCAGGTGATGATAATGGGGACTGAACTATAGGAGATGTGGATGGTGGCAGAGGAGTAGGGGCACTTGAATTAAGTGTTCGATTGGAGCCATAACAAATTTCACGCTCAAGGGGTTTAGACAAGGCTTTCTGATGCGAGTCTTTTCTTCTTTTATGAACAATCGAAAGGAACTTTTTCTCTTGCTTAACAGATAACCCTGAAGTGATTAGATATGATAGTTGGGGTGATGTGGACATTTGAGGAGTCCGTTCCGGAATGAATTTGGTGGGTTGAGAAGGCCTTGACTTCTGCTGGATCATCATTAGGCTCCCATCATCAAAAAGTTTGCCTTGCACATCATTAGGCTAAGCCGTAATACATCTGAAAGATGGATGATCTATCACTCTGCACAGCGGACAGATG
>JAJJMB010002379.1:734011-770344 GCA_023531105.1 Papaver atlanticum | reverse complement strand
ATTTCTTTCCTTCCACAAAATCCAGCATATTGCATAATGAATAATTTACCAAATAGCTTTACCTTTTCAATGCAAGACGTTCGTATCCCAAGCATCAAACAATTGTAAAAACGTTCTCGACATTGGCCATGAGATCTTGAAGGCTTTGATGAAATAGTCCCAAACCAATAAAGAAAAGAAGCAATGCATAAGCATGTGATTTGTTGTTTCTTCTTCCGTTCCACACAGCACACACAAAGCACTTTCTATTTGCATACTCTATGTATCTATGAGACAACATATCTCTTGTAGGGATAGAATCATGGAAGGATGCCAAAGTATAAAACTTACCTTGTTAGGAATAGGATGCTTCAAAAGGTGTATTTCAACGCGAAAATTATAGTTATCCCCCACTCATGTCCACCAAAATCTTCCATCATGAGGTGTCATAGGGATAGTGGCCTAATAACACACAAAACGCCCCCCCTGCTAATCCCAATCCAGGGGATCAAGGGGTGATAATTTGACACCTAATGGGGGAAACATATGGGGGAAACTAATGGAGGAAGTGCTTTCAAAATGGCACGGATCTTGTACACCTGACAAGAGCTCGTAGCACCTGTTAGTGCTAAAATTCTCTAAAATGTTCACCTCGTCATCACCATCTTCCAACTTAGGTAGAGGAACGTCACGACACAATAAGTCCCACTCAAGTCTCTCATTTGCATTCAATCTCCTCTTGAAATCACATTTCCAATTCCCATTGACAATCAGCTCGGCAATTGTCAGGTGATTACTGATGTAAACGGTCCTGGTAACTGATGTAACCGGTCCTGGTAACTTGTGTGTTCGATCATAAGTAATCCATATTGAGGTAGAACCGATCCTTGTGATTGGTAGAACCGATTGAACCCGTGATTATGAATTGATACTTGATCAATCACATAGTTGTCTTGGAATACAGATGAAACAATTGTAAACTTGTTTGGAAGTGTGGTATAATCGATTCCAAGATTGTAAATATGAAATAGGATTTACAAAGAAAAGATGTTTACATACTTTGAACACAAACAGTAACTCTTATCTTTCATTGTTCAAAGATATTCCTTGATTACTCAAGGAGATCCCGGTCTGAAATAAATTAAGAATCTTTTAATTAAGGTTGTTTGTTTTATATGCTTTAATTACCAGCAATTAAATGCATATCTCTAGAGAATAAAAATTAGTAATGTGCATTTACTAATTGGAGATTTTTTATTGAGAGATTTAGGTAAATGTTGGAAAAAGCATTTCCAGGAATTATGAAAACCGATTTGGGCATTTATTGCATATCTTGAGAATATTCGGTTTTGGAAATTCCTTGGTGTCCAAACATCCTTGGTCTATAAACACCTAAGTTTGGATTTCGAGCAAACTATCCTAAAAGCCAGGAAAACTTCATCTTTTTGTTATTTCTGGTGGAGCCGTCTATTCGGAGAGGAAAGTACCCTAATTAGGCGAAATCTCTTACGACCGCTCGTTTAAAGATATCTGTGGGATCAAGAAGCTCTATGAGTACCGTTGGTGAGAAACTAGATAATTGCAGTTTATTAGTTTTCGATTGATTTGATTGACTAACGGTTGTTGAACTTTGATTGCACCTAGTTTGTTTATTCTTGAGAATCTTCTCTTCTGATATAAGATTCACTCAAACTAGATCGAAGTGCCGACGGGATCTTTAGAACTGTTTGTAGATCTAAAGACATCTTGTGATAATCCATTGTTAACAGACTCCATTCTGTGCGTGATTGATAACAAGAGATTCAAGTGGTGTTGTGCAGGTTTAATTGAAGATTAAAGAAGATTTGAAGACGAAGAAGATTTCTTATTGGTTTCTCATATCTTTGTGTAGCACAAACCTTGATCGGATGGGATCCAACTAGAATCGGATTTATTCGATTGATTAGTTGTGTAAGATCGGTAACACCTAATAGTTTTCTTGAGTTCTATTTTGATTGTTACAAATCCGAATCTTATTACTTAGGTAATAAAGATTGGATTGATCTAACCAGGAAAAGGATTTTATTAGTTTAAACGGAAGAGCCTTTGCATATGACTTAAGATATCTTTATCTTGAAAGAATCAATAAAATTGTTACCAAACAGATTTGTTGTTCCTTTACTATTTGGAATGCGATCCAAAGAAATTGTTCCAGTGCGTGCACTTATTGAATGTCGGAAGCGCAGGGATATTGACGAAACTAAGTGAACTAGGTTTAGTTGCTTGGTCTCAACTATACGAAGTTTGTTTAGATTTTGTATAGCGGCTTAATTCTGAGAGTATTCAATTCTGGACTTGGTCCCGGAGTTTTTATGCATTTGCGGTTTCCTCGTTAACAAAATCTTGCTATGTCTTTTACTTTTCTATTTCCGTAATTATAATTGTTTATTATAATTAAAAGTAAAATACACAAACGTTAACTCCATATTACTTGATAGTGATTCTATAGAGTTTGGTTAAGTCCGAACCTATTATCAAGTAATCACACTTTGATTGTTGTATTGTCTCGATCTCGTATCCATAGACGATCACACAAAGTGTGAATACCGATATGTCGTATTGTCTCGACTTTGTCCATAGAAAATCACTTTCGGTAGAGGACTTATAAGTGGATATTTTAAAGATTGTGGTGTATTTGGGTACCCTCGTCTTTTCAAGTGTTATCTGATACTCTACGTTGGATAATGAAGAAAGTAAAATTCTTTCTTGTAGTGAAGACGGTAATAGACTCATTATGTCATATTGAGCATCGCTCCATGTTTAAGATATGCCTTGATGACTTAAAATCCCATATTGTGTCATGGTTGTCTTCTACGCACCCAGATCTGTAAAAGTAAGTCAATTTATCTTGTGTGCTACCACATATCTAATAGTGAGTCCAAAACGTAATGACTCGATGTGGGTATCAATGAATCATGTGCTCTTAACAACATTTTCTCCCTGCCTATCTGACTCCCTAAGAAAGAGACGAGAATATGATCCATGAGAATATTTTTTAACTAGTGGTGTTAATGATGCTCTTGGATTTTTCTAATCATCCTGTTGATATTTAAACTTAGGTTGCGTTTGAAAGAAAACGGACCATCCTTTCGTTATCCCAAGTAGTTTTCGGGAATATTTGGGTAACACGGTTCATCTTGGTAAAATACATACTCTTGTCGGATTATGTATCAATTAGAACTTATCTGTAAGTCTCAGTGATAACATCTAATATTCGTGTTAGATGATGTTGTTATTTTTTTTTTGAAAAATAAATAACCATCCCCCAAAGGTCCATATTTGGTCCGCAGTTTCGCAAACTTCTTATATCTCCTCCTCTCAAACAACTCACGGATGATAGGAGAGATACAAAAAAATTAGGGTTACGGAAGTAGGTATTTCTCACTTGAAGTTGAAGTTTGTTATCTACTTTTTGATAGATTTCTTCTTAAAATTAAGTTCTTCTTCAAAGGGGGGCGTTAATTAAGGTGATTATCCTCAAAAAGAAGCTGGAACAAGTAAGTTCCACATTCTTCTTCTCAATTTATTGTTTTTGTAAACATGGTTAGAATCACCGAAACCTAATAAAAACTCTAAGGCATCACCTCTAATGGCATCTTCTCTAGGGAAAATCAAGTAACCAAACTTTTTTAGGATTGTCTTTGTCAATGAAGATTATTCCAAAATCTATGAAAAAATTAGTTCTAAAGATTTCATCTTAGAAAAGAAGTTTGTCAAGGATTATGTGCATGTTGGTGAACTCTCTTGTCTTGGAAAGTATAATATTGGTGACAACTTTGATGGTCATGGTAAAGGATTTGACATTCTTCACAAGAGTATTCTATGCTAAGGTTTGTGATATTAGTTGTTCTTTAGAACCCTGATTGAAAGAAGGATAATTCAAGTTGATAGAGACTTGTTGGAAAATATTACGAGGCTTCTTATGGGATCCTTCTCATTTTCTTGGGCCAAGGGAAGAAAAGCCTTCATGTGAAACTATTTCCTCACAACTCATTGGTAAGAGTTTTGGTTGGAAATTTCCTACTAATGATCTTCCGATGCTTTTGAAGATTTTTGGTAAGATTTGGATTCCAACTTGTGTCCTTCCACCATTGAAAATGCTCGTTGGAGTCAAGAACAGAATTGGTTTCTTTATTGATGTGGAAGTTCAAGGTCTTGATGTGTGCGGTTGGATCATTCAACGAGTGGCCACCATGATACTTTATGACAAGGAATTAGGTTTTCCAATTGTCTAATTGAGAGGATTTATCGAACCTTCAATATTGCTTCAATTGGTACTTCTATTAGTACTCCCTCTCTCATTCTCAAGACTACCTTCAACCGCATAAGAAGAATTATTACAATAAGAAAAGAAGTTCTTCTCTTTCCTTGATCGGTTCTTGTGATCCTACTTCTTTGAGACTTCTTTGCGAAATTCTCAAGGATGTGAAAAAGGTAAACAACCAGGTAAAATGTATGCAAGAGTAATTGGGTTTTCTTGCTACAAAGTTCCCCAAGATCAAGGATGATATGGAGAAAATCCAAGCTTCTTGGATTGAGTTGGGAAGTGAAGATGATATATGCCTAGATACTTTACCCATTTCCTTTTGTCACTAGTTAATTCCTTGTTGGAATTGTATTCTTATTATTTTAAGAAGGAACATTAGTTTTTGGAGTAGCGTTTATATGTGGTTACACTAGCTATTAAAAATACCATCATCTTGCAATAGTTAAAGTTTATTTAGTTAAATTTTATTTTGGAGATGACTCGCAATACCTAATCTTTATTGATTATATATATATGTATTGCTTATTTTGTGAGATTTATTCCTTGCTATCATATTTCTGGTGATTAGAACGAATATCTCGTATGGTGGTCGTCACATAAGTTAAGCTCTTAACTCTTTGTGTTTGTCACTGGCTAAAAGAGGAAACTATTTTAAGAATTGCAATATTGATTTTCCCATGATTATTATTTGTGAATATAGTGCAGTGGACTCCGTAAGATGTTCTCTATTAATCGGCTTTCCTCTCTGAAACCGTTACTGGCAGTGAATAAGTTCGAGATCTTTAATATCTACGTCCGTACATGGCTAGGGAAGATATAATTATTATGTTGAGTCATATCACATAAATTGTCCTCTTTATTCTTAAGTGGCTTTAGATAATAGTTTTTGTCGATGTTTATTTTTCTCACAAAAATAATGTATCTTGGTGCCTGTAACGTTAAGATTGTTGTTTTTAACTTCTTTGTTCGTTACTAGCGAGAAGACAGAAAAATATTGGACACAAATTTACTTTGTTCGTAACTGGCGAGTAAATTTGTTAATATCCAAATAAAATCCTTCTCTTGTCATTAGAGAAAGGTTTCTCATGTTGTTATTTTCGGAATAACATGTTGAATTTGAACTTATGCTTAATTGTCACATCTTTGTGGGGAGTGCGGCCGTAAAATTGTAGGAGATGATTGTACCTATATATCTCCTTGATGAAGACACTAAGTTTATTTGGTGAAATCGTCTATAGAAAAGCTGGTATGTGTTTTCTAGTCTTGATAACTATTTTTTTTTTAATTCAGTAGGATCCTTTTTTTTCGCCTTTGCCAAATTTTTTGACAGAAATGGGGAGAATTATTTAGTAGTACTCTACTACAACTTATGGCTTTTCGTAGAATTATGTAAAGAGGAGTAGATTATAATCTATAGGCTTTACCTATTATGCAAATGTAGTAGTGTTAGAGCACTACTCGGTCGAACTCGCAAGCGTTGCTATCTCAAACTTGTTTGTCAAGTTTAGTGATCAAAACTATAAGTCTTGATTTCTAGTCTACTTATAGTAATGTCTCGGACTAGGATAGATTGTGTGGTTGAGCTTTAAACTTCATGGCGTTCATTAATTGAAGACGAAGAACTACTAAGGAGAGCTTGTGGAACTTCATCGACAAAAGGTATTTGGAGACTGAAACTCATCTATCACTCAGAAAGTCTATTTCTACTCTATCTCCTTCTTGAGACAAAAGTCGTATTACTATATAGTATTCGATTATACACATTTGATATTTCAAGATGAGTTTAACTCGCTTACATATTTCTCGAAATATGTGTTGGTAAGCTTTTGCTTTAACCAAGTTTATCTTATATTCTTGACGCAAGTCAAAAGATGATCATGTGAAAATCGCCAAGTAACATCTTACATGATTTGTGTGATACAATCATTTGATGTAGACTCGGAATGTTTCGTGTTGATTATTTCAATAACTTGAAAATCACTTTAATTCTAATAGTTAGTGAAAACAACTATTGTCATCCTCTAAGAATGTTTCAATGATTGAAATAGAGTTTAGAACACTTAACCATAATTGGATTATAGACATAGTATGCGTACTTGCATATATGTTGATCCAAGAACGGTATAGTGTGCATACCCTTATGCGTACCGGGAAGGTCAGGTAAAGTTCGGGAGCCTTAGTATGCGTACCCGTACGCGTAATGGAAAACTTAGTTGAAGTCCGGGAACTTTTGTATACGTACCCATACGCGTACTAATTCAACTGTTGTTTTGGATGTGTGATAGTGGGCGTACCCGTTCGCATACTGTCGGACACAGTCCAAGTCCAGTTACTTAAGTATGCGTACCTGTTTGCATACTTGAGTGGGTTAAGTTCTAGAATCGGTTTGTTCATGGACTAATACATTTATATAATAAGGAATACAATCCTTTGCAAACCGTGGCTATAATGTTCATGACTTGATTCGAGTGAATCAAAATCGATTTTGCTTCAATTGTGTCTTGTATACTTCTATGAGAATATAAACAATTGAACAACTCTATAACTAGTTTCATTTTAGTCATTTGAACTAGTTGTTGATAAGATGAATATGGTTGATAAGAAAGTATTCCTATGGCTAACTTCGGTTAACTATTGTTGGGACAACAAGGTGTACACGTTTAGGTATGGTTACCCATATCTAAATGAAGGTACATTTCATTTGTATGTAACAAGCTAAGACCATCTAACGGTGGAGAGATATTGCTTTGATTTCAAGCAAACTTAGCTTGGCTCTTAGATCAGGTTTCATCTAACGATGAATATTGATTGCTTTGTTTCAAAGCTATCAAACCCTGATTTGAAAACTATATAAATGAGAACTCTAGCAACTGGGAAACCTAATCCCCACACCTCCTGTGTGATACTAGTTGCGACTAGAGTCGATTCTTCTTTAACCTTAGGTTTTTCACGAAACCCTGTAGGTTAACGAGTTAAAGACTTCATTGGGATTGTGAAGGCAGACCCAACTATTTTCTGTAGTTGCGTGTTCTGATCTTGCTATTTTCTATCGTGATTGAGTACTGTTTTCTCTAAGATTTGCTCGATATTTAATCTCCGATAGGAAAGATAAAAAGTAGTCACAAACATCTTCGTCTCATCGTTTGTGATTCTACAATATCTTTCTTTCGCTACCATACGATTAAGATTATTGTGAGGTGATTGATATTTCTAGGCTGTTCTTCGGGAATATAAGTCCGGTATATCAATTGGTTCATGTTCACCTTGATTTATCAAAAAACGGAACAAAACTCATAGGTTTTTCTATGGGAGACAGATTTATCTATACAATAGACTTTTCTGTGCGAGACAGATTGGTTTACCAAGTCTTCGACTTTGGGTCGTTGCAACTCTTAGTTGTGGGTGAGATCAGCTAAGGGAATCAAGTACACAGAATCCGGCGTGGTTCTAGAGGCGTAAGGAACGCGACTGTACCTTGATCAGTGTGATATTGGTTAGGGCTCAACTACATTCCAGTCCAAAGTTAACTTGGAGTAGGCTAGTGTCTGTAGCGACTTAATACAATGTGGTGTTCAATCTGGACTTGGTCCCGGGGTTTTTCTGCATTTGCGGTTTCCTCGTTAACAAAACTTCTGGTGTCTGTGTTATTTCTTTTCCGCATTATATTTTGTTATATAATAGAAATACCACAGGTTGTGCGTTAAGTTCAATCAGTTCTTTAATCCGTCCTTTGGGTTGTTGATTGAATTGATTGACACTTGGATATTGGTTTTTGATACCGTCCAAGTTATTTCTCTTATTCAATCGAGCTCGCAAATTCCTATTTGTTTTATTGCGGATTGAATTGAGAAATTGAGATATAACTCTTTGATATTCTTTTCTTAAGATTGAGTTTGACTGTCTAGTTGATTCTCTTGAAAGTATATTGGAGTTTGTCCATACAGATTGCTAAGCGAAATATTAGATGTGGTTGTTGTACCCTTGCTTTTTCAAGTAGTATTGACTAAGGGGGAGAACATATCACCATAGTATTACTTCAAAATTATGGTGCAATTGAACTTTGAGGAAGGCAAGATTACTATATTTTTGGTATAACAACCATTGAGCTGAGTGATTTGTCATTTAAGAAAAGCTCGGTATAACAACCATTGAGCTGAGTGATTTGTCATTGAAGAAAAGATCGAATAAAGTTTTCCCATAAGTTGTTATCACTATGGATCTTCAATAACAATGGAGCTAAAACTATCATATGTAGAACCATAGAAAAACTTGAAGAACGAAGAATTCAACACGATGTTGAAGAACCAAGGAAATCAAGCATGATGGATTTTGAGATGAAAGATCAATTTATTTTGAATCCATATAATAGTTTTGCCACTAAAATTGAAAAAGAGGGAGATGGTAGTCAATGTTAGTAGCCCAAAACTATAGCTTGGTTTTTAGTCTACTAAAGTCAAGTCTCGGACTAGGTTAGAGTATGGTAGTTGAGTATCATACATCACTGAATAACCCTCAAAGATTGAAGACTGAAGATCAAACAGAGACATTTGAAGAACTTCATCTACAAAGAGGTATGTGAAGAATGAACCATTCTATTTACTCACAAGTATTACCTTTCTATCTATATGAGACTATATTGTATGACTTCTAATATATATTGCAGATAAGAAATTTATAGTCAAGCTTGTCTTGGTAAACATCTTGAAATATGATTCAAGCAATAGTTGTTCATATTCTTGACAAACTTAGTTATAAACAATTTATTGTTCGTGAACTATTTTTTGATTCAAGTTAATCATTTGAAAATAGCACAAGCAATAGTGTTCAATATCTATGACAATTGAGAAAGTTTCAAAAATTGGTTAAAGAGAGTTTTCAAAACTAATGAATTCTGGATACAAGACGGTACACGTACCCACGACGCGTACAATTATCATCTGAGTTCCAGAATAAGAATAGGTACGCATACCCAGTACGTATACCCATAAGTTATGAGTTCGTGTAAAGAGGTGAGGTACGCATACCCAATACGCATACCTCAAGGGACCGAGTCCATGAACTACCTTAGGGTACTCATACCCAGTATCCGTACCTTGGTCATCTGAATTCACGAACTGGTCAATAGGTACATGTACCCTTTCATACACCTTCCCAGTGCGAACTAAAGCAGATGCTTTCAAACTATTTTCTTAAATAAGTTTGGCATTGCTATGACTCTCATAAACACCTCTAAGGCATTTTTGATCACTCAAACACTTTTTGTATGTGCACCATGATTCAAGTCCTAAGTGTTTAAATGAACACGACTTTCCTTATTAGTTTGAAAGGCATATTACCAAGACCTATCACTGAACACGTTTCCAGTATCCTGGACCATAATGCATATTGTTCTATGTGATTTCAAGACAAACTTCTCACATTCTTACACGAAATCCTACCAGAGTTTCATCTAAATAGAGAAAGCGTTTGTTTGAATCTCAAGTTATTTTATATTGAATTCTAAGAAACCCTAGTCTTGAAAATCTATAAATAAATAGACTCAAGTAACCATGAAATTCAATCCCTGGCACTTTTGTGTCCTATTTTTTTGCTAAAGTCATCCTCTATGAATTTAGATTTCCTCTGATAATGACTCCGAAGAGACTTATTTTCCTGGATTAAGAGTAATCCTAAATAATTCCTTAAGGAAATGAACAGTCCTAGGAATACCCTCAAGTATATTGAATGCTCAACATCAGACGATGCATAGGAGGGAAATGATTATGATCCAAGACTATTTTTCAAGGCATCTGACTTTTCTGGAGTGAACCCCTATGGTAACTACATAGGTACACCTAAAGAGTTAGAATCACACGTTGATGATGGCAAAAATTTGGATGAAGTGGAGAAAGAGCAAGCTGATGATGCTGGAAACCATGATGAAGTGAAGGAAGAAGATGACAATGATACTGATCCATGAAAATGTGTTTGATATGTTTGCTTATGTTGTGGAGTGTTTCAAAGTTATTTTAGATTATGTTTTGTACTCTTAGATTCTGGTTGTGGTTTTATACTTGTCAGTAACTCTTAAACTTATGTTAATTTTAGTTTCAATTGCTTTAAAATTTTAGTCTTTTTTGCAGTTTCAAACAATGTTGAAGTAGTAGTAAGTCGTCAAGGTACAAAATGTTCTACACTGCCGACTATTAAGGGTCGTGTTGAATGGGTAAAACGTGAGAAGGAGGAACTAGCCCTAATCACAGAAAGTACTCCCAAGGTGTAGAGAGATTTATGAGAAGTAATGGTGAATTAATGATATCTCCTAAGTATGCCTTCTTTCCCCTTTTATAATGACCTCCTTATGGATAAACATAGGGCTGCACAACGGGTAAGGTGGGTAAGATATAACCTATTTCTCCACCCTACCCGCTGAATGGCGGGTAAGAAATTTTTACCCGCCACCCTACCCGCCAGTAAACGGGTAAGATCCTACCCGACCCATCAATTGGCGGGTCGGGTAGGATAGGGTGGCGGGTATAACCATTTTTTTTTGTTTACAAACATGATAAAGGAATGTCACAAACACAAAATACATTTTCAAATTCACAGAGACAGGTTCATGAAAAGCAACATTTGCAACAGGTTGTTGCCCAACAGCATCAGCAGTCCCAAAATCAAAATCAGTTTGTATTTCAGCAGCAGTTTCAACATCCGGGTATGACGAAACATAGAGGAAATATTCAAACTCATTCAATGCACCTACATGATCCACAACAGCAGCAGCATAATCTAATGCAGCCAATTCAGACATCATCAAGTCAACAACAAACGCAATCTCCAATGGTACAATCAGCTACACAAACTGGGGTCGTACAAAACCAACAATCTTCTGCTATTCAGCAACATTCACAGTCAGTTCAATGGCAACAGCAATCGCAACGTTCTTTACACGAACAACAAACTTCAATAGCTCAACCAATCATGCTCTCATCTCAGCAGAAACAACAGCTAATTGGGAAACAAACAGATGACAGGAACTTTCAACATAATCATCCTTTTGGGCAGCCAAACAGTATAATGGAACTGCAGAAAAAGCAACGACAGAAGTGGCTTGGACAACAAACTAATTCTTCAAGTATGCAACATCAACAGCAGGTAGGCCATCATGCAGTGCTTTAGTTTTGGTTGTGTAATTTGATTTTAAAAGTCAGAACACCTTAAAAATGAAAATTTGGAATACCGAATGAGTGGCAAAATTTTCATGCACATTGATAACGGAATTCCCAAAAAACAATAGCACTTCTGTGTGATTCAATCTCAAGATTAACATTATGGACTAAACCACTCTACTAGATGGTTTTCTCATGCCTTTGGGCATCTGAGCTTGACTGTTTTAGTGTTCTGTCTAATCTACTCTTTCTCTTATCTCTTAAATTTAATCATGATGCTTACCTAAAAAATGTCAATAGGTAATGTCTCAGCAAAACGACATCTCAAGGTTTCATCAGCACAAAATATGATAGAGGACAAGCTTAAAACTCAAGGTTTTATAACATTTCTTTGAAACCCAGATTTTAGTGGGGTTCATAGAGACATAAAACAAACAATTTGATGTAATTCCATATACAAAAATCCATTTCATTTTTTAGCTATGGCGAGAAGCAACAATCAATGGAATCATAACTGGGAATCAACTTCAGATGACTATACTAATTCAGTAATTTTGCTTGGAAACAAATACTAGTATGCAGAGAAAACTCCACTACAAGGACAAAAAAGCTCCACAAATAACAAGACAAGCATGTATTTCTTTTGATAGTATGAAAATAATGAATGATAAAGAGTCAACGTACTCCTTGTCTGAAGAAGCAGAGTATGTCCCCCATTATTCCTAATAAGCTACTGCGGAGATCTGCTTGACATCCCAGAACAATCATTATCCATACAGGGTATACAACCAAAACTAAAGCTAGTGTTCATGCTAACATCTAGAAACAAATACAGTTGGGAAACAATTACCAAGTGGATAACTTGCAGAAATGTAGAGAAGCAGAAGTGCCAGTAGCTTATATTTTAAACCAAACAAATGTAGAAACACCCCAAACAGAAATTTCATGAAAATCGTCAAAACTTAATCAATATCAGTTAAAATGTTTCAAGAGCAGGGAATTAAGGTTTTGGAAGAACCAATGTGACATTTTGAAGAGGAGAAAGACAAGGATTGCTATGAAATGTGCAGCTGATCCAGAACATTACTATACTAACACATACCTTATTCTTCATGTTTATTCTTTAATCGTCATCTACGATGATGGAATAACCACTTAGATCACCAAATAGATCTGCAACACATCAAAATTCAGTCAAATCTCAATAACCATTGGCAGCAAAATCACTCAAACTCAAATTGCCCACCAAAATCAAGCAAACAGGACTACAAATTTGATCCACTTAACCTAATCTACAATCATGGAATCTTTTTCTGTAAAATACAACATAAAGATAAATTCAACAGCAGCAAGTTTTATACCTGACTCGACAGCGTCATCCTCGTCCATCTCAGCTCTGAAAGTAGAAGGATCCATCTCAATTGGGGTATGCAACCAGTTTTGCAATAAAATCAAGGCCTCTACTTTCCTGGGCCTTAAAGAACTTCGAAAATGACCAAGTATTCGCTTTCCAGTACTGAAAGCGGATTCAGAAGCAACAGATGAGATAGGGATGGCAAGTACATCTCTTGCTATGAGTGACAGAATGTCAAACCTAGCAGCATTGATTTTCCACCAAACCAATATATCAAATTTAAAACCTTCTTTGTCTTTAGTTGGTGAGTAAATTGGCTCCGCCAAGTATCTTTCCACCTATGATTTGTCATAATCTTCCAATGTAGACAGCTGGATTTTACGTGCATCTCTATGAGCCTTATGCTTTTTCTTTCTAGTTAAAATAGAACACGAACTCCCTTGACTAGAACTAACACTAGTTTCACCTACAGACTCTGATGAGGCTAACACACTTCCCACAACTGAATATTCTGATTTATAAGCTGCATATAAGTCATCAAAATCTTCTCTCACTTTCTCTACCCAATTTTTTACTAGTCTTTGTTTCTGCGCAGGATTATCATGCATAATCAAGTCTTCTATTGTTACAACCAATCCACGTTCTTTTTCCCTTGGATCAAGAAGAACAGCAATAAACAACAAAGCATTCATTTTCTTGTAATCTCCCCAATACTTATTGTATTTCAACAGCATTTTTTCACCCATATGGCTTAAAAAGGCATCGTCATCAGTATTTTGCCAATCATATAATTCTCCACGAACATCACTAAGTTCTTCCAAAAAAGTATGTGAAGTGACATACGTAGATGCAGAGAACTCAACGGTGGCTTCATAAAATACCTGTACAAACAATACAAATTGTTATCTAAATAATTTGTAAAAGCATTTGTGGCCATAAATTTGAAGAACAATGCCCAGTAAGACATATCCATACATGCAACAAATAGGTAGAGCCACCTGTGCTGGCAAGTTTAAACCTCTACTAACTTATGCAACAACAATCCTTTCCAATTAGAACTGGATGTTCTTTTAAGTTGATGGAAGCTTAAACCTCTAATAACTTATGCAAACAATAATTCACCACTTTAATTAGGAAGTACAAATGCAAACCATTACAATAAAGAATATATTCCTAATCAGAAACAATAAATTTTCAGAAAAGCAATAAAAAGGTATAAAGGGGTGAAATAACTAAACCATGCATCAATATCACTATGCAACATAAAATTGCAGATCTTATTTCATTTTTTGGTTAAATTGTATCAACATATTCAAAATCTAGCACATTAGCAATGAAATTTTAATTAAATTATCACAGTTAATAGAATTGATATACCTTGAAGACATACATAAAGATGTAACAAATCTGAGATCAATGCTATGATTTGGTTGAGGCATACTTCAAATCCTAGCAGGGAAAATGATGCAACATATCCATACATGCAACAAATAGGTAGAGCCACCTGTGCTGGCAAGTTTAAAACAAAAAAAACTGTGTTGGCAAGTCTGACAGAGCATCAAGTGTTCGAATTTGTGGAAAAAGTAAATGCAGGAAGATAACAAAGAGAGAGAGTATGGTCCAAAACAATCAGTTCTAAAATGATTGAGAAAGAAGCTTAAAATACCTGTAGAAACTGAACTAGCACTCGAGCATTAGACCAATCATACTTTTCGGGAGCATGCACTCGAGGCTTTTTTTTCTTGCCTTTTCTCCAACCAGCTAATGGTTCTTCGGGAGCATCCGAATCAGATGAACTAGATTCTAGTTCATCAGGAACGTCTGTACTATCAATATCAGCACCCATTGTTGGTTCATCAGGAATATCGAAAATAAACCTATCACGAAATGCTTTGTCTGACCGTGCTAGCCTTATAAAGTCCTTTTCATACTTCTCTGCAGCATCCAGCATTAAGTAAATGGAATTCAACCTAGTTTTGACATCTAATACTAATCCTTTTTTTATATTCTATCCTCTCAAGAGATACAGCAGCTAAGAACTTTTTCATTCTAGCAGGAGAGTTCGTGACGTATTTAACCACCGACCTGATTCTAAGCACTGAAGTATGATACTTCTTCAACCCATCCTTGACAACTAGAGCTAATACGTGGGCAGCACATCTGACATGAAAATGTTTACCTCTAACAATTGAGCTTCCCCAACTTACAACTCTCTCTTTGACATATTCAATTGCCTTTGTATTGGCAGAAGCATTATCAAGAGTGATAGTAAAAACCCTCTTAAGCCCCCACTCTATCAAACACTTCTCTAATGCTATTCCAATTTGTTCCCCTCCATGACTAGTGATTAAACAAAAACAAATGATTCTTTTGTGTAACTTCTAATGATCATCAATAAAGTGAGCCGTAACTACCATATAATTGTAGTTTTGAATGGACGTCCATGTATCGGTTGTTAGACAAACCCTTACCTTGTTCACCTTGAAATAATTCACCAGATTGGCCTTTTCACTCACAAATAATTTGTAGATATCACGATATACTGTCATCCGAGATGGAAGTTTGAACCTTGGCTCTAGATACCTACAAAATGCCTTAAACCCTTCTCCTTCAACCATTCGGAAGGACTGTTCATCCGTGACAATAAACTTTATCAATGCTCTTCTACAATCTTCTTGACAGAACGTAACCCCAACTATTTGCTGCTCATCTTCCATGATAGACTGAAAATCAAGAGAGTGTTGACCCGACGACCCAGATTCTAGGGTATCTTTATACTTGTTACACTTAGTCAAATGATAGTTTAAATTTGTAGTCCCGTAATCCTTACCACCAACCCTATACCTACCATTACCAGCTTCATAATAGTTGCACTTCGCCCATTCATTACCATCTGCATCAAAACTCGTCACAAAATGTTTCCATACCCAAGATGTTCTCTTCCGCTTCTTACTTTCGCTGATCTCAGGTTGAGAAGATGGTGGAGGTGGAGGTGGCGGAGATGCAACAGTACTAGTCCTTCGTTGCACGGATTCAGATGCAGCTTGAGAGGGAGGTCTCTCTGACATCTCTTCTATAATCTCAACCATGTTTGCTCATACTAAGCCTGCACAAACTAAATGCAATAGTGGAATAACTATTCATAAGCCGTAAACCAAAAGAAGTATAAGAAATGGCCTTATCCATTTCAGAGTCTAACTAAATTGAAATTCACAACAAACAATAAAAAACAGCATTTCCAACAATACATTAGATTTTCATAGTTTTTCTATAAATCTCATATAACGATAGCTTTACCAAAACATAGGAACCACCACTAAAGTAATTTTAGGTGATACAGGACACTCAATTCAACTAGGCAGAAACAGATAACACTTGCATTTTATCCATTAAAGGTTTTACAACCAAGATTTGACAACCAGCGAGAGACACTGAACACAATTAGCTTAAGCAATTTTAGGTATATACAGATCAAAGTAAAGAGTTTGAAACTGTGACTGATTCTAGCCATCCATTAAAGCAAACAATTTTAGACTACAACATGTTTCCCAAACCATATATCAATGAGAAAGATTACCCTTTTGTAAGTCATTAATTTCACAGATCATTTGGCTTCACTAGCACATGTCTTCCCAAAACGACTCACCTACCAGCTTAACCAGGAAAAAATGAAATTGTCTTTACTTCCCCTCTAATCAAAAACACTTATGATAAACATAGCAATAAAAAATGCAGTTCAGGCAATTCAAATTTCCACAGAAACATACATGCAAGACGTTTTTTTAGGCAAATATTATCGTCAGTGTAACTATATTATCTCGAGAAGTATATCACCTATAACCTAAACAATACAACCAAACTAACCAATCATCCAATTATACCATCAATGTAACAAATGCATATGTATTCGTAAGGGTTCTCGCATTCAGCAAATGGGATTCAATGTTTTTTTGCTCAACTTTACCTGCTTTGCAGCCTTAACCAGAGCAGCACTCATGAGCTTGGGTTGTTCTGCAATATCAGTTGGGGTTTCCTTAGTAGTGTTAGCAGGTGGCTCTGGATAATTTTCAATTTGAGACCCTAGAAGAAAAATAATTCAACAATAGATTCAGGACCTTCAGGTAAGAAAACAAAAGAAGATAAGAAAACAAACAATCGAGGATAAGAAAAATAGAGAATAAACCTTTTGTGGGAAGCTTCAGCAGCTCTTGATGGAGCTTCTTCAGATGCTAATCGATCTTCTTCTCTACTCTTCTCTGTTTCTTCTCTACTCTTCACTATTCTTTGTTGGTTTAGCCCTCCCTGTTAATTGTGATTTGTGAACACTTGTTTACTCACATAATCAAAATCTCACTGAAATTGATTGAAATATTGAAAATCTATAAATTTAAGACATGGGTTTTAGTTAGAAATCATATTTTGGAACTGTCCTAATCAATTAAGATTAGTTAAGATCGTATCCTGCAACATGCATGAAATCGTAAAACCCTAAGATTTTTCAATCAATTTAACACAAAATAAAATAAAATCTATTGCAGTTAGATCTTACCTTGAACCAACCGAGTAAAGGGTTTTAAATGAGACCCTGAAAGATGAACATGAGATTGATCGAGTTCAATTTCTATGCAGAGGAGAAATGGTTGAAGGAGAAAACTAGGAAGAAAGGATTTTCTATGTTCGATCGATCCGAGAAAAGAGATAATAAGAGAGAAAAATAAATTTGTATTTTTACCCCTAATTTGTTTTAAAATAACGAAAAAATGGGCACGAAATAAAAAGGAAATAAGGACTATTTGGTCTTTTTGATATATTAGGCGGGTAAACGGGTAGGGTAAGATACTTTTGAGTTTTATCCCCACCCTACCCATTTGACGGCGGATAAAAAATTATTTAACCGTCACCCTACCCGTCAAATGGCGGGTAGGGTAGGATACGGGTAAAACAGTGGCGGGTAGGGTAGGAATACGGGTATGGGTAGGATATGTGCACTCCTACATAAACACCCATAAGATTAATATATTACTAAACTACCATTTCCCTTTCCTTAAGTTATTATCAAACCCTAAGAGGCTTTCTTCTTTGACCAAAAACCAACTAGTTTAATATATTCTTGGATGGACTAGAACTATCCCATCTTTATGGGTTAGGCCTAGTCCCCTAATCCTTCTATCCTAAAAGGACCCTTGATAGGTTAAGGGACCATTTATTTTAGGATTGGTTATTTTCATGTATCAACATTAGTCCCCTGACTGTTGACTGGTCTTCACACATTGATATGTCAACTTGACGGTTACAACTGATGGATTTGAGCGGTTTGAATTCACGACTCTTGGGATACTGCAGTTACTGACTTTTCCAGTAACTACTCTTTCTTTTACCTATCTATAAATAAAGGAGACCTCGCCTTTCAGTCTTCATTCCTTTTACTGCATCCTTTTCCCTTTCTTTACTTTTATTTTCACTCGCTATGTCTAATGAATCACCTGATCACGACACGCCTCCCAGGTCGGAGCCTTACACACTAGAAGAGATAAGAAGCAGTCCCCGGCTTAAAGATCTCCTTCGGCCACCTGCAGCGGATGATGGCTCCACTCTTTTTCCGACTGATGACAATTGGATTTCACGCATGCTAAACCCCCATAGATTTCCTCCGTCCGTGTCTGTAGGTTGGCTCATCCGCTCTCAAGCAGAAGTGCCTCCAATTCCCTCCTCTAAGGAGATGCCCCGTCTAGCAGTTCACAGGGGAGATTATGCCTTTCCTTCAATCAAGATGCGCTCATCTGCTGAAACTCCTGCCGCCTGGGACCCGTGGGTGGATTATAATCGTTCCAATCCGGATCATAAGAGAATTATCCAATCTTTAGGCATAAAAGCTGCTATAGATGCTTCGAAGTTTAGATACGTACGACGAGATCATGATAGCTTGGTCCGCTTATGTGCGCACTGGGGAATCGACCCTCATACATTTCTATTCTCTATGGGTGAAGCCACTCCGGTCCTTGAAGATGTAGTGGTGCTTACTGCTTTACCTGTCCATGGTGACGCGGTTTTCGAAAATTGTTGTCTTTATAAGTCTTTGAATCAAAGTGATAAAGATCTCCGTGATCATTTAATTACGGCGAAGGCGAACTCTATAACGTTCCATCCGCCAGGGGAAGTCAAAACTGAGGCTCAGAACGAGGTGGAGGACTTGGGAAACAGAATAAAAGGCAAGGCTATCGCGTCCAATACGCACAGTTCTCCGGTTAATGTTTCGCCCTCCGTAAAGCTTATGGCGTCCGCTATTAAGGATGCTCATCCGAAGTCATCCATTGCTGAAGAGTCCGACGATTTGAGGGAAATAGAGGAGAAAAAGGTCAACCAGAAACCCAAGTCTGGGCAACACCGCGCTTCTTTCTCTTGTTGGATTAAGTATTGGGCCCCTATGCTTTCCGGCGAACGAGAGGGTGTACCTCCTCGAGAAGGGGACTCGGATCGAGCGGAGTTAGCAGCTTTCCTTTTCTTTTGGTTATGCAATGATGTGTTCGAGTACAGTCCCTGGGATACTATCAAGAATGAACTCATCCCTATGGCAGCGTTGATGTCCCACGACGTATTATTCCCGCTTGCTCCCATGTTTCTGGGCGGTTTATATCATCATCTGGATTTATTGGCGTGTGATATTCGTCATATGGACGGATCTCATGATGTATAGACTTTCTTTCCTGCTAACTTTATCCAGGCATGGGCTTGGGAGCTCTTTCCTTTATACATGCCTCCTCAACTGAATCCCCTTGCTCTCTCGCGGCAAGAAGAGACTACTCAGGAGGATGGCTCCAAGCGAATGGTAAAAGTGCCTCAGTCTCATCCTCAGATGACCCTTTATCACAAGAAGGGTTTTCTGGCTAAGGCCAAGCTCAAGGATTTCATGGACAGGGGAGCCGATTTCAACCCTATCTCTTACCAAGACGGTCGTACTGGTTCCTTGCATTATAGTTTTGTTATAAAGTCGCAGCGAAGGATGTCTTCTGCAGATATTCTTTTCCCTGAGGATTTTGATATCATTGTATCTGCTCTGCCGGGACGGCTCCCCGGATTTCATGGTGGGAAGTTTTCGTCCGAGGTGTATAACACCGTTCGCATTGCTCGTCAGCTTGGTTTCGATCAAGGGGTTCCTTATAGTCCTCCTCCCCCTTCATTATCTGAGGAAATAGAAATCCGGAAGAGCTTTAATCGCTTTGTTTTTAAGGATGGTATTCGAATGAGTGATCGAAAGTGTCACTTTGATTTCTTCCAGCCTCAATCTCAGCGGAAAGTCAGCGTTACCAATAAGTGGCTCGTACATCACAACGGCATTAACAGAAATGTGCTAAATCTTCTCCTCAAGGATCCATACGCTCCTCCGGCTCTGACCAAGGAAGATTTCAAGGAGATGCATGCGTCGGGTCGCATGAAACTAAGTGACGAGATTGCCAAAAGGTACAAACTTTCTTCGAGCAATAAAGGTTGTCCTCTTAATCCGCTCGTCACTAGCTGGGACCCTCTTTCGGGTGATGAGTCTCCTCAGAAGGATAAGAAAGGTGGCTCTTTGCCTCCCTTATTGAGTTCTAAGAAGAGAAGGCGTCCTCCGCCGGTAAAACCCCTGGAGATCCCTCTTGTCACGCCTCCTCCTGCTAAGGTATTCTTTCTTCCCATTTCCTCCTTTGTTTTCAGCCGGATCTTCCATTAGTCCATTTTATATTTGTTTGTGTCATGCTCTTTTAGAATTCCTCGCCTATTGGTTAGAAGCCTAGGGGCATTTTCTTTGAAGAATATATTAATCTACCCCATGACGAGTGGAGGGCTGAATAACTGGCCAAGAAGAGAC
This sequence comes from Papaver atlanticum, assembly GCA_023531105.1. NCBI lineage: Eukaryota > Viridiplantae > Streptophyta > Magnoliopsida > Ranunculales > Papaveraceae > Papaver > Papaver atlanticum. The sequence continues at coordinate 749,711 of JAJJMB010002379.1, read as the reverse complement.
GCTGGTGTGCTACCTGTTCCGCGGTTACCTTCCACTCGCTCTGCTAATACTTCCCCTATGTTTTCTTCGTAGGCTCCGAAAACGGGGTCACCTTCCTCTAGTTTTTTCATAGATCACGTTGAACGCCAACTGGGCCGATCGGTCGGTAAAAGTGGTCCTGAAGTGCTATCTCCCCGCGTGACTTTGCACTCTACTCGTCCTCTCATCGTGAAGACGGTTCCTGATCCTGATCATCCTCTCCACACTCCTTAAGATATGCTGGTGCGGCGATTGAATCTGGGTCGGACCACTCTGTTCATGACTACTCCCAGGAGGACAGTGATCCTAAAGGCGGCACCGAGAATCATAGTTCTTCCTCTTATAAATCTCGTGAGTAATACCATACTACCTCTTGTTGAGCTTGAGCATTGACACGTTCCAGTCAAAACATTCTATTGTAATTATTAAATGCACTCTGTGATCTATATATACTTCTCCGTTTCTTATGTTTTTTGTGATAAATTAATTTATTTCTTTCTTTCCCTATTTCCTTTGCTTCCTACTAGATCATCCAGAGTCGACCGCGTCGAGCTCTTCTTTTTTTTCCCATCGATCGGTTCATTCTCCTGTTAATCTTCCCCAGTCTTCCGATCCGGTATGTGTTGTGCGTTGTTTTACCGTTATCATAATTTCATTACTATCTTGAAGCGTTTATTTATGCTTTCTTTTTTCTTTCCTTAGAACATGGGAAAGTAGGATGGTTCCCATGGTAAAGGGAGCGGTTCGAAGTTGCAGGTCAAAGGAAGTGAGTCCGGAAGTGCTAACGATAAGCGGAAGAAACCTTCCAAGACAGCTCCTAAAGTCTCTCACGGCGTGGATGCTGATGCTGAACTAATGGCTACTCCGGAGGATCCTAAGTTTCGATATTCTCGTAGTATTACAGCGGAGGAAGCTGGTGTTGACAACCGCTTCGAGCTGGTGCATAGATTCTGGGTTCCTTCTACTAAAGCGGCCAATTAACGACGCATAGTGGAAAGATTCAGCCATATGTGTGTTCATAAAGAGATGCTTGATAGTTCTTTAGTTGTGACTAACGAGGATTTTTTAGATATAACGGACGGCCTTGCTCATGTGGAAGAGACTCCTATTGATCCATCTATGCTGAAGAAGTGGGACACTCTTATTCAAACCTATCTACTTCTTCAATTTCCGATCAAATGGCTCAAAAACTTAATGGACGTGGCAAAGGAGAGTGATAATGCGCGAAACATACTGCCGCATGAGATTGAAGAGCTAGATCAGGAATACAGGCGCTTTCTTAATGTTGCTCATATCAAGACGGAAGCATATGATCAACTAATGACGGACGTTGGTCGAGCTACTGAGGAGCTAAGGACTGCCCGGATTGCTGCTGAGGAAGTCAATGCGCGTCTTGTTAAAAAGAAAGCAGAGCTTGCCGCTTTGGACATTAATTAATTTTTTAGTTGCTTTATGAGTGGGCTTTTGAACAATGATTTCTTTCTTTTATTTGGGTTGGACAAGAAACTTTGATGGTTTGGTTTTTATTTTTATTTGTTATGCGAGACATATTTTATTATCCAGTTATTTTGCATTTATTATTATGGTTGAGCATCAATTAATCGTTTTATTTCTATAAATAGGGATAGATATGATTGTTTTAGTCAGTATCTTTCAAATTACTTTCGTTATCTTTGTTTGTGAATTGTGATTTGTTGCAGATGGATCGTCATTTAAATGGTTATGTTTTGGCTTTGGCTCCTGTGCCAACACTAGTCGTTCCTTATGAGAAAGATTACGAGTTAGCTCGTCTGCTGTTGGTGAAAGCTGAAGTGGAAATGCTCCGAGAAGTCAGGATGGCAAATAGAGCATCCACCCGCGCACAGTTTGATGAGCAGTCCGAGACATACTCAATGGATCAAAAGATGCAGGCATCCATACGAGTGGCTCGAGAAGTGCAGCGCGTGCTGGATGATACTATCTCTTCTCGGAACAAGGATGAGCGATTATTCCAAGAGTTGATAATTATGACGACTGATATTGACTAAGCGATAACTGATTCCCGTGCATTTATTACTCAACAAGCGAGTCCTAATCTGCGCGGATGTACTCTAACTTTATGTGATGTATCCGGTCTTGTTCATCCTACCGATAAGAAGGCAGAATTAGCTCGTTTATTGGTATTAAAGGACAAGGTGGGAATGTTATAGACTCATCGATTGATCGCTCTGGATAAAGCGCGTAAAGCTTATGAGGAGCATAAGGAGACGCTTGGTATGGATCGGGAAGCCCGCGCTTCTGATGATGTTATGCGCAAGGTTCATCAAGTGTTTTTGGAAACTCGTAATGCTTTTACAGCCTCTACTACTCAATATGGCGAAGTACTTTTGATGATGCAAGACTTGGATCAAGACATTGCACATTGCCGCTCGTTTATAGCTGAGCGTTCTTAAGAAGGTTACTATCATCATCACTTTTTTTTTTTGAAATTTGTGAAACGTGTTCTTGGGAATTGTGTTAGTTGGTTTTATATATATATATATATATATATATAAGAATCATCTTGATTTAAATAATTCTTAATTATTCATCTTTTATCTCATGGCTAATTGTGTGAGATTGGTTTTAGAAGTACGGTGCCTAAATCGCCTTTTAGAAGTGATATGTCTTGCGCGTGATACGTTTGAAATCGAGAATTCTTGCTGGCATGAACGATTAACGGCTGCGGACCATCTTGTGATGAAGATTCAAAGTGAAGGCGGGATACCTGATATGACTCTACTTGAATATCATGATATTGCCGTGAACAACGTTTGATTACTCATTTCCGGTGTGTTGAAGCGGATTGTACTGTGAGATCTGTTGAAGTAGCTCTTGCTGAAGTGCACAGGGCGCTTCGTGCGCTACCCTTACTTTTTTTTTACATATATATATGTATGCTATCTTTATCAAAGGAAGAATAGTCTCGAATTTATGGAAGAATCGATCAATGCATTATCTTCCTCCCTTATTAGAAAACAAAAGATGGAGATGTTGCAAGCTACTGTTGCTGGGAATGCCCGTCTTGTACGCAATTGTGAGGAAATGTTTGAGGCGAGTCAGACACAGTATTTTCATGTGATGGATTTATATGTGGATCGGCTGAGTGCTTATCGGGTTGATCCTTCAACAGAGAAAGCTATGGCCTCTGCTGAGGCGTCTAAAATATTTTATAATGCTCGTGTCCATATGGACTATCAGGAAAATGAGTTGGTTGTTGCTCTCGGACGATTAAAGCGCACGCGTTCTGCTTTGGCTTCATTTCTCCAAGATTTTAAATATTCGATGTAATACCTTGTTTTATCTACTCATGTATTATCCCAAGTATGTCCACTTATCTGATAATGAATATATTGATCTTCTTGTCCCGGATTGACTTTTGGCGTTGGATTGCATGATATCATTTCCCAAGGTTTTATACTTGGGACTTTATTTTTATTATACTTAATGCTTTATCTATTCTGCCCATACTTTGAGCCATCACGTATTTTAAATCCAGACTAACGCTTATCTCATAGGTTGTGCTCTTAACCTAGCCATACTCAAGGCTATTACTGCGTCATGTTGATCATGCGCAAGATTTAGATAATCACGGGGCTATTGGTGCACTTCATTGGTCATGCACAGAACCGAGCCAGACTCGAGGCTATTAGTGCAGTTCATTGGTCATGCACGGAACCTAGCCAGACTCGGGGCTATTGGTGCACTTCATTGGTCATGCACGGAACCTAGCCAGACTAGGGGCTATTAGTGCACTTCATTGGTCATGCACGGAAGCTAGCCATACTCGGGGCTATTAGTACACTTCATTGGTCATGCACGGAACCTAGCCATACTCGGGGCTATTAGTGCACTTCATTGGTCATGCATGGAACCTAGCCAGACTCGGGGCTATTAGTGTACTTCATTGGTCATGCACGGAAGCTAGCCAGACTCGGGGCTATTTATAGTAGAACATAACTAAGATAAGAATACTCATATTATTATTAATAATCAGCCATATGTCGCACATTTGGTTATTATGCATAATAAGCTTTTAGCCATTACCGTTGATAGGAGTATTGATCCGAGATCTGTTCATCCGCTTGAGGTAGTAATATCCGCTCTCCGCAGCTTCACTGATCATATAAGGGCCTTCCCAATTTGCAACGAACTTTCCTGCATTTTCATTTCGTTGAACGTGCGGAGCAATTTTTATGACTATGTCATTTACCAAGAAAGTTCTTTCCTTTACCTTCTGATTGTAGTATCTTGCTGTCCGCTGTCTATACTTGTCCGCAAATCGTTCAGCCTTGGCTCTTCGCTCTCCCAAAGTATCAAGATGGGCAAGTCGACTAACCTCATCCGGAGTATTGAGGCTAGACATGGCTACTTGTGCTAAAGGAATAACAATTTTCGCTGGTAGTATTGCGTCCTCCCCATGTACCAAGGAGTATGGCGAGGCTCTAGTTGAACTCCTCTTGGAGATGCGATATTCCCAGAGTGCAAGCGGTAGTTGTTCATGCCAACTCCGGTGATGATCATGTACCAATCGACTTAATATTCTCAATAATGTTTTATTAGTAGCTTCCGCCTGTCCATTCCCCTGAGGGTAATAGACAGTCGAAGTATGAAATTTAATACCATATTGATCCAATAATTCCTTGATGGTTTGATTAACAAAGGAAATCACATTATCCGAGCGGATAATCATTGGCGTACCGAATCGACATATGATGTGCTCTTTAATAAATGCTGCAATAGTGGCTCTGGAGTAATCACGAAGCGAAATAGCTTCTACCCATTTTTAAGAATATTTAGTTGTGGTGATAATATACTTATGTCGTCCGGATAAGGTTGGACTTATCTGTCCAATGATATTGAGTCCCCATCTATAAAAAGGCCAGGGGGTAACTACACTGTGTAACAACGTATGTGGAGCGCGGATTAGTGGTCCGTGGCTTTGACAGTGCTTGCACTTCTTAACGTGCTCGGCTGTATCGAATTCCATTGTAGGCCAGTAGAATCCTCATTCGTATAGTTGTAGAAATAGTTTCCTCATACCTTGATGCTTCGCATTATGAGATGTAGTCATCACCACCTCCGCTTCTTCTTGTGACAAACAGCGCAGTACCGTGTCCCCATAAATTTTCCTATAGAGGATTCCTGCATGCATAAAGAATCGCCCAGCTTTCCGCTGAATCTTGAGTGCGTCTTGTCTGTTTTGCGGCAGACGTTCGTGCTGAATAAAATCTATGTACGGCTGCCTCCAATCTTCTATTTCTGCGCTACACACCTCTGTTTGCTGTGGAGGTGCTTGACAGTCTTTGCACTTATCTTGTACTATCGCTGCTTGAACTGCCATACTCGGTCAATATACACCCATCCTTTGTAGGCGGCGATATAATGGAATTCCTCATGTATGTCCGCAGGATTCTGTGTGAACACAACTTAATATTTCTTGTACTTCTATCTTTCCCATGCAGCAAGATAGGGCTCCCCCGGGTGTTTGATAGTATAGCGCTCCTCTAACTACGATGAATTGCTTTAGCACTTTAGTAGGCAGCAGCTGTTCGTCCGCCTCTTTAGTTAAATCCTCAATATAAGCTGTCCTCCAGTCATCATTTTTTTTTTCAAAAGCCGCGTCTTCCTTCCATGTACTCGGTAACGCCCTTTTCTTCACTACCACTGTTCCTTCATCCGCTTCATTTAATTGCATTTTGGCTGCCAAAGTGGCTAATGCATCCGCATGGTGGTTAGTGGTTCTTCCCGCGTGCTCGATGACAGTACTTCCTCTCTTTGCTACCAATTCTTGGACCTATGCTCGATAAGGAGCTAAGTGCTCCTCTTTCACCTGGAAGTCTCCTGATATTTGACTCATGACCATCTTTGAGTCTCCTTTTATGTCTATTGCTCCCAGATTAAGTTCTTCTGCCATACGCAGCCCCATGATTAATGCCTCATATTCCGCTACATTATTGCTGCACTCAAAGTCTAACTTGAAGGTGAATGACTGATGTAATTTTAGATAGTGGTAAGAAATGAGGTTGTCGTTCACTCGGATTTGTAGAGATTAATTTTTTTAAAAAATACTAAATAAATATATACAAAGATATTTAACAATGGGCGAGAGATACTAGAACTAAGGATTCGGCCAATCTTCATAACATAAGGTTTAATTATTTATTCTCAACAATTTTAGCTCAAGAAATATAAACATGGACTCTATTTTTGCCATGGTAGATTCTCAAAACATTGATTGTAAATGTTAAGCATGGGACATCAAATCACCTAAGCTAAGCATGACCCATCTAATCAAATGAAAACCAATTTAATCGAATCATATTTCAATTAATTTTAGTGCAAAAGTCATAAAAAAGGAATAAAACAAATTTACCCATGTATGAAGTTCGACCTCCTCCGTCGTCCCAGTGTTGGGGTTTAGCTCATCATGATGAAAACACGCTCAAAATATTTATTTATAGCTCAAATGGTGTTTACAATGGAGAGAAAAAAAAGAAAATGGTGAAAAACAGGAATCTGCGACGCACAAAGATCGTCTCAAAATGAACGATACAATGGAAGTGTTGTAGACACTGTTCTACGGTCGCTGGGAAGGAGTTGGGAACTGTCGCAATTAAGCGACAGTTTTCAACGACTTTCCTTTACAGGCTTTTGTTCTTCGCGTTCATCATCAGCAGCAGCAGTAGAAACCGAGTTCTGCAACTTGTGATTTCTTCTTCTCTGGCTCTCCTCAGCTCCCCAAACTCTCGACACCCTCTCTAAGTCTCCCAGGGACTCTATTTATACCAAAAACAGGCGTTGAATCTCCTCCATTAATTCCAAAATATTCACAATATCTTTTATTCATGGTACGGGAATAATCAAGATTTTCATTCTCTGTTTAGCTCCTCTATGCGTTTTTAGAAGTCAAATCATCTTATTTGTATCCATTACGGTCCAACACACTCCAAACTCGTGCATTACATGCATCAAACTCACTGTAATTCATGTTATCCCGTGAAAATGTGTGTAACTCTGTTTTGCTCCATGCGATGATTACAGCCAATTCTAATCCAAACAGACACCCATAACAGCTTTCTATGGTCATATCACGTCTACCCATTAAGTTTCAGGGATTGAATCTCACTAAATCACGTCCAAAAATCGATCGAAAATCTGACAGAGAAATAAGTTTATTTTCCCGCCAAAAATATTCTTTTGAATTTGAGAAGAACATGTCCTCCCCCTAATCCTGCACGGGTGTCCCTTTAGCACTTGTCTTATGGGGTGCAAATAGTAATTTTTGGGCGTAGATAGTAATTTTTCCGGGGTTCCTCCGACACATTTTTGGGGTGCTTTTGATAGACGCATTTATGTGTCTATTTTCATCTCTATTATATATATTGTTAGTACCCATTTTTGTACTAATTTTGTTATTTTATCCCTTTGTAGGTGTTTTTGGAGAAAATAGGCTTTTACGGCAAAATTGGCTCGAAAAGTTGCTAAAGGCTCCTGGGAGGACATTTGCTATTCGGACTCTCATTTTGGATAAGGGGTAACCCATTTCCAAGCAGCTGCTAAGCACAGACCGGCACTGGATAGGGGGAGGTCACATTTCTTCTCAAATTTTCAAAACAGATTTTGGCGGGAAAACAGTTTACAGAAAACAGAATTTTCTGTTCGAATTTTGGATGATTTTTAAGGCGATTCAATGGATGATTTTCGTTGGGTTAACTATGTTAAGGATAAACAAGTATGGTATGATATGTAGGATCGATTAAACAGGGATAGAAATCCGTGTTGGAGCAAAACAGGGAGAATTCACAATTTGAGTTATTTTCGGTTTACAAAAGAATTTGTGAAGAGTTTACGGCAAGATAGGAGTGTATGGAGTCCTTATTCAGTCCTGGGAGAGTTTAAGAGAGTTTGGAAACCAAGTTGACGCGTAAAAAGAAGATTAAAATCCCGTAACTTGCTGTTGAAAAAGAACGAAAATATTTGGATTAACTCGAGTGATTTTGGGGTTTGGAGGCTATATATAGGTTGATTCGAGTCATATTTAGGAGTACGAACAATTTGGGGGAGTTTGGAGAAGTTTAGAGCTATAGAGAAGCGAGAAAAAAATCAACAGAGTCGAGTTCAGAAACTTTCCTGCTGCTGCTGCGAAGAAGAAGACGAAGAACATTAGACCCTCAGAGTCAGTCGCAGAGGCAGAATTATTTTCAGTGACAACGAGGTACGGTCGCATCTTCCTGCAGTCACAGAAGCTCTTCAGCAACAACTCGGACTTCTGTCTTAGACCTTCAGTAACTACAGAATCCGCTGCTTAGCACTTTTCACTCTTTTAATCAACTTTTGAACACCAAATATGTATTTTGAGCAAGTGGTTAATATGAGGAGCTAAACCCCTTAGCCGAGGCGACGGAGGAAGCCATTGTTCCATGAAAAGTGGTATAGTTCTATTTTAATTATTTATTGCAATTATTTTACATGATTTTTTGCATAGAACTTAAAAGAAAAATTTGTTTTTATTGAGTAGTTGTGAAGTGTTTTGATGGGACATGCTTGGTTTTAATACTTTTGATGTTTCATGCTTCGTGCTTACAATTATTACTTCAAAAATCTATTAAAAGCAAATACTAGAATCACTTTAAAGAAGAATATTGCATGAATATTGATTAGAGTTTATCAATTAATTGGTCAATGGTGGAATCCAGAGTCTCGGTATTTTCTTATTATTGTCAAAACAAATCTATTTAATTTTCGAAAATCCTTCACAAGTTCAAGCAACGAACCTTTTTACCACTACAACTATAAAACGACACCAGCTTTCGGTGCATTTCTGGGGTGCTTTTAGTACTTTATCCTAGGGTGTAAAATACCACTTTTCGAGCTAATTTCGCCGCAAGAGCTTATTTCTCTAAAAATACCTATAAAGATATAAAATAACAAAATAAATACAAAATCGAACACAACCAATATATACAATTGAGACATATTAGACATAATAATGCGTCTATCAATGACAGCAAATCCCGTTTAGGTGTTTCGAAAACTATACCAGCTCCTCCATGAGAACCGTATGATGATCCATCAAAAAACATTGCCCATCGTTCTTCTTCCTCGACTTCTGCGATTTCTCCAGGTATTTCTTCACTTATTTCCATCATATCTATTCCTGGGAATGCATCCAACAGATCTGCAAATGCTTGTCCGCATACTCCCTTAGACTGCTGGTATTTTTACTTAAACTCGGATAACTGTAATAACCATCGAGCTGTCCTGCCGGATAGGACTGGCTTGGTGGCTAGATAAGCGATTGGGTTAGCGGTTGCTACCACTATGGTCTCATGAGCGAGCAAATACGATCTTAATTTTTGTGTGGCATAAATGAGCGCTAAGCATGCTTGTTCCGCCTTTGAATATCTGAATTCCGCGTCTCTGTATCCTCTGCTGATATAATGGATCGGACATAACTGATCGTTACCAAGATTTTGGGAAACGCTCCGATTGCCATGCTAGTAAAAGATGTGTATAGGTAAAGAGGTTCGCCTTTGACGGGTGGTCGCAGGACTCGTGCGCTAATCAGACATTCCTTAAGCTTCTGAAAGGCTCTCTCTTGACCATCTCCCCATTCATATGGTGTATTCTTTTTTAATAATGGTGAGAATGCGAACAACAACTGTGCCAATCCTGGGATAAATCTCCGGACGTAAGAAATTCTCCCTATAAAAGTTTGCAGTTCTTTCACATTTGCGGGTGGTGTCATAGTGGTTATCGCTTCCACCTTGCTTGGATCAATTTGTATTCCTTTGTTTGTGATAACGAATCCCAAAAAAATTCCGGAAGTGACACCAAAAGCGCATTTGAGAGGGTTCATCTTTAGGTGATACTTTCTGCATCTATCGAAACGCGCTTCAGGTGATCTAGATGATCTTCTCGCGCCCTGGACTTTACCACAATTTCATCTATATATACTTCCATTATCTGATGCATCATATCGTGAAATATAGCTACCATCGCTCGCTGATAGGTGGCGCCTGCGTTGTTCAGTCCGAAAGGCATCACAACATAGTAGAAATTCCCATACGGCATCTGAAAAGCTGTTTTATGAGCATCCTCCGCTGCCATTCTTACCTGGTTATATCCGCTGAACCAATCCATAAAAGATAACATGTCATGCCCTCACGTGTTATTCACCATTATGTCTATGTTTGGCACCGGAAAATCATCTTTGGACATGCACGATTCAAGTTTCGATAATCAACGCAGCATCGGACTTTTCCATTCTTCTTCGCCACTGGTATGATGTTGGCTAACCACACGGGATGTTGGATTGGTTTGATAAATTTTGATTTAAGTAGCTTCTCCGAATAGTTGCGAATCTGTTGTTTAACAGGTTTGTACTCGGGTGAAACGCTGAGGTTATGCGCGACTAAGCTACTATCCATGCCAGGCATTTCATCATACGTAAACGCGAACACATATTGGTATTCACGGAGCAACTTGATCATCCGTTCCTTTTCTTCCCCTTGCAAATGTTTGCTGATGCGTACGCAACGGGGGTTGTTTTCCGAGCCAAGGTTATTTCTTCTAGTCCATCAAGTGTTGGGTCGACTTTCGTCTTCTCCTCGGGTAGATTTTCTATTATTTCTTCCTATGAGATCAAAACTTCTACCTCTTCACGTGATTCTTCCGCTATCGGGGTTGTCTCCGCCATTTCTTCATCTACTGATGACATAGCACAATCGTGTTGGCGCTGAGAGACTTCCCCGGCTGATTGCTATAAGCGATAGACGTGTCCACCTTATGGCCGCGAGAAGCGTTTGAACTGAAAGTTCTTTGTTTCAGTTACTGCTCTTTTACTTCCGGTGACGGGTCCCATTCGTGACGGTCTAAATTCTGACTTAGATTTTCCCTTTGTTTGATCTTCTGGCTGGAATTCTTCCCATTTCGGAAGTGGCGTTAGGTGCTCCGGCTGCTCTTCTTGATTTAGGACAAGTTGCATGTAGAAGACTGTATCAGCCATGTAGGCTTCTTCTGGTCCGAACGGGTTGCTTGTAGATGGGATACGGAACTGCTTTCCTACGATATTAGTTTTAACACACTGATGATATGTTGAGGCTACTACCTTGTGATTCAGGAGCCATCCTCTTCCGAGCAGTACGTGGAACGTGGTATCATCTTCAAGGACGTAAAAGGGAGTGAGTGCTCTGATAGGTCCGATCTTCATCATCAAATGTATTATCCCATTTGATGTATGAATCTGCCCTCCAAATCCTCTCACAATCGTCGCACACATCTTTGTTGTCATCCGCGACACTCCCAAGGACTCCAGGGTGTGTAATGAAATTAGGTTAAGTGAAGCTCCGCCATCTATGAAGGCTCTCTTGAGAGGTTGTTTGTTGATAAAGGATGTTAAGTATAGGGGGTGAAGGTGCTCTCCTGGGTAACATATATCTTCGTCCGTAAAAGTAATAGCTTCTTTAGGTATCAGATTATACGCTTTTCAAGATGCAATCGCAGTTATAGCTTTGGATGCTTCGCAGACTTGGTTTTCACTAAAACCCAGAGAATCGAAGAACTGTTGAGCCAAAATAGTTTGAGAAAACTTACTAGCAACTCCATTTGTGTCCGGAAAGACTGTTGCCTCGGAAGCTTAACATGATTCCTCTTCCCCTGCGTCTTCCCAAGGTCTCCAAGCTTCTCCATCAGTAGGGTCGTGTGAAATTATCATAACTTGATGTTGAGGAAGCAGATCGTTCTTGATGCTTTGATCTCCTATCTCCAACTCGCCTATGGCTCGCTTACTTTGCACGATATACCGAAGGGAATAACACTCCACAGTTGGGTGATGTACTCTCCTATGGTAATGACAATATTGTTTGTGTACTTTGTCCGTTGCGGAGGATTCTGCGGATACTGGCGGTAAAGTCTCTTCTTTGTTCGATACCTATTGTTCCAGAAGTTCTACTATCTGTTCTTTACTGCATGGTAAAGGTGGTGGTTGATTCGACCTTCCTCCATATGTTCTTCCTCATATTCTTCCAGATTGCCTGCGGTAGGAACCGAATGTATCTCCACCCTTTCCTCTTTCACTCACTTGATCGGTAAAAACGGGCGCGGAGGCAGCGTTGACAGAGTGTTGTTTCCACGTATGTCTGCCCGCTCCTGGATGCATGGCATACGCACAATCTGATATCTGGGCTGCAGCCTCTTCGACCTCCATGAAGGTTTGGAATTTGAAGTTTGTCAAATTTAACCGGAAGACGACATCCATTCCTATAATGCAGATCTCTACCAAGTGCTCCTCCAGAATATCCTCATGACATTCTAGCATGAAATCTCAAAAACGGGTAATGTATTCTCCGATCTCTTCTCCTACCCGCTGGGTACATCTTCCCAAATCTATTGTTGTGACCTTTCTTTGAGCGGAGTAAAACTTCTTTAAGAAAAGTTGCACCATGGCGGACCATGAACTGATACTTCCAGGTTTAAAGTCATCATACCAGGTAAAGGCATTGTCTGTCATTTACTTCGGGAATTCTCTCATGCAAAGGCTCTCATCCCGAGCATAGGCGTTCATTGCTGATATAAAGCGGCTCACATGCTCTCGTGCATTCCCCTTTCCTCCATATGTTTTTAATTTTGGTGAGGTATAATCCTCCGGATACAAGCAATAGGCAACCTCCATACTCATCATGCTTTGTCACTCGGTAATTAGTTTCTAGGTACTTTGCGATCGCGTCTTCCGTCATACCCTGAATAGTGTTTTTTGCACTGACTGCTCTGGGAGTTGTCGTGTTTTGCTCCCTTGCACGCTTCATAAGTCCGTGCAATTCATGTTGCCTCTTGATAGACACGTCTAACTCCTCTTGCATCTCAGACACTTCTCGCTCGCTCGCCCCAGCGACAACCTTTTCTTTAAGAGCCTCTCCTTTCTTCTGAGACGTTCCGGCGCCCTGGGATGTTCCTTCTTTTTTGCACAATGGGTGTGGTAACTACTGCTTGGAAGCGTATCTCTTCATCACTCTCTCCGTGTATGTCCTCGACAGAAACGTTATCCAAGTTTAGGGGTGCTCCGCCCGCTGGTACTTCCTGGCTCGCACTTGGGAGTTTCATGCTGGAAAAGAGGCTAAGAACCTCCCACTGTGGTCGCAATGTTGATGGGGTAAAACGTGAGAAGGAGGAACTAGCCCTAATCACAAAAAGTACTCCCAAGGTGTTGAGAGGTTTATGAGAAGTAATGGTGAATTAATGATATCTCCTAAGTATGCCTTCTTTCCCTTTTTATAATGACCTCCTTATTGATAAACACCCATAAGATTAATATATTACTAAACTACCATTTCCTTTTCCTTAAGTTATTATCAAACCCTAAGAGGCTTTCTTCTTGGACCAAAGCCCAACTAGTCTAATATATTCTTGGATGGACTAGAACTATCCCATCTTTATGGGTTAGGCCTAGTCCCCTAATCCTTATATCCTAAAAGGACCCTTGATAGGTTAAGGGACCATCTATTTTAGGATTGGTTATTTTCATGTATCAACAGGTCGTCATGGTACTAAAGTAACATCCTTGAAGATATTTTAATGGTCGTTGGAGTACTAAAGTATAGACCCTGACGACTAATGTAACCTATAACCTATTGTTAGTATAAAAATAATACTTTGAAGTACAAAGAATATACAAATTGAATGCTAAACGGCTAGTATTTTGAAAAACTATCCATTAAGTATGTTGTTAGTATAAAATTACTTTCAACTTCATCTTCAACCAATCTTAAAGTATGGAAGGTTCAGGTAAATCATTACCAATTATTTTTAGTCTTTGTACACTATCTGGTCATTTTGCAAATGATTTCCCCTTTTAAGGCAGTAGATGCACCGTTATTAATTGCAAGGTGAAAAAGTGGGGGTACAACAACCTCACCCAATATTTCGCTTAGCAATCTGTATGGACTAACTCCAATATACTTTTAAGAGAATCAACTAGACAGTCAGACTCAATCTTAATAAAAAGTTTATCAAAGAGTTATATCTCAATTTCTCGATTCAATACTTAATCAAGAAAATAGAAATCTGCGAGTCTGATTAAATACAAGAGAAATAAACTTGAACGGTACCAAAGACCAATGTTCAAGGATCAATCAATTTCAATCAACAACCAAAGGTTGGATTTACCAATTGATCGATACAAACGCACAACCTGTGATATTTCTATTATATAACAAAATATAATGCGGAAAAGAAATAACACAGACACCATAAGTTTTGTTAACGAGGAAACCGCAAATGCAGAAAAACCCCGGGACCTAGTCCAGATTGAACACCACACTGTATTAAGCCGCTACAGACACTAGCCTACTACAAACTAACTTCGGTCTGGACTATAGTTGAACCCCAATCAATCTAACACTGATTCAAGGTACAGTTGCGCTCCTTACTTCTCTAATCCCAGCAGGATACTACGCATTTGATTCCCTTAGCTGATCTCACCCACAACTAAGAGTTGCTACGACCCAAAGTCGAAGACTTTAATAAACAAATATGTATCACAGAGAAATTTCTACAAGAATAGATAAATCTGTCTCCCACAGAAATACCTATGAGTTTTGTTCCGTCTTTTGATAAATCAAGGTGAACAGGAACCAATCGATAACCTGGACTTATATTCCCGAAGAACAGTCTAGAATTATCAATCACCTCACAATAATCTTAATCTACTAGCGAAACAAGATATTGCGGAATCACAAACGATGAGACGAAGATGTTTGTGACTACTTTTCTATCTTGCCTATCGGAGAAATTAATCTCAAGCCAATCTTACGATTGCACTCAATCACGATAGAAATAGCAAGATCAGATCACGCAACTACAGAGAAAATAGTTGGGTCTGGCTTCACAATCCCAATGAAGTCTTTAAGTTGTTAACCTACAGGGTCTCGGTAGAAACCTAAGGTTAAAGGAGAATCAACTCTAGCTTATAAAACTAGTATCACACAGGAGGTGTGGGGATTAGGTTTCCTAGTTGCTAGAGTTCTCCTTTATATAGTCTCCAAATCAGGGTTTGCAATCTAAGTTACCTTAGTAACAAAGCATTCAATATTCACCGTTAGATGAAAACCTGATTAGATTCAAGCTAATATCTTTCAACCGTTAGATCGAACTAAGCTTGTTATACACAATTGAAATATACGTCATTTAGGTTTGAGTAACCGTATCTAAACATGTACACCTAGTTGGTTCAACAGTAGTTAACCAATGGTTAGCCATATGAGAACTTTCATATCAACCTTATTCATCTTCACCATAACTAGTCCAAATGACTCAAATAAACTACTTCGAGAGTTGTTCAATTGCTTAGATCTTATAGAAGTATACAAGACACAATCGAAGAAAAATCGGTTTTGATTCACTCGAATCGATTCATGAACATTATAGCCACGGTTTGAAAATTGCATTCCTTAATATATAAATGTTTTAGTTCATGAACAAACCAATTTTAGAAAGTAACACACTGAAGTATGCGTACTTAAGTAACCGGATTTGAGTTTGTTTTGGTTTCCAAACTCAGCAGAAATTCACGGTCGTGAACTTCTGCCAGTATGCATACGGGTACGCATACTTACCCAGTCTCCATCAACCATTTAGTACACACACAAGTATGCATACATTTGGT
>JAJJMB010002379.1:675580-734001 GCA_023531105.1 Papaver atlanticum | reverse complement strand
GTTACATGTTCTAAACTCTTTATTTCAATCATTGAAACATTCTTAGAGGATGTTAAATAGAGGTTATTCACACGCTATTCTTCATCAAAGCAATTTTCAAGATATTGAAATAATCAACATGGCTTTCGTCACATGTAAAGATGAACTTGGCCAAAGCGAAAGCTTACCAACACATTTTTCGAGAAATAGATAAGTGAGATAAACTCATCTTGAAATAGCAAATGTGTATAATCGAAGTCTATATAGCAATACGACTTTTGTCTCAAGATAGGAGATAGAGTAGATAGACTTTTGAGTGATAGATAAGTTCAAGTCTCGACATACCTTTTTGTCGATGAAGATCCACCAGTTCCTTGAGTAGTTATTTGTCTTTGCATGATGAATGCCGTGGAGTCTAGAGCTCAACTACACTTTCTATCCTAGTCCGAGACTTGGCTATAAGTAGACTAGAAATCAAGAATTATAGTTTTTGCAACTAAACTTGAAAACAAGCTTTAGATAGTAACGCTTGCGTGTTCGACCGAGCAATGCTCTAGCATAAGGGTTTCTTATTTCATATGAAAGTTGCAAAATAAGATGTATATCAATAGTATGCTTCAAAATGCACATGTTGTGGATTTTCTATTGGATCGATGAGCATGTAGCTCCGTATGAAGATGAAGTTGCTAAAATCAACCTTTTACCATGCACAAATCCATGTTGCAATGGTAAAATGGAGCTACTTACCTCGCCAAAACAAGTGTGTACTGGCAAAAGATACTACCTATGTCCCAAATGTGTTATGGTTCAGTTTTTAATCTTTGTATGCTCTAATTAAGTGTTGGGTGATTCTCAATTACTCATTAAGGTTATGTTTTTAGCATGTAAACCAATGTACCCCACTACTTTGGTTATAGTCGGAAAAGTTTCAATGTTCTTACATTGACGACTATAACTTGATCGACAAGTTTTAGTTTTTGAACAATGACGACTCCCTTAAGGTCGTCATGGTTGTTATTAACCAAAAATGACGATGTTTATCTATTTTTTTTTCTAGAGAAATGTTAATATTTGCCTATCTAATCATCATGTTAAAGTTTTTTAACACGCCGACTAATTATTGGTCCTCATTCTTTTCAGTTTATTATAATGACGACTAATGTGACAATGTTGTCCAAGATAATGTCAATTTTTTCCTGGAATAGTCGTCACGATGAATAATTTACAACGTGCCCACTACAATTAAGTCGTCAACATTTTCACTGTATTATATTGACGACTATGTGAGGAAAAAGATACCGCAAAATAAAAATTCTTGTCCCATTTAGTCGTCGGGTTTTCTATCTTGTACAATGACGACCAACCTTTAGTTGTCATTGTAAAAGAACCACGATCATGCCGAATATTCTAGACTTTCTGTCACGATGTCGTCAGAGTATATTGGTCGTCATTCTGATAAGTTTAGACCTTGACAACCCTGGGGAAAATTCAAATTAGTTTTGTCAGACTGTAACTGTAGGCATGATCGTATGATAATTATGATGCCGACTAGTGAGTAAAACATTTAGTCAGCGTGATCGAAAATACAAAATAATGTCGACTTAGATAAACTGGAGTACATAAAAACACAAAAAAAAAAAAACACATCTGCTTCATTTATTAGTAGTACTCCAAAGTACATTACACAAAATACGAATGTGATCACAAAAAGATTCATTATTTCCCTAACATAATCACCTTTGACTCAAATATATTAGACCCCTATGTAAAAACACACAACAAAAAAACACATCTGTTTCATTCATTAGTATTACTCCAAAGTACATTACACAAAATACGAATGCGATAAAAAAAAAAAAAGTATTTCCGAAACACAATCACCTTTGAATCTATTAGACCCCCTTCATTCAAATCTATTGGAGGGAGTTCATTCAAATCTATTGAACCTCCTTCACTCAAATTTATTGGACCTTTGATAGACTCATCTAAAGCATTCAAGAGGTTCATGTTGTCCTTATAAAGTTTCACCCATTCCTTGCTCTTGTTGTTTATGAAATTTTCCCAAAAGCTGATCCTACAAAGAGGAGGTAATGGACAATCCTTGTGTAGTTGTAGACCAATAAAATGATTGTTATCCACCAAAGATATAACAATTCTTTTATACTTGAGCTGATCTACACAAATCGCATGTTTTTGTGCAAATGTTAGATAACCTCCAGGACTAAAAAGGTGAATTACGCATGATGTCCACACTATGATTTTCATCCAATGCTCTTATTTAATCGTTACATTCATATCCTGTCCTTTAACAGTAGCAAGCATATCCTTGAAAGTTACTTCTTTGTCTTCTATCGAACCTTCTAGCATCATTGAAATATAAAATTCCTTATCTTTTTCTAGTCGGGCAGTTATCTTGTTTCTTATATACTGACATTGGGTAAGATTCTCCGCAACGGCTCCACCTAGGTGTCCCAATTATTATGAGGCAATGTGAAACTCACAATTTCCATCCTTTGGGACGTTGCAGGTACCGATAACGAACTTATGAATAATTGGAGGGAGTTGTATGAGATACTTATCCAAAACAGGTTTTATTACTTTCTTCATACTACCCCTTTTCCTTACAATATATCCTACTATTTGTTGACTCTCAAGCGAAGAGTAATCTTTGGATTCACTTGCTAAACCGTTGGTGCAGTTGTTTCCTTCCTTGGACGAACTCTTTCCCATACAACCTCTTCCATACTTGCTTGACTCTCAAGAGGAGGAGTACCATTTGGTTTCAAGTTTGAAACCATTTATGTAGTTGTCTCCTTCCTTTGACAACTACTTTTCTTTTTATCCGGATCATCTTTGTATTCCGTCTCGGTATACTCATGTACGGATGGATCTCTATCCATACTCAACAAGTGTCTAAATTTTATTCTTTCTTGTTACCTTGTCTTTATGGTAGGTGGTCTACCCAATGGATCTTGCGTCATGGGTTCTTAAAGTTCTTCCATAAAAGGGTAAACAATTAGCATCAACTTGTGCTTCAAAGTTTGTTTTTCCACCCAATTCATTTTGGGGTACTTGTAGAGGATTATTCATCCAAGTTTCATGTCGCCAAACTCTTCACCAGGAGATTCTCTTGGGGATGGGATGAAAGATAGTTGCTTCCAATAAGAATCAATATCCCCAATCGGAATCGGAGTTCTATACCTACCAAGCATATGGCGACAAGGAAGTCCAGCAGCCTTCATTATCCTATAATTACAAGGAGTGCTCAGGTCTTTGTACTTTTAATTCAACTTGAGATGTTTCATCATAAAATATATTTCCCAGTGTGAGTCATTTTAATGTATGCTCAGGATAGCTCTTCAACTTTCGGTGCCTACTTTCTTGGAATTGCTTATTTATCTTATTGAGATCATTATTAGTGTACTCATGGATAGCATGTGGTATCGTCACAATCCCATTTTGACTCGTAAAAAGTGGACTTTTTGGCCTCCCATGAGCTTGCTCTATCATACTTGTGGACTCAAGTTTTAAATTTTTATAATCGTAAGTAAAAACATACACAAACCTCTCTTTGTGCGGCCTCAAGCATTGTCTCTTGTAATGTGCCACTACTTTGGGATAATTAGTGCCCTGATCATCCTCAAACTCCTTCAAGTTTCTCTTATATATTGACACAGTCATCGACCAAACCAATTTATCCCACGCTTTTATGAATAACCCAAATTTAATTTCACCTTCTTTCCATTCCTCATCTTGAGTTGGTTTTCTAAGACGTTCATCTTCTTCTTTTGAACATTTACTACCTTTATTTTCCTTTGTCTTTTGGATATGATGCCTCTACAATTTTTTCTAAGATTGCATTATATGTTCCACATGCAAAGCAAATTTTGTTCCTTGTAAAAAACTATCGTCACGACGTTCATTAGTACTGGCTCATTATCGGTCACTACAACCCGGGAGTTTCATCTTCGTGGTAGTGAAGCTTCAAGGTTTCCAATGCCCAAATATAACTTTCATCCTTCTCACAATCCATAAAACACCATGCCACCGTGAAAGATTGTTTATCCGAGGGTTGTCCAACAATGTTCAACAAAGGCATGTTGTACCTATTTGTCTTACAAGTCCAATCCATAAAAAAAACTTGGTAGAAGCACCGAGCCAATTCAATCATCTTCGGATGCGTAATAAAAATATGATCCACCCTCCCATCCAATACTTTATGGTGCGACCAAAGAATAATCGTCAAGGCCGACATATAAAAATGTGGACGACCAAACAATAGTCGGCACAGACGACATATACAAAACATTGACGACCAAAGTATATTTCACAACACAGTTCTCTGTGCTTTGAAATACATTTGGTCGTTATGGTTTATATTATCGAACATGATGACTTCAACAAGGGCCAAACCATTGTCACATTTTTTGTCACACAAAACGTGATGACAACATTAAGACTCATAAAAAGTCTCATATTTGGTAACAAAAACCGAGACGACTATAGTAGTCGTCAAGGTTAGGCAAGCGTCGACCGTGATGATATTGGGAAACAATTTAAAAAAAAAAAAAAACTCATCCATCGTTTGACGATTTAAACATGTAAAAAATCACAGTCTTCACCACGTAAAGTGTGTCCCTGGTTATTTTCAACTCTCAATTCTTCTTCTTGGTCATTTGATTCTTCATTTGGCTTAAAATATTTATCATTTACATATGCATCTTGAGTTTGAGGAAAATAAAAGTGAGGATCATGCATATAATCCATTTCATCATGATTTTGTAGATCATCATAAAGAGATTCATCTATAGGAGATATAGAAGACTCTCCCGCTTCAAAAATAGGATTAGAATCACTCATCTCACCAATTCTCAAAACCCTAACTTTTCCCCCAAAAAAATTTCTTCTACTACTTCACTCTCTTTCTCTCTCTCTCAATCATTTTCAAAATCAACTAATTAATCTAACTAATTTAACTAATCTAATCATATAGATTTAACTATAGTGCTAATCAATTAGGGGTAATATAGTCATATTTGAAAATATATGGTTAAGGGGTTTTGGATTTTACTTCCTAATGACCTTACTTTATTTATTAGGTATACACAAATTAATATGGGTATATCCCAATCTCGCGAGTATAATAAAGGCCCCCATGCTAGATTAAGGAGTAAGGAAAATGGTACAACATCATAGGGCTAGAGATGGGTAGAAAAATGTGGGTATCAAGCACTGTCAAAAACAGTTTGTTGGTTTCTTCGATCCAACGTATGAAAGAAATAATACCGGTGTTAGTGCACTGCTCGGTCGAACTCGCAAGCATTGCTATCTCAAGCTTGTTTGTCAAGTTTAGTTGCCAAAACTATAAGTCTTAATTTCTAGTCTACTTATAGTTGTGTCTCGGATTAGGATAGAATGTGTAGTTGAGCTTTAGACTTCACGACGTTCATCGATTGAAGACGAAGAACTACTAAGGGTAGCTTGTGGAACTTCATCAACAAAAGGTATGTGGAGACTTGAACTCATCTATCACTTAGAAGTCTATTTCTATTTTATCTCATATTGAGACAAAAGTCGTATAGTTATATAGACTTTATATTATACATTTTTGATATTTCGAGCTGAGTTTAACTCGCTTACATATTTCTCGAAATATGTGTTGGTAAGCTTTCGCTTTAACCATAGTTCATCTTTTATTCTGGACGAAAGTCAAAAGATGATCATGTGAAAATTACCTGGTAACATCTTACATGATTTGTGTGAGACAGCCATTTGATGTAAACTCAGAATGTTTCGTATTAATCTATTAATCACTTGAAAATTGCTTTGAAGCTAATAGTTTGTGTGAGACATCTATTCCCGTCTTCCAAGAATGTTTGAATGATTAAAATGGAGTTTGGAACAATTAACCATTGATTGGATATAGCACGGTATGCGTACTTGTATGCTAACTGTTGCAAGTTATTCCAAGTCCGGGAACCATAGTATGCATATTGGTTTGATAGTTGAAGTCCGGGAACTTAGTATGCATACCTGTATGCGTACCGGCATAACAGTTCAAGTCTTGGAATTCAACTGAGTTTGGTTGTACGACAGTATGTGTACCCGTTCGTATACTGGCAAACCCATACCAAGTCCGGCTACTTAGGTATGCGTACCCGTTTGCATACTTGAGTGGGTTATGTTCTAAAATCGGTTTGTTCATGAACTAATATATTCATATAATAAGGAATGCAATCTTTTGCAAACCGTGGTTATAATGTTCATGATTTGATTCGAGTGAATCAAAATCGATTTTGCTTTAATTGTGTCTTGTATACTTCTATGATAATATAAAAAATTGAACAACTCTAGAACTAGTTTCATTTGAACTAGTTGTGATTGAGATGAACAAGGTTGATATGAAAGTGTTCATATGGCTAACTTCGGTTAACTATTATTGAGACAACTATGTGTACACGTTTAGGTATGGTTACCCATATCTAAATGAAGTCGCTTTTCATTTGTATGTAACAAGCTAAGTTCGATCTAACGGTTAAAAGATATTAGCTTGAATCTAATCAAGTTTTCATCTAACAGTGAATATTGAATGTTTGTTACCAAGATAGCATTGATTGCAAACCATGATTTGAAGACTATATAAGGGACAACTCTAGCAACTGGCAAACCTAATCCCCACACCTCATGTGTGATACTAGTTGCGACTAGAGTCGATTTTCCTTTAACCTAGGTTTTTTTAAAACCATTATAGGTTAACGACTTAAAGACTTCATTGGGATTCTGAAGCCAGACCCAACTATTTTCTCTGTAGCTGCGTGTTATGATCTTACTTTGTTCTATCGTATTGAGTACTATCTTCTCTAAGATTGGCTCGATATTTAATCTCCGATAGGTAAGATAAAAAGTAATCAGAAAATTCTTCGTCTCATCGTTTGTGATTCCACAATATCTTGTTTCGCTACCATACGATTAAGATTATTGTGAGGTGATTGATATTACTAGGTTGTTCTTCGGCAATATAAGTCTGGTGTATGAATTGGTTCTTGTTCACCTTGATTTATCAAAAGACGGAACAAAAACTCGTAGGTATTTTTGTAGGAGATAGATTTATCTATTTAATAGACTTTTCAGTGTGAAATAGATTTATTTATCAAGTCTTCGACTTTGGGTCGTAGAAACTCTTAGTTGTGGGTGAGATCATCTAAGGGAATCAAGTGCGTAGAGTCCTACTGGGATTCAGAGGCATTAGGAACGCGATTCTACCTTAGTCAGTGTGAGATTGGTTAGGGCTCAACTACATTTCAGTACGAAGTTAACTTGTAGTAGGCTAGAGTCTGTAGCGGCTTAATACTGTATGGTGTTCAAATCTGGACTAGGTCCCGGGGTTTTTCTGCATTTGTGGTTTCCTTGTTAACAAAATTTCTGGTGTCTGTGTTATTTCTTTTCCGCATTATATTTTCTATATAAGTTAAATATCACAGGTTGTGCGTAATTCAATCAATTAGATAATCCAATCTTTGTTTGTTGATATAAATTGATTGACACTTGAATATTAGTCTTTGGTACCGTTCAAGTTTTTTCTCATAATAATCAGGATCGCGGATTCCTATATGTTTGATTTGCTGATTACATTGAGAAATAAAGATATAACTCTTGGATGTATTTTCCTTATTGAGTCTGTCTGTCTAGTTGATTCTCTTGGAAGTATATTGGAGTTAGTCCATACAGATTGCCGAAACGAAATATTGGGTGTGGTTGTTAGACTCCCGCTTTTTCAATTGGTATCCGAGCAGGCAAACACGTTTGAGACCTCATAAGTCTGTGTTTATAGCAATCTGACTCTATGGACGGAAACACTATCTCTAATAATGTACCAGCTAAAAAATTACCAGATGTTTTTCAAAGCTTAAATTCTCTTGAGAGAACTGTCACATCTTGGTCAATTTCTAAACATCCTTGTGATGTAGAAACTGTTGATAACTGGGAAACACGCCTAGAAGAACAGTTGGATGAACTATCTGACGAAGGTGACTCAGATATTGAAAGAGATGTTGATGAGGAAATCTCAAAGTATGTTAAGTTGTTGAAACCAGTAGAAAAGTTGACGAATTCTTATGTCACTCCTTTTCTAACCCATCTCTGTCGAGAAAATAAGAAATTGAAAAGGATTTACGAAGGTCTTTATGTTTTGAATCGCTCTTGCGAATCAATCCTCAAAGATTCTGAGGAAAACCTGAGTAGAAAGTCACTTTAATGTGATAATGTTTATCAAAAATACTTCTTGTTGGAAGAGAAACTTGCAGAAACTGAAGCAAGGATTAACTCCCAACAAGCAAGTTTTGATGACAGAGAAAGCGCTTATCTCGTTCGAGAAAAATGCCTTGAGGCTGATTTAACTGCTGCTCTGGATAAAATCAAGATGTTGGAAGATGACTTGAAAAAGTTCAAAACTAGTTCAAGCAAATTAACCACAATGCTAGGAGCAAGTAAAAATCACCACGATACACGAGGATTGGGCTATAAGGGAATAGATGCTTTAAGTATTAGCAAAGAGGTAAAATTTGTCAAGGCTAGTGATTCTTCTCAACAAAAGGTTTCCACTGATGTCAAAAGTGAAATACCTTTACCGGCAGTTAAGGTTCGAAAGAGCAAAGTATATCAACTTTCAAAAACAGCACATATGAATCCCGGTAAGAACATTCCTTATATTTGGCACTATTGCGGAAATAAAGGTCACCTGGAAAGGAGATGTCGTTTTCATATAAGGATGAGAAACTTCTTAATGTTCTTGTTTGGGCATCACAATAAGTTGTGAAACCAAGATCATATGTTAAGGCTAATCCCCTTAACATTACAGGTTGTAAATATCCAACCTTTAGGCAAAGGAATCAGTGCTGTGATAAACCTAGATTTGCCTATAAACGTCATACGAATCCTTTTCACAATCATAATAGTTATCAAAAGGATAACTTCGTAAAGACGAAGACAAGATCCGATGCTCCCAATTGGAGAAAGACTAACTTGCAAAAGAATAGTCAATCCAATTCTCTTCCAAGAATTCTAGAAGAGAGTAATGGGAAGAAGGTTCCGGTTGTTACTCAGAAGTGGATACCAAAGAAAGGCAATGATGTTTTGAGTGTGAAAAGGAATGATCTCCCAGAAAATTCCATGACTATGGAGAAGGTAGTATCCATGATGTTGGAACTTAAAAAGTTCTTTGGAAAGATGGATTTGGATGTGTAAGGTTCTAAAAGCGAACTCTTTCATGATAATCAAAAAGTGAAACAGAATAAGCCAAAAACTATATATGGTGAAAAACCCATAGTTTCGGAAAGGTCTGTTTCAATCACTTGTGGTGAGCAATACATTATTCACCTCAACACAACTTGATTGTGTTGTAAGTGCATCCTCACCAAGGAATGCCCTGCTATGTATACGGTGAGGGAATTACGAGAATTGGGGAGAACATACGGTGTTAGGTATGATATTGAATATTTGGTAAAACCGTAGGATTCACGATAGGATCCTTCTAAAAGGTTCTTAAATGTTTAGGTTTGAAAATAGTAGTTCGGGATGTTTGGACTTCATGGTACACATACCAGGTATGCATACCATCATTTAAAATCGATCAAAATCCAGGGATTTTAGTTCGCAAACTGCTCCAGGTCACGAAATTTCGTTTGCAAACCGGTATGATAACTAGCCTGCAGACGTCGATATTCGGTAAACTTGTTTTGGCCGTAACTTCTTCGTTCGAACTCGGAATGACCTCATTCTTTTTGCATTATCTTCCTCTTTGAATTCTCCTCAAAATGGTGAAAAAAATTCTTAGTTTTGGATGAGTTAAGAATTGTCTTTGTCCCAACTCTTGTTTTTGAGTGTTTTGCTCCGTTTCGTCGCACTTGTTCCACTTCTCTTGGACTTGGGCTTTTGAATTATTGGAGCACTTCTCTTCTAAGCTCATTTGTAGCTTTTGGAAGATGATTTTGCAGTATCAATCTTTATTGGTTTTATATATTGCAAAAAAATTGTTATGAGATATGTGTGTTTGCGTCCGTGAACTATGATTGTCCCATATATGTCAAAAGTTAAGTCTATTATGTCATTATGCAAATATTGATGGAAAATAGAATGAAATTTTGATAACAAAGATTAAGTCTATTGTGTCATTATACAAATATTGATGAAAAATGGAATAACTCTTTCAATATTCCGCAGTATTGATATTTCCCTGATCCACTTCTATGTGAAAGTACTGTACGGCTCCGTAAGTTTTCTTATGTTGAGCGTTTTCGATTAAATTAATCATGGTTTCTCTTGTGGTTAATTTAATTGAGTTTTCTGGATACAAATTCATGTCTCATGTAATTTGTTAATGTCCAAAGAAATCCTTTTTTTCTTGTGAAAGTAAGGTCGCTCTTGTTGTTCCTTTCGGGAATGAGATTTTATGGGGGAGAGTTCTTAATTGAACTTGTGATTAATTGCCAAATCTTTATGGGGAGTGCGGCTATGAAATACTGTAGGAGTTTTATTGTATCTTTATAAACTCCTTGATGAATACACTAAATTTCGACTATGTGAAATCATCGAAACAAAGTTGATATGTTCTCTTTTAGTCATGAAGTATCTCTATGAGAATTTCATTATGATCCCGCTAGTTTTCTTACCTTTGGCAATTTATATTAACAAAAAGGGGGAGAATTATTGTGTAGTTCACACTACAAATACATATGGTTTACGGATCATTATGTAAGGGGGAGTGGTTTTCATGTGAGATGAAGTATTGATTAAGGGGAAGTGATACATATCACCGTAGTATTATTGTCAAAGTTGTGATACAATTGAACTTTGATGTTGTGTAATAATACTATGACATTGTATAACAATAATTGAGAACAATGGTTTTCTAATTGTTATGGCTACGGATCTTCAACAACCATGATGTTGAGTTGAACACGTTCAGAATCACTGGAGTACTTGGAAGTGACGAAGATTTCGAGTAATGTTAAAGAACCAAGGAAATCAAGCATTTGGATGAGAAGCTACAAAGTTTATTTATTTTGTAATCCATATGTATTGATAGTTTTGTCACTAAAATTGACAAAGGGGAAGATTGTTAGAGCACTACTCGGTCGAACTCGGAAGCGTTGCTATCTCAATCTTATTTGTCAAGTTTAGTTGCCAAAACTATAAGTCTTGATTTCTAGTCTACTTATAGCTATGTCTCGGATTAGGATAGAATGTGTAGTTGCAGCTTTAGACTTCACGGCGTTCATCGATTGAAGATGAAGAACTACTAGGGGGAGCTTGTGGAACTTCATCAACAAAAGGTATGTTGAGAATTGAACTCATCTATCACTCAGAAGTCTATTTCTATTCTATCTCCTATTGAGACAAAAGTCGTATAGCTATATAGACTTTATATTATGCACATTTGATATTTTGAGCTGAGTTTAACTCGCTTACATATTTCTCGAAATATGTGTTGGTAAGCTTTTGCTTTAACCAAGTTCATCTTTTATTCTCGACAAAAGTTAAAAGATAAACATGTGAAAATCGCCTGGTAACATCTTACATGATTTGTGTGAGACAGTCATTTGATGTAGACTCGAAATGTTTTGTATTGATCTATTAATCACTTGAAAATTGCTTTGAATCTAATAGTTTGTGTGAGACAACTATTCCCGTCTTCCAAGAATGTTTCAATGATTAAAATGGAGTTTAGAACAATTAGCCATTGATTGGATATATCACAGTATGCATACATGTATGCTAACTGTTGCAAGTTATTCCAAGTCCGGGAACCATAGTATGCATACCTGTATGCGTACTAGTTTGACAGTTGAAGTCCGGGAACTTAGAATGCATACCCGTATGCGTACCGGCGTAAGAAGTTCAAGTCCGGGAATTCAACTGAGTTTGGTTGTACGATAGTATGCGTACCCGTTCGCATACTGGCGAACCCAGACCAAGTCCGGCTTTAAAAAGCGGGGGTCTAACAACCAAAGTCGAAGACTTGATAAACAAATCTGTCTCACACAGAAAAGTCTATTGAATAGATAAATCTGTCTCCCACAGAAATACCTACGAGTTTTTGTTCCGTCTTTTGATAAATCAAGGTGAACAAGAAATAATTATTACACCGGACTTATGTTCCCGAAGAACAGCCTGGTAATATCAATCACCTCACAATAATCTTAATCGTATGGAAGTGAAACAAGATATTGTGGAATCACAAACGATGAGACGAACTTTTTATCTCATCTATCGGAGATTGAATCTCGAGTCAATCTTAGAGAAGATAGTACTTAATACGATAGAATAAAGCAAGATCAGAACACGCAACTACAGAGAAAATAGTTGGGTCTGGCTTCACAATCCCAATGAAATCTTTTAGTCGTTAACCTATAATGGTTTTAGGAAAAACCTAGGTTAAAGGAGAATCGACTCTAGTCGCAACTAGTATCACACAGGAGGTGTGGGGATTGGGTTTCCCAGTTGCTAGAGTTCTCCCTTATATAGTCTTCAAATCAGGGTTTGCAATCAATGTTACCTTGGTAACGAAGCATTCAATATTCACCGTTAGATGAAAACCTGATTAGACTCAAGCTAATATCTTTCAACCATTAGATCGAACTTAGCTTGTTACACACAAAAGAAAAGTGAGTTCATTTAGATATAGGTAACCATACCTAAACGTGTACACCTTGTTGGCTAAACAATAGTTAACCGAAGTTAGCCATATGAACACTTTCATATCAACCCTGTTCATCTTAACACAACTAGTTCAAATGACTCAAATGAAACTAGTTCTAGAGTTGTTCAATTGTTTATATTCTCATAGAAGTATACAAGACACAATTGAAGCAAAATCGATTTTGATTCACTCAAATCAATTCATGAATATTATAGCCGCGGTTTGAAAAAGATTGCATTCCTTATTTTATAAATGTATTAGTTCATGAACAAACCGATTTTAGAACATAACCCACTCAATAATACAAACAGGTACGCATACCTAAGTAGCCAGACTTGGTCTGGGTTCGCCAGTATGCGAACGGGTACGCATACTTCCGTATACCACCAAGCTTAGTTGAATTCCCGGACTTGATCTTTACGCCGACACACATACGGGTATGCATACTAAGTTCCCGGACTTCAACTAACAAACCAGTACGCATACTATGGTTCCCGGACTTGGAATAACTTGCAACAGTTAGCATACAAGTACGCATACTGTGCTATATCCAACCATGGTTAATTGTTCTAAACTCCCATTTCAATCATGGAAACATTATTAGAAGACGAATATAGTTGTCTCACACAAACTATTAGCTTCAAAGCAATTTTGAAGTGATCAAATGATCAATACGAAACATTCCGAGTCTACACCAAATGACTGTCTCACACAAATCATATAAGATGTTACCAGGCGATTTTCACATGATCATCTTTTGACTTTCGTCCAGAATATAAGATGAACTTGGTTAAAGCGAAAGATTACCAACACATATTTCGAGAAATATGTAAGCGAGTTAAACTCAGCTTGAAATATCAAATGTGTATAATCGAAGTCTATATAGCTATACGACTTTTGTCTCAAATATGAGATAGAGTAGAGATAGACTTTTGAGTGATAGATGAGTTCAAGTATCCACATACCTTTTGTTGATGAAGTTCCACAAGCTTCCCTTAGTAGTTCTTCGTCTTCAATCGATAAACGTCGTGAAGTCTAAAGTTCAACTACACATTCTATCCTAATTCGAGACTTAGCTATAAGTAGACTAAAAATCAAGACTTATAGTTTTGACAACTAAACTTTACAAACAAGCTTCAGATAGTACCGCTTTCGAGTTCGACCGAGAAGTGCTCTAACAATCTCCCCCTTTGTCAATTTTAGTGAAAAAACTATCAATACATATGGATTACAAAATAAATAAACTTTGTAGCTTCTCATCCAAATGCTTGATTTCCTTGGTTCTTCAACATTACTCGAAATCTTCGTCACTTCCAAGTACTCCAGTGATTCTTAACGTGTTTTAGCTATAACAATATACAAAAATAAGATGTTTTCGTATTGTTATACAGTGGCATAGTATTATTACACGGCATCAAAGTCCAATTGCATCACAACTTTGACAACAATACTATGGTGATATGTATCACTCCCCCTTAGTCAATACTTCATCTCACATGAAAACCACTCCCCCCTTACATAATGATCCGTAAACCATATGTATTTGTAGTATGAAATACACATTAATTCCCCCCATTTTTATAGCGCGAGCCCGATTGAATATAAGAGGAATAACTTGAATGGTACCAAAGACCAATGTTCAAGGATCAATCAACAACCAAAGGTTGGATTTCCCAATTGATCAATTCAACGCACAACCTGTGATATTTCAATTATATAAAAAAAATATAATGAGGAAAAGAAATAACACAGACACCAGAAGTTTTGTTAACGAGGAAACCGCAAATGCAAAAAGACCCCGGGACCTAGTCCAGATTTGAACACCATACTGTATTAAGCCGCTACAGACACTAGCCTACTACTAATGAACTTCGGACTGGACTGTAGTTGAACCCTAATCAATCTCACACTGATTCAAGGTACAGTTGCACTCCTTACGTCTCTGATCCTAGCAGGATACTACGCACTTGATTCCCTTAGCTGATCTTACCCACAACTAAGAGTTGCTACAACCCAAAGTCGAAAACTTTATAAACAAATCTGTCTCACACATAAAAGTCTATTAGAATAGAAAAATCTGTATCCCACGGAAATACCTACGAGTTTTGTTCCGTCTTTTGATAAATTAAGGTGCACAGGAACCAATTGATAAATCGGACTTATATTCCCGAAGAACAGCCTAGTATTATCAATAACCTCATAATAATCTTAATCGTATGGTAGCGAAACAAGATATTGTGGAATCACAAACGATGAGACGAAGATGTTTGTGACTACTTTTTATCTTGCCTATCGGAGAATAAATCTTGAGCCAATCTTAAAAAAGATAGTACTAAAATACGATAGAAACAACAAGATCATATCACGCAACTACAGAGAAAATAGTTGGGTCTGGCTTCACAATCCCAATGAAGTCTTTAAGTCGTTAACCTATAGGGTTTCGTGAAAAACCTAAGGTTAAAGGATAATCGACTCTAGCTTATACAATTAGTATCACACAGGAGGTGTGGGTATTAGGTTTCCCAGTTGCTAGAGTTCTCCTTTATATAGTTTTAAAATCAGGGTTTGCAATCTAAGTTACCTTGGTAACAAAGCATTCGATATTCACCGTTAGATGAAAACTTGATTAGACTCAATCTAATATATTTCAACTGTTAGATCGAACTTAGCTTGTTATACACAAATGAAATGTACCCTCATTTAGGTTTATGTAACCGTACCTATACGTGTACACCATGTTGGTTCAACCGTAGTTAACCAAGGTTAGATATATGAACACTCTCATATCAACCATATTCATCTTAACCATAACTAGTTCAAATAACTCAGATGAAACTAGTTAAAAAGTTGTTCAATTGCTATATTCTCATAGAAGTATACAAGAACACAATTGAAGCAAAATTGGTTTGATTCACTCGAATCAATTCATGAACATCATAGCCACGGTTTGCAAAGAATGCAATCCTTAATATATAAATGTATTAGTTCATGAACAAACCAATTCTAGAACATTAACCACTCAAGTATGCAATCGGGTACACATACTTAAGTAGACGGTCTAAGTTTGTGTTCGTCAGTATGCGAACAGGTACACATACTTAAGTACACTTCCAAAACCCAGTAGAAATTCCCGGACCTATACCTTACGCAAGTATGCGTACCGGTATGTGTACTTGGTACACGTAATTTCACAACTACAAGTACGCATACTGGTATGCATACTTTAGTTCCGGTCATGGATCACATACATGCAAGAATGCACACTATGTTTATAATCCAATGATGGTTAAGTACTCTAAACTCTATTTCAATCATTGAAACTTTCTTAGAGGATGACAATAGCCGTTTTCACACACTATTAGCATCAAAGAAATTTTCAAGATATTGAAAATAATCATAACGAAACATTCCAAGCCTACATCAAATGATTGTATCACACAAACCATGTAAGATGTTACTCGGCGATTTTCACATGATCATCTTTTGACTTTCGTCAAGAATATAAGATGAACTTGGTTGAAGCGAAAGCTTACCAACACATATTCCGAGAAATATGTAAGCGAGTTAATCTCATCTCGAAATCTCAAATGTGTATAATCGAAAACCATAAACGACCTTTGTTTCAATATATAGGAGATAAAATAGAAATAGAGTTTTCAAGTGATAGATGAGGTTTAGTCTCCACATACCTTTTGTTGATGAATTTCCACAAGCTTTCCTTCGTAGTTCTTCATCTTCAATTGATGAATGCCGTGAAGTCTAATGCTCAACTACAAAATCTATCCTAGTCAGAGAAATCACTATAAGTAGACTAGAAATCAAGACTTATAGTTTTGATCACTAACATTGACAAACAAGCTTGAGATAGCAACGCTTGCGAGTTCGACCGAGCAGTGCTCTAACAATCTCCCCCTTTGTCAATTTTAGTGACAAAACTATCAAAAAATATAGATTACAAAATAAATAAACTTTGTAGCTTCTCATCCAAATGCTTGATCTCCTTGGTTCTTCAACGTTACTCGAAATCTTCGTCACTTCCAAGTATTCCAATGATTCAAAATGTGTTCAATTCCGCATCATTGTTGTTGAAGATCCGTAGAAATAACAATGAGAAAACAGTTGCTCTCAATCATTGTTATACAATGTCATAGTATCATTAAACATCATCAAAGTTCAATTGTATCACAACTTTGATAACAATACTATGGTGATATGTATCACTCCTCCTTAGTCAATACTCCATCTCACATGGAAACCACTCCCCCTTACATAATGATCCGAAAACCATATGTATTTGTAGTGTGAACTACACATTAATTCTCCCCCTTTTGTCAATATAAATTGGCAAAGGTACGAAAACTAGTGGGATCCTAATGAAATTTCCAAAGAGATACTTCATGACCAAAAGAGAACAACATATCAACTTCTTTAGATGCCATCAAATAGCCGAAACTAAATGCATTCATCAAGGAGTTTATAAAGATACAAGATAACCCCTACAATATTCCACAACCGTACTCCCCACAAAGATTTGGCAACTAAGCACAAGTTCAATTAAGAACTCTCCAACATAAAATGTCATTCCCGAGAGAACAACAAGAGCGACCTTACTTTTACAAGAAAAGAAGGATTTCTTTGGACATTAACAAATCACATGAAACATTAATTTGTATCCAAAAATCTCAATCGAATTAACCACAAGGAAAATGATCAATTCAATTGGTCATGCTCATCATAAGTGAACTTACGGAGCAACACAGTATATACACAAAGATGTGGATCAGGGAAAGACCAATACCGCGGAATAAACAAAGATTCATTCTATTTTTCATCACTATTTGCACAATGACATATAATAGACTTAATCTTTGTAAAAAAAGTTCATCCTTTCTTCCATCATTATTTGCATAATGACATAAAAGGCTTAACTTATGTAGTCAAAAGTTCATTCTATCTTTTATCAATACTTTCATACCGACATATAATAGAGTTAACTTTTAAACAAATATGGGACAGTCAAGGTTTACGGACGTAAACAACATATGCCATAACAATTTGCAATATATAAAACCATAAAGATTAATACTGCGAAAATCATCTTCCAAATCAACTTTATAATTTAAACAAATAAATCTAAAAACATTGCAAGATGAAAACGTTGGCAATAGCTATGTGTACTCACAATAATGGCTATTCCAAACCCTAGTTATCCTTCTTAAAAACACAAGAATAAATTCTCTTAAGAAGTTTTACTAGCAAGAAAATCTAATCATCATCTTCATCATCAAAGACCATAAAAGTGGTACGAATCTTATCCATGTCCTCCTTGATTTAAGAAAACTTAGTAGCAATCACGAGTAATTGTTCTTGTACACACTTTACCTTGGCATCAATTTTACAAACACCCTTGTGAATTTGATGAAGAAGCTTCATGGAGGAAGAATCACATGAGCCAAAAAGAGTGTAGCATCTTTGTCTTTTACAAGCATTCTCCTTCATACGTTTGAAAGTACAATGGTGAACAAGCTCGGGAGTTCCAATGGATTTGCCAATTGGAGCAATGGAGAAGGTGCAACAAATTTTCTCTATCAGGCACGGATATCCTAACTTCTTACTGAAAGACTTCATCGACAACATTTGATAAATGATAAACCCACAAATGTCGAGACTTTGAGTTCCAAATTTAAGGAAATAGACCAACTCCGTAAACTCACGACCCCAATGAGAATTCTTAATCGCGGAGGGACAAATATTAGAGATACCAAGTTTTCCAAAAGACATCAAGGCAAGACTAAGATGAGTAGTAGGGAATTTTCCTTCATTCCAATCAACACTCTTATAACAAAGACCATTAGAAACGGTTTCATAAGATGGTCTTTCACGACTAGGTCTTGGAAGGAAAAAACTCCTTAAGGGAATTTCGGTAATCTTTGAAATCAACTCTCTATTAACAAGAATCCTACTTCTATTTATCATGGTCTTGAATTCCATGGTTTCGTCATTAACATCATGAATGTTAGCATAGAAGATTCTTGTAAGAGTGTCAAAACCTTCACCAAGACCATCAAAGATATTCCCAAGATTAAAGTTTTCAAAACATACCAAATCTTCTTTATGTCCACTAACAAAATCCAATTTCTTTTATAGAATAAACCCATTATATGAAATCCTTTCAAACACCTTGCCACAAGAATCATTGACAAATCTAATTCTAATGGAATTTTGATCTATAGGTAAGTTCATGCTAGAAGAAGATGAAGAACTTAATATTTTTGAAACCTCTTTTGAAACCTTGAAATTCCTCATGAGATCTAGAAATTGAGAGAGATTAGGGAAAGGAAGACTTACTTGGTATGATTCTTGAAAATCCTTTTAATTTTTGATCTCCAAAGGAGATTTAATGGAGAAAACTCATGAACCCTAGAAAAGTTCACGAACGCGGACAAGGAGGGAGGTAGAAGAAGGGTACGCGTACCACTACCTTTATATACCAGCTGATGGGCTTGGACCCGTTCCTGAACCGTGACCCGCAGAAGAAAGGAAGGATTTATAGATTCACAATTGGACTAAAAACCCAACGAGTGATTATTGATAGAGATAATTGATTGAATAAATCCTAGATTTGATTCGTGATGGCATTATGGAAATTGGTTTCGAAGAAGAAGAAAAAAACTTACCTCAAAACCTTCGGAAACCCCAATTTAGATCGAATCGCCCAATTTCACTCGCGAGCGGAGAGAGAGACCGGTAAATGTAAACCCTAAACTTTCATTTTTATTCCAAGTATAAAAAGTCTCCTTGGACACTACTAAACCAACCACCATATTATTTGATAAGGGGCGCCTAACAACTGGCAGAGAGGTTCAGTTCTCCGTTGGAGTTGTAAGTTTAGACGCTGCATCTCCCCCTCCTTTAAAACACTAACAACATGTTTGTTTTCTCCTCTATATAAGTAGAGGGTTCTACATAGAGGTTTACCTCTATCTCTATATGAAAACCACTACCTAGAGCCTTGTAAATTTATGTTTGTTTAACCACTATTTTACCCTTAAGCAATTCAAAAATTCCAAGATTCATTTTAAATCAACATTTTCAAAAGTGCTTTCAACAATTCAAACCGTTACACGGATAAAGTGAAATACAAACTAATAAAAGACCAAACCAAACCCCCCCCTTCATCCTCACCCGCACTTCCTCTCTCGAAATTCCAAGATTCACAACCCACCACCATTGCTAGTCCATTCTCACCACCACTAGTCCATAACTTGAACACAACCACAGTAGCATTTTACACCCCAACAAGTAGATCTAATTCATTTGCAACCTGATCACGTAATTGATGCATAAAAGTCTTGTCTTGTGGTCTAAATACATGTTGTGTAGCTGATGTTGCACTTTCACTATTCATTTTAATGGTGTTGCTCACTTCTAACCCGACATCTTCAAACCGCCGAAATAATTCATCATTCAACCTAATACGTCTAAGGAAATTATGTATAGCCATGGTTGCAACAACTAAATACTTTTGGGTTGTAAAACTGAACCTGCGCATTTTGTCCAAAATGGGAAATCTTTCCTTCAAAACACCGAAAGCTCTTTCAATCACATTCCTAAGTTGAGAGTGTGCCTGATTGAATTTTTCCTTCTTCGTTCGAGGGCGGCCACCACGTCAAAAATATCGTAACCAGTATCTTGTGTTCCGGTAAGGTGTCATAAAACCTTTCGTATGCGTATATGCTGTATCGCACAAGTAATACTTGTCTGCAAAATAACAGCAGATAACAAGACCATATTCAATAAAGTTAACAGAACCTGACCATCTAATCACACAGCCACTACACCCTTGAATTCAAAAAAGATAACTGATGTAACAACAGTGGTATACACCGCTCTAGCAGGAAAGAGTAAAAAACACAAATACAGAGATATAGAGAAAGAAAGATAAACAAAGTTCATAGCAATTACCTAGCGGTGGCATTGGAAAATTGAAGGATGGATTACGGACAGATTCACTCAGTATCCTTGAATCATGTGCAACACCTTCCCATCCGCTAACTACATAAATAAATTTCATGTCGAAATCACATATTGCCAACACATTTTGATAACACTCACTCCCGCCTCTTCCTCGGAAAGGAGTTTGCCTGTCTAGTGGAACAACTGCATGAATTAAAGTACCATCTAATGCGCCAACAACACCTTTAAACGGACCTTTCCTAAGTTTACTGTAGTTTCGAATCTGTTCTACAGGTACAGGTGTTTCCCATGACGGCGCCACCACAATTTCCTTGGCAAATTCAAGAACCCCTAACAATACTTCATGGAAGTACTTACTAATTGTTTCTGCTGAGTGCTGGAAGCAATGATGGGCAAGTCTGTTTCCCATTGATTGACTTATAATCTGTAAGAAAATCATCATTTTCTCTTCAACATCGAGATGCTTGCTGTCATAAAGATACCCCATCTCTCGAAAATGGTCACACAAGTGCACAAAGGCATTGGTATCCATCCTTATAAGAGAGTAGAGCACTGCTGGGCATCCCTCTAATAGTTCTCGCATATATAATTTTCCTGTAAGAGATGAGGTACATAACTTTTGCCGAACTCTCCTCTGCAGTCTTTGTTGCCTGAGCTTTAAGAGTATCACTAGCAACAACATGTTCAATAGCATTAGCCGGAATGCTTTCATTTTCCCTGTAACATGACAAGGGAAGAGAATTATTGGAGTTACTAAAATATTCATGTAGCCTGTAAAAAACTATGAGAAACAACTCCACATAAGGAAGTGACTTGAAAAGAAACTAATGTGAAAATCAAGTTAGAGACATACGTACCTTTGACGACGATCCAGTTATTGTACTTCACTAATCACTCTATCTGGATGACCAAAGACACCAGCAAAATTTGTCGCACCATCACCTATAATGTTGCACACAAATAACAGCAATAATTAACACACAGTAAACATAACAATTCATAAATGAAATAACATCTCATAAATGAAATGAGAGTGCATATGGGAATACACAAACATAACAATTCCAATAAGCACTCCAACCACATAAAAACTGAAAAAACATTTAGCAGGCATCAATATTTAGGAATGAGTAAAATCAATTCATTAATTACATAAGACCTCACACATTAAGGTGTAAACACCAAAAATTCAAGAGACGGGGTATGTAATGTTTTTCTAGAAGAAAAGAGAAGAACAAAATGTGAAACAATATCAGCCTAAGCGCGCCAATCCACAGATGAACTGTGCTTTCTCATCAAGTGATTCCAACATCATAAAGGTCTTTCTCATTTCAAGACTTTGAGCAAGTTTGACCATTGCTACACTATAATCTTCCATCTTTAACTGAATTGCTCCTGATCTTTTGATGCTATTGATGTATACCAGGCACGTGGTGTGTTTTCAATTTTGCTGTAGTAAAAGGTTCGTTTAGACTTGTGAAAGCAATTGATTTTAGACTTATTTAAACTAAAAATAGAGAAAACTAATTCCAAATTTTATTTCAAGAATGAAAATAAC
Source organism: Papaver atlanticum (assembly GCA_023531105.1). NCBI lineage: Eukaryota > Viridiplantae > Streptophyta > Magnoliopsida > Ranunculales > Papaveraceae > Papaver > Papaver atlanticum. The sequence goes on along the minus strand of JAJJMB010002379.1, from coordinate 711,790 downwards.
CAAGACACTAGATTCCACTATTACACATGAATGAATGATGGTAAAAATTCCAAAACTCTAATTATCTTTTAAATCTCTTATTTCTTAATTCACAAATAATCAAACATATTCTCAAACATTAATTGTATTCCCTAAGCATAGATTATCTAAACAAAGTATAACCTATCTAATTGAATCACAACTAATTAAGAAAATAATGCATACAATTAAAATTCTGCAAAGCAGTGATTGAGTGAATTATAAAATACAAATTAGAGAAAAATAGAATAGTTACTTGATTTTTATTCTTATGGTGTTTCTACTTGATTGTTGTGTTTAACTTCTTGTCTTAGATCTGCTTGTTGCTTCAAAAAAATTGGGCTAATGGCTTCTTGTTTTGTGTTTTGTAGGGTTGTTTCAGATTGTTAATGATGATGCTAGACAGAGATGAGGATTGTTACTATTGCTTTGAGGTTGGGTTACGTAGTCATTTGTTCTTGAGATAATGTTATTACTTTATTGAACTAGTCTTGTCTTTTCAAAGTTGGTTTTCAGCTTAAGAAGTGATATTATACATGCTATTTACAGAAAATGGTTTTCATTTTACTAATGTGTTTAGTTGCTGTTTTGTAGATACACAGCTGGAAGCACACATCTATCTACCTCTAGCTAATGGCGCCCAGCTATCGACACTCGGCCATTGTCGCATGGCCATCTATGCACTGCCAAAAGCAGTGACCTGAAAGACTGTGTTGCCGAAATGCTGTGAGCCGAAACACTGTGAGCCGTTAGACTGTGTATCAATAGCTGTATGCCAAAGCAGTAACCGAAGGTATGTATTCTAAACTCCAACTCTAATGTTCCCTAAATTTGCATAGATTTCAGCTCTCAACCCTCTGTCAGATCTAATCTTCTCTTTGGTTTCACTTCACAGGGTTGGATGCTGCTGGAAAGAAGCTAATGGCAAGGCATGGAAAACTTTGTTTTGGATTTTGATTTCGAGGTTACTACTACTACTAGCTTAACCCTTTCTTTTATTAATCAGGTTATGTTCACTGATTTTTTATTCTTCGTAAGGTGTTCAAATATATATCACATTGTACAAGTTCATATTTGTTTTCTTCAGAAATGCCTATTATTCTTATAATCTCATTCCTCTGAAAGTGTTTGTTGCTTCAGATAATTTGGGCTAATGGTTTCTTGTTTTGTGTTCTGTAGTGTTCTTTCAGATTGTTGATGATGATGCTAGACAGTAATGAGGATGCTACTTCTGCTTTGAGGTTAGATTTCTTTGTTCCTAATGTTAGTCTTGTTTGGTCAAAGTTAGTTTCCAGTTTAGGAAGTAATATTATATACTCCCTCCGTTTCTGGAAAAGAGATACTTTCACTTTTCCAATTTGACCTATTTTTAGGCTAAAATGAAAAAGTGAAAGTATCTCTTTTCCCAAAACAGAGGGAGTAGTACATATGTCACGGAAAAAGGTTTTCATTTTACTAATGTGTGTCTGGTTGTTATTTGTAGGTACCCAGCTAACATCACATACCTACCTACCTGCAGCTAATGACGCTCAGCTATCGACACTCAGCCATCGTGCAAAGCGGTAGGCACACAACAATCGACACACTGCTAAACACAGTGGCCCGAAATGCAGTGAGGCCAAACGCTGATCCGAAAGGCTGTGAGCCGAAACACTTTGAGCCAAAGAATTGTGTGTGAATACGCCAAAATGGTGAGCCTAAGGTATGCATATTAAACTCGAACTCTTAAGGTTCACTAAATTTCGCATAGAATCCTTTCTTAGTAGAACCTCAGAGTATGTATCTTTTGTGCAGGTTTCTCTGGTATTCCAAGGATTAACTCGATAAAGAGAATGTTCGATGCAGAACGCTTGCTTGAATTGAACAGCCTGCCACTAGGGTAAGTTTGAACTGAAATAACCCCTTTTAAATAGTTGCTAAAGAGATTGTTATGTGAAGAGTCATGCAATTATGCAAGGGAATATGTTTCAGATCCAAAGGTACATATTCTAGACTCTTAACTCTACACTTGTTTTATTTTGCATAAGATCCTTAATAACTTGAGCGTCGGAGTTTTTTGTTTTTGTTTTGCAGGTCTCACCTTATCCCCATGACTGATTCAATAATAGAAGTTGTTGATACTGAATGCTGGTGCCGGCTTAGCATTTCACATTACTGAGTAACTGCAGCGTAGAAGGTAAAGCTTTCTTTTTCAACCAATGAGGTGAATACGGCTGTGTTAAGTAGATCAAGTTTCAATGGCGCTGGGTTATCTAGACTGAATCACTCTTTTATTCTTGCAGCCATACCTATACTTGAGGGACACAATTTTTTTTTGTTTCCAAAGCTCCATATTCTTACTTTAATTAAACGTTTATTATATTTTGCATCTGTTCCTTTCTAACTTGAGTTTTTGTTTTGCAGGTCTTTCACAGACCCATCCTTATCAAACCCCTTTCTCTACCTTATCTTCTTACTTCATGATTTTCTTTTAGGTACCTCCTGTTTCCTCTAACAATATTTCTCATTTTTGTCTTTCTGTTGTTTCAGGTAGTTGTTGGTGATGCTAGACAGAGACACAAAGTTCGCTTACTACTGCTGAGGTTAGTTTTCATAGTCATTCTCAGAATATCTCCATGTACTTTATTATTGTATCTAGTTCCTTTCTGATTATATGGGTTTCCTAGAAGTTTTTTTTTTTTTTTTTGGTTCTTTGGTTTCACTCGGTTTTATCTTAACTCTTTGAATGAAGCTAATTAGATCTGATCTTCTCTTTGGTTTCACATCACAGAGTTGGTTTCTGCCGGATAGGAATTCACGGCATCGCATGAAACTCGATAAAAGAGAGATGATGCAGAATGCTTGCTTGCTGGGCATTTGAACAGCCTGCCAACTCCCACCAGGAAGAATTCTAAACTCTTAACTCTATCCAAGGACAAATTCTGCAGTGAAAGTTGGTGATATGGAATGATGGCGCCTGGTTGTCTCTTCACCACATCCAGAAGGGCCATAATAAGGAACAGTGGCAGCATAGAAGTTGAAGCTTTCTTCTTCAAAGAACACTAGGTGGAAGTTAATGAGATTGAGCGTCAAAGGCTCCAACAGTCATTACTTCATTTGTTGTGTGTTTTCAGTATCCAAGTGTTTGTAAATTGAGAATGCTGGGTTATCTACTGTTGAGGTAATCTCTCAGGTGTTTAGTATAAGAAAGTGTTGATCAAGAGAAAGAATCACACTTAATTTGTTCAAGCAAATTAGATAAAGTAATGTAAACATTATGGTTGTGGGTGCTGACATCAATATGGTAGATGCCAAAGTAGTGTGACTCTTTATTTTTAAGTTTCATGTTTCAGTTTTCCCAGAAATAGTTTACAATTAGGAAATTTGGAAATAGTTTTTGTTTCTTCCAAGAGAACCTCGATGCTAATTCTTACTTCAATTTTACCTAGCTCAAGAAAGAAGTTAAGAAAACTCAATTGTGGATTGTGGATTTTTAGGTCGAATTTGGTTTTTGGAAAATGACTCTGAATTAGAGATTTCATAAGAAAACTCAATTGTGGATGTGTTGGCTTCTATGGAACTTTGGTGCAGTCCCACACAAATTGACACAATCTTGCAAACACTGTCCAGTCTTCATTGTCCACAGGTACCAGTACTACTACGACAAAATGGCAAATGCCCACTTCCCACTCAGTCGCATCTTTCTGATCTTTCCTCCTGAAACACACCAATTGTACCCTCCCTACACTGCTCACAAAAAACAAACGACTCAGCTGTCTGTAATATCATTCATCACTGAAAAGCAGCACAATCCAAAAACAGAAACAGTTGAATGAGTTGTTGTCCTCCCTCTCTCTTTAACAGTTTAAAACCTCTCTCTCTGAATTCAACACCACACCTCTGCATACTCTTGTTTGTTCTGAGAAGAACCACTAAACACCTTACACTTTCGAGAAGCCCTCACCAGAAAACTCCATTAAAAATGTCATCTATCCTTCCTTGCACTGAATCTCTCAAAAGAAAGACTACTACTAATTCTTCTTTATCTTCATCTTCATCAGCTGAGAGAGTGAGAATGTCTCCTGGTCATCATCAATATCTTTGTCTTAACAGTGAGTACATGAGTTTAAGGGATGATCTTTTCAGAGCAATTCCTCAGAACCCACACCTCAAGCCTTTAGATAACTACTGTCAAGGTGTTCGTGAAGGTATCAGAGTTGGGCTAGATGTGGCGTTCATTAACCTTGCAGAGACATTGGTTAACATGGGTAAGATTCTTGAGTTATCTAGTGATGATGTACATGAAATCAGTGCAGAGCTATTAGAACTGGAGCAAATGGGTTATGATTGCCGTAAGTTATGGGGACGATTTGATACTGTAAGAACACTTTTAAAGGAAGAAAAGGTTGCTAGGCTGAAGATAGAAGAATTTACTTCAGAGAAGAAAGACAAACAAGTTAAAGCAGCTTTGACTCAAACCTGGATTTCTGGATTGGAATCTGAGCTGAACAAGTTGGAAGCTGCTTCAAAAACCCTGGAGGAAGAAATTGAAACCCTGAAGCTTACGGAGATGAGCTACATAGAAGAAAGAGTGAGGATCTTGCAGGAATTCAGATCGGAGTAACTATGTGTGGGATGAACTTATTTTGTCAAGGTGTTGGGACAGCAAACCATGGATCAGATTTGTATGATCGTGAGCTTTCTTGTAAGACTGTAGGTAAAAATTGGCTCCAGGCTTTCTTGAACGAATTATCTTTAGATTAACAGAGTTAAATTGAGCACTTGGACAAAGTAAAATTGTCCGGCGAGAGTTGTACTACAATGGGTCACATCCTGGACAATCTATTTTGTTTTGAAATTGGTTTCCAGTGAACTACAACATTTCTTTTGAAATCCATGGGAAATTCTTGATTCTTGAGATAAGAATCTGGATTTCAGTATATAACAATAGAACAAATACATGATGTATCTGGAAAAAAAAAATTCAGGTAGTAATAGGGGGACAATAAGATGTTGTCTAGTAAAGTTTTCATAAAAATCGAAAAGAAATACATGACAAGTGAAGTTCACTGAATAGAACCCATGCATATAATGAATGCCATCTCTAGCACCAATTCAGAAGCTACAGAGAGCAGTAGAGGTGGCAATTCTTGAAGACAAAATCAGAAAAGAAAATCTGTAAACCTCCATGAAAGTTGATTTGTCCATTTTACATCCCCAAATTCCAGAACCAGTTTCTTTAAACAACTTATTTTCGCACACTGAAAGGATCAGTACCGTGCAGTAAAGGAAAGTAGGAATAACTTCAACACCTTAATTTCCCTTGGAAAGAGAGAAAAAGAAAAAGGAAAAAATAAATTAACCCAACCACAAAAAAAGCCAACCGTTACTTGCCCCATCTTAAGTAATATACAAATCGGGTAGAGCCGAGATTGTTACCAAGAGGCGACCTATGCAGAGAGATTCTCATGCAACTTTTCCGGTTGATATTTGTGAGGCGTACCAGTAGTATAATCATAGTAATGATGAAACTCAGGGTTAATAGAATTTTTTGGATTCCTTTTCTCATGACCAAGAAAAGACTTTTTCCGACAATTAGAACCCACACTGAACTCACCAGACATATTTTTATCGATTTCACATGAGTTGATAGTAGACCTAGTTCGTATATCACGAATACATGATTTTACAGGTACATAACTTTTATCAGAACGATTCTTATTCTTAATCGAATTAAGTTTTTCTAAGAATCTAAAAACGTTTTAAAATGCTCTAAATGGATCTTTGTCAATTGATCCATCTCGATAGTATTCCTAAAATAGATTAAGAGTTAATCTAGTGAGATTCCATATCCTTGAGCATAGACAACGTTTTCTCAACCTTCCTTTCTTAGAAGAACTTTTAATTTCTCCTCTAGATTGTTTCACATCATCTAAGTTTTCCAAAGTCTTATATGGAATGAGATTATCATGAGAAACCAAAGGACTGGTCCATAATAGTCTCTGAACAATCTTTAAGGAATTCTGGCGTGCATTACAAATGACAAGAACAAGTTTCCCAAAGAAATTTCCCATGAGAACAAACTTTAAGGATAAATCAAACACAAACATATTAGGTTTACAGTGTTTGCATGCCTTGATACCAATTGAAAGAGTGGGGGTACAAGAACCACACCCAATAATTCGTTTGTCAATCTGAATAGACAAACTCCAATATACTTTCAAGAGAATCAACTAGACAGTCAGACTCAATCTAGAGAAAAGTATATAAAAGAGTTTTATATCTCTATCTCTTAATTCAATCCGCAATCAGCAAATAGAAATTTGCGAGCCCGATTGAATATAAGAGGAATAACTTGAACGGTACCAAAGACCAATGTTCAAGGATCAATCAATTTCAATCAACAACCAAAGGTTGGATTTCCTAATTGATCGATTCAACGCACAACCTGTGATATTTCAATTATATAAAAAAATATAATGAGGAAAAGAAATAACACAGACACCAGAAGTTTTGTTAACGAGGAAACCGCAAATGCAGAAACCCCCCGGGACCTAGTCCAGATTTGAACACCTTACTGTATTAAACCACTACAGACACTAGCCTACTACCAATGAACTTCGGATTGGACTGTAGTTGAACCCTAATCAATCTCAACCTGATTAGAGGTACAGTTGCGCTCCTCACGTCTTTGATCCCAGCAGGATACTACGCACTTGATTCCCTTAGATAATCTCACCCACAACTAAGAGGTGCTACTACCCAAAGTCGAAGACTTGATAAACAATTCTGTCTCACACAGAAAAGTCTATTGGAATAGATAAATCCGTCTCCCACATAAATACCTACGAGTTTTGTTCCATATTTTGATAAATCAAGGTGCACAGGAACCAATTGATAAACCGGAATTATATTCCCGAAGAATAGCCTAGTATTATCAATCACCTCATAATAATCTTAATCGTATGGTAGCGAAACAAGATATTATGGAATCACAAACAATGAGACGAAGATGTTTGTGACTACTTTTTATCTTTCCTATCGGAGAATAAATCTCGAGCCAATCTTAAAGAAGATAGTACTCAAATACGATAGAAACAACAAGATCAGATCACGCAACTATATAAAAAATAGTTGGGTCTGACTTCACAATCCCAATGAAGTCTTTAAGTCGTTAACCTACAGGGTTTCGTGAAAAACCTAAGGTTAAAGGAGAATCGACTCTAGATTATACAACTAGTATCACACAGGAGGTGTGGGGATTAGGTTTCCCAGTTGCTAGAGTTCTCTTTTATATAGTTTTCAAATCAGGGTTTGCAATCTAAGTTACCTTGGAAACAAAGCATTCAATATTCACCGTTAGATGAAAACTTGATTAGATTCAAGCTAATATCTTTCAACCGTTAGATCGAACATAGCTTGTTATACACAAATGAAATGTACCCTCATTTAGGTTTATGTAACCATACCTACACGTGTACACCATATTGGCTCAACCGTAGTTAACCGAGGTTAGCTATATGAACACTCTCATATCAACCATATTCATCTTAACCATAACTAGTTCAAATGACTCAAATGAAACTAGTTAAAGAGTTGTTCAATTGCTATATTCTCATAGAAGTATACAAGAACACAATCGAAGCAAAATTGGTTTGATTCACTCGAATCAATTCATGAACATCATAGCCACGGTTTGCAAAGAATGTATTCCTTAATATATAAATGTATTAGTTCATGAACAAACCAATTCTAGAACTTTAACCACTCAAGTATGCAAACGGGAACGCATACTTAAGTAGCCGGTCTGAGTTTGGGTTCGCAAGTATGCGAACGGGTATGCATACTTAAGTACACTTCCAAAACCCAGCAGAAATTCCCGGACCTATACCTTACGCAAGTATGCGTACCGGTATGTGTACTTGGTACACGGAATTTCACAACTACAAGTATACATTCGGGTATGTATACTTTAGTTTCGGTCATGGATCACATACATGCAAGAATGCACACTATGTTTATAATCCAATGATGGTTAAGTATTCTAAACTCTATTTTAATCATTGAAACTTTCTTAGAGGATGACAATAGCCGTTTTCACACACTGTTAGCACCAAAGCAATTTTCAAGATATTGAAAATAATCATAACGAAACATTCCAAGCCTACATCAAATGATTGTATCACACAAACCATGTAAGATGTTACTCGGTGATTTTCACATGATTATCTTTTGACTTTCGTCAAGAATATAAGATGAACTTGGTTGAAGCGAAAGCTTACCAACACATATTCCGAGAAATATGTGAGCGTGTTAATCTCAGCTCGAAAACTAAAATGTGTATAATCGAAAACCATAAACGACCTTTGTCTCAATATAGGAGATAAAATAGAAATAGACTTTCCAAGTGATAGATGAGTTTTAGTCTCCACATACCTTTTTTTGATGAAGTTCCACAAGCTCGCCTTAGTAGTTCTTCGTCTTCAATTGATGAATGTCGTGAAGTCTAATGCTCAACTACACAATCTATCCAAGTCTTAGACATCATTATAAGTATACTAGAAATCAAGACTTATAGTTTTGATCACTAACATTGACAAACAAGATTGAGATAGAAACGCTTGCGAGTTCGACCGAGCAGTTTTCTAACACCTACTACCAATGAACTTCAGACTAGAATGTAGTTGAGCCCTAACCAATATCACACTGATCAAGGTACAGTTGCGCTCCTTACGTCTCTGAACCCCAGCAGGATTCTACGTAATTGATTCCCTTAGCTGATCTCACCCACAACTAAGAGTTGCTACGACCCAAAGTCAAAGACTTGATAAACCAATATTTCTCACACAGAAAAGTATATTGATATAGATAAGTATGTCTCCCATGGAAATACCTATGAGTTTTGTTCCGTCTTATGATAAATCAATGTGTACAGGAACCAATTAATAAACCTGACTTATATTCCCAAAGAACATCCTAGTATTATCAATCACCCAACAATAATCTTAATCGTATGGAAGCGAAACAAGATATTGTAGAATCACAAACGATGAGACGAAGATGTTTGTGACTTCTTTTAATCTTACCTATCGGATATAAATCTCAAGAAAATCTTAGAAAAGATAATACTCAATCACGATAGTATAAGTAAGATCAGAACACGCAACTACAGAGAAAATAGTTGTGTTAGAGCGTTGCTCAGTTGAACTCACTAGAGTGGGTATGTCAAGTTAGTGGTCAATTTTAGTTTCCAAAATACATTCTTGATTTATTATACTAAACATAGTTTCGGACTAGATTAAGTCTAAGAAGTAAAACCGAAGCTATCCTTGAAGGATGAAGTTTGAAGACTACAAGAATACATCAACGAGGACTTCATCAACAAAGGTATGTGGTAATAATTTCATTTGGATTCTTGTTCAATTCTACCTTTCTAATCTATCCAAACAAATGCTCACTCTATGGAACAATTCCTATGACGGTAAATGTGCATTTATGTATATATACTCAAGGTTATTTGACCCACGACTTTTGTGACAATAACCTTTATCCCTGGAAAGGTTCTTATGTTATAGTGAATGGGCTTACAAATTCAACGAGCCAAGAATCACTCAATTCCGAGTTATAACGATGAAGTTATGAGTGATTTATTAAAGTAACAATTATAAGTGTTGCTGTAATTGTTACAGTTCGTTAGTAGGAAACAATCCACGAAATGTTTGTAACGGTTCACGGACTTGAGCCCAATTACGTGACTAGAAGCCATTTTTGGTCAAGTTTTTGATGTTTCCTTATCTAGGCAAGATAGATATTACTCCAAACATATTTGATTACCATATTAAAGTGTTTGTGATTCCTTCCTAAGATAAATTGTGATTTACTCACATAAATACAATATTTGCTAAATTATTTATTTACTAGGTGTTACGCCCGTGCTCTGCACGAGCCTAGTTATTTTGAGAACTTACAGTAAATGCTAGAAATCTAAAGACTTACAGTAAATGCTAGAAATAGTTAAGTATGAACTTTTCTTGCAAAGTTCAGTTTAAGTAGGTATGAATTCTTACAGAAAACTAAAGCCATTTCTTATAATTATCTTGCATCGGAATAAGTTACTTGCTTTGTGTTAACCTAGATGTAGACGGCATTATATGCCCCGTCAAATTTTCTTCTACTCCTGGTCTATGACGTGGTGATAGTCGGTCACCATCTAGTTATTTAAACCTTGTAGACTCCCACCTAATTGAATGTAATCTAAACCTTTCGAGTCGTAAACACAAAATCCACTTCTCATAGATCTTAAAACATTGTGTTCTTCCATGAACATCGTTGTATACTCTGACGATACCCATGTACATACACGCAAAATATCACAAAATCTCCCCATGTAAAAACTAAGTTCTGGTAATCACTTAAAACAAAAAATTACCATCCATTATTCCATTTTAAAAGAAATCAACCCAAACAAAAAAGAAATCAAACTAAAACGGGGAAAAAAAAGCATCTTCAATTCACCTACACCACCAGGACCATCACCCCCGAAACAATAAAACATATTCTCAGTTCCAAGCAATCGAGTTGTACTTATCGAGCAAAACTCATTCTATTATTGCGTGACCATTCTGAGCAATTGGTTTTTCATTTTTGGTAGTATAAATAGAATGATGGATACATCTTCTATGTGTTCTTTTTCCTTTTCTTTTCAATCACGCTGTTAACATCAGGACCTGCTAGGGTAATAAGAATTAAACAACGAAGAAGAGGAGGAGGAGGACGTGGTAGTTTTAGTGTTAGCATTGGAAAACCAAGATCTCTCGATATGGATAACGTTAGATTGACATTGGTACTACGTCTCCTGCCACAATTTCAGTTTTAGTGATTAGGGTTTAGTTGCAGAGGTAAAATTATGTGTTACTGGTCTCTTTTAATAATTTGGAAATATCCGTGGTGTGTAAAAACTGGAGTACCGTGGTAATATTTGTGGTGTGAAAAAAATGGAATATGGTGGTGTTCTCGGTGGAAATATTGGTGGTGTGAAAAAACCTGAGTTTCCTATTGGTCGAAATACTTTCTGGTGGGGCCAGAAGCTCTAGGAAGAGAGCTTTGTTCATCTTTTAACCACATCAAAGGAAATTCACCTGAAATCATATTATTAATTTAATTATTTTTGGCAAGAGTTGTAACTTAGGAAAGACTCCCAAAATTAGGAGAGTCTTGAAAAAGGAAAATAGCTTTGCTTAGCTTCCAAGCTATTGTTCACTATAAATAAAGGGTTCGTGAGTGCTACACGTTTTTCATCCCCTATGGAAAATTGGTGTAAGCTTCATAAGGTTGTTTTCCATGTCTTCTGTTCTTCGTGAACAAGAGTGAGATAAAAGTATTTGTATTGGGGATCACAAAGCCGAGTTGGATTTAATCTTCATGATTGATTATACAACTTGTAATCTAGGTTTTTCACCTCTTCTCTTCTGATATAAAACCATTCAAGAGTTGTTGATCATAAACCCTAGGTTTTGATATATTTCAGTTTCCCATCGTATACCAACACTTGTTAGTCGAAATCAGAGACTAGAAAGAAAACTTCGATTAAGGTATCTCTTAAAAATCCTTAAGAAGTTTTAAACAAGATATCTCTAGATTTATTCTAGTTGTTCTTGTTGTAGAATCATAAGGTTTCTCTTCCTATTTTTGAAGAGTATAATAATCCCTAATCTACAAGTTTGTTTTGATATTACTTTTACCTGGTAATTGTTTTTCTCAAAACAAACATAAGATTTCCAAAACCTTGATTTACATCTAAAGGGAAATCGATTCGGTCTTTTGTGAAAACAAAAGATCGAAAAGTATCAACCGTGTTGTTGTATCTTCTGAAGAGAACTTTGTTCTGCAAAAAGATATTCGGGAATAACTTCTAAAGAGAATTTGTGTTCTGCTAGAAGTTATACGAGAATAATTCCTAAAGAGAATCGGTGTTCTGCTAGGAGTTCTATAAGTGCTTGAATAAAGATGAAGCAGGTATTACATCTAGTCAGAATAGGTAGTAGGAAATTGGTGTAACAGCTTATAATCAGTGTGTGTTTATTCTGGACTAGGTCCCGGGAATTTTCTGCATTTGCGGTTTCCTCGTTAACAAAATTTCTGGTGTCTGTGTTATTTCTTTTCCGCATTATATTGTTTATCTTTATAATTGAAATATCACAGGTTGTGCGTTAATCAATCATTATTGATAAATCCGACCTTGTTTGTTGGATAGGATTTTGATTGATCTTGGATATTGTTCTTTGGTACCGTCCAAGTATTTCTCACATCAATCAGGATCATAGATTTCTATCTATTTGATTTGAGAAAAAGAGATAAAATCTTTAGTATTATTATTTGATTGAGTTTTCACTCTTGGAGTATTATTGAGGTTTAGTCCATACAGATTGCCAAAAGAAATATTGGGTGTGGTTGTTAGACCCCTACTTTTTCAATTGGTATCAGAGAAGGCAAACACGCTAAGACCTTATTAGTCTGTGTTTGAAGCAATCTGATTATTATGGACAAAAGTGCTATCTCTGTAAACGTACCGCCAGCCTTCGATGGAACGAACTATTTATGGTGGAAAATTGTTATGCGTGCTTTTCTTCAAGAGCGAGATTTTCAATCATGGGTTCATATTGTTAATGGCTATGATCCTCCAACAGTTATAGTAGATGGTGTAACTGTTGCAAAGGATATTGGTAGTTATAGTGATGTCGAGATTAATGCTGCAAGGAAAAATTCTGACGGATTAAATGCTATCATCCATGCCATTACCCCAGATCTTCAGTACCAAGTAACTACGTGTAATAAGTCTAAAGATGCTTGGGATATCTTAGAAACCGTATTTGAAGGGAATGCCGCAGAGAAAGAAGCAAGGCTTCAAAACCTAGCTTCGGACTGGGAAAACCTTCGCATGTATGATGATGAAACCTTTGATGAGTTTAACCAAAGACTTTCTCAAATAGTTAACTCCTCATATTCGTTAGGAAAAACTATTCCGGAGAAAGTTATTGTGTGCAAAATTCTCAGGTATCTACCATAAAGATGCGAGTCTAAGAAACATGCCATTGAAGAAGCAAATGATATTTCTACACTCTCCAGGAATACTCTTGTTGGAAAGTTAAAGATCTTTGATAATGAACACTGGTTTGGAAAAGACTCTTGAAGCTGCAAACAATTCTTAATCCTCTAAGGATAAATCTGGTTCGCCAGATGCTAAGGATGTTACTCCACGTCAATTTAGAAAAATCTTGAGAGACAGGAAAAAGAGTTTTTCTAAAGGTCCAACATCTCCTAATGATGATGTACAATGCTTTAAATGTCGTGGTTTCGGGCACTTTTCTTCAGCATGTCCTAGCTGGACCCATAGACAATCGGCATATGCAGTAGCTTTGCCTACTCTTGATGATGTACCTGAATATTATGATAAACAAGAGTACGTAGGCGAGGTTTCATTAGCTTCTGGAAAAATTCTTTCGGATACTGATTCTGATTCTGATTCTGACGAAGAAGTGTTCCATGTAGATCCAGTTGCTAATAATCTTCTTAAGGAATGTCATCATAAACTCTCGGAAGCTGAAAGCACCATTTTCAGTGAAAAAGTTAAATATGACAGACTTCGTAGTAGAAATAAATACTTGCAAGGCCAACTTGATTCTATTGGTGCAAGAGATTATCTCCACGAATATGAAAGCTTAAAGAAGAAATTGCCGGAAGTCGAGATCGGGAAATTACCCTTCAAGCAAAGCTAGATAACTTGGAGAACATTAAGATTAACTTGTTATTTGATTCTGAACGAGAAGATCTCAAAGTTCATCCAAGAATGATCTAGTTATTGCACTTGAAAAGGTCAAAAGGTTGGAAGAAGAAAACTCGAGCTTGAAAGAGAGTTTGTCTAAAAATAGCAGCTCAGATAAATTAACCCTCAATATTGGGAGCATTTAGAATTCATCGCGATACACGAAGATTGGGCTATGAAGGAATAGATGCTCATGGTATTTGCAAAGAGGTAAAATTTGTCAGATCTAAAGTTTCTTCTCAACCAAAACCTTCCATGGTTGACAAAAGTGAAGTATCTCTACCAACTTCCGATGACGAAAAGAGGAAATCCTATCAAGTTCCAAAGAAAGCACATATACATTCAGGTAACACTAAACATAACTTTTTCCATTATACTAAACATTGCTTTTATTGTAGAAAACCAGGTCACTTGCAAAGGAATTGCGGATTTCTTAAACGAGATAAAACCAGATCTGATTCTGTTAAGAGGACAAGATATGATGTTCCAAACTGGAGAAAAATGGAGTCTCATAATATCAGTTCTTCTAGTATTCCCCCCAAGAAGTTTCATAATTATATTGAGAAGAAAAAGAAATATGTTGCTCCAAAAGCTGCGCAGAAATGGGTAACAAAGAAGATCAATAAAGCAACGAGTGTTATTAAGAAGGATCTCCTAGACAAGAGTTCGACAAGGGATAACATCTTAAAAACGTACGGAAAAGTTATTGAAAGTTTCAAGGAAGTTGTTAAATTCCTAGAGTCCATGCATGATTGTGTTTCGAAAATTGGTGTAAGCTTCATAAGGTTGTTTTCCATGTCTTATGTTCTTCGTGAACAAGAGTGAGATAAAAGTCTTTGTATTGGGGATCACAAAGCCGATTTGGATTTAATTTTCGTGATTGATTATACAAGTTGTAATCTAGGATTTTCACCTCTTGTCTATTCTAAGGTTTCCTCTTCTGATATAAAACCATTCAAGAGTTGTTGATCATAAACCCTAGGTTTTGATAGATTTAAGTTTATGATCGTATACCAACACTTGTTAGTCGAAATCGGAGACTAGAAAGAAAACTTCGATTAAGGTATCCCGTAAAAATCCTTAAGAAGTTTTAAACAAGATATCTCTAGATTTATTCTAGTTGTTCTTGTTGTAGAATCATAAGGTTTCTCTTCCTATTTTTGAAGAGTATAATAATCCCTAATCTACAATTTTGTTTTGATATTACTTTTACCTAGTAATTGTTTTTCTCAAAACAAACACAAGATTTCCAAAACCTTAATTTACATCTAAAGGGTAATCGATTAGGTGTTTTGTGAAAACAAAAGATCGAAAAGTATCAACTGTGTTGTTGTATCTTCTGAAGAGAACTTTATTCTACTAGAAGATTTTCGGGAATAACTTCTAAAGAGAATTTATGTTCTGCTAGAAGTTATACGAGAATAATTCCTAGAGAGAATCAATGTTCTGCTAGGAGTTCTATAAGTGCTTGAATACAGCTGAAGCAGGTATTACATCTAGTCCGAATAGGTAGTAGGAAATTGGTGTAACAGATTATAATCAATGTGTGTTTATTCTGGACTAGGTCCCGTGGTTTTTCTGCATTTGCGGTTTCTTCGTTAACAAAATTTCTGGTGTCTGTGTTATTTCTTTTCCGCATTATATTGTTTATCTTTATAAATTAAATATCACAGGTTGAGCGTAGTTCAATCAATTAGATAATCCAACCTTTGGTTGTTGATATAAATTGATTGACACTTGAACATTGGTCTTTGGTACCGTTCAAGTTGTTTCTCATAATAATCAGGCTTGCGGATTCCTGATTACATTGAGAAACAAAGATATAGCTCTTGGATGTATTTTCCTTGATTGAGTCTGACTGTCTAGTTGAATCTCTTGGAAGTATATTGGAGTTAGTCCATATAAATTGCCGAAACTAAATATTGGGTGTGGTTGTTAGACCCCCGCTTTTTCAGCCGGTACCATTTTTTTACTTCCTGCTCTTCCTGAGGCACGACGGCTGAAGTTCAAAATTAGAAAGTCCACCGGTTAAATATTTGAGAATTGGTTGAGTACCTTGTTTTATTTATTGATTAAAATTTTGTTCAATTTCATTCATAGCTTCAAACCAATTACATTATGGTTAAGAACATAGAGAATAAGATTACAAGTAATAAAAATTACATTCAAATATTCCTTTGAGAAGAGAGTTGGAATAACGAAAAAAAAGTCTCAAATACATGTAGAGATCCAATTAAATCGAAAAAGAATATGGTGATTGGAATAAAATCCACCATTTGATAGATATTCTTCTTTAGAAATAGATGACTCTCAAAACAAGAGAATATGATGCTCATATCTAAACCAAACGGAGTTCTTAGATCTCTTTTGTTGAAAACGAGATTCAAGTATTGCCGGAGTGAATTGAAGAAGCTCTTCACCATAACATACCCAACATCATGAATACCATGAAGACCAAGAAAAAACGTTACAAAAACGCATGTAAAAGCAAAGGAAAAAGCCGAAACGGCAACAAAATATTAAAGAAAAACGATAAATCTGAATCCTAATCCTACCAACCTGCTTGAAAGCAAGAAATTGAGAGAAACATGCGCAAATCCAACTCCAATGAAGCTGGATCCGAGCGGGAACAAGATGGCTGCTTGAGTTTTCTCAAGGGTTAGAGAGGGAAAAGAGAGAGTAACACGTTTTTGTTTAATGAACTCAATTGGTTAAATTTTAAAAAGGGAGGAGGAGATTGCCTACAAACGGGTGTTTTCGTTTGCGAGGAGATGTATTCATGTTTGGTTCCCCGTGCCTCAAAGTCAAACTTTAACAACAAACGATTTAACAACAAACGACCAAAAAAAGCATTAATAGGGAACTTCATTCTCCATATACATACGTCCTAGTAGGCTAGTACTGCACTTTTGCTCATCCACAGCGATAGGGGACCGGAAGATGCATATGAGTTGGATCAGTGGACATGTAAGAAAAATGCGTTTTTATTTCTCTGATTTTTTCCTATTTTTGTTACAAACTTATAGTATCAAGATTTTGGTGTTCCATTTGCTTAGGTTACAAGCTAAATAAAATAGAAAAGAAATCTTTCCACTTGTTCGGTTTAACTGAACTAGAAGTAGCTGAACTATTTTGAACCCAACGTACACCGCTGAACTCATTTTTAGTAGGTTTAGCTAGAGCCTAGAGCTTAGGTGGTGAATCAAATTCAATCCCGTTTACACTTAATGCAGCGGTGTACGTTGGGTTCAAAATAGTTCAGCTACTTCTAGTGGTTATTGGGCACATTTTAAACCTCAGGGTAGATCTTGCTACAGATCCAAGCGCTAAGGCAAATCATGGTTTCCATACTAATTTTCTGCTCATTTATATTAGTAAACAAATGTAGCAAAGGGTACCGAATTGTTTAGTTGTGGTCAATTCTGCAACATTGCTAATAGAGGGTACCAGTCTACTACTGGGGAGGATACCAGATTCCATATAAGACAAAGAAGACATTGTTCTCATATGTAAGAGATATGACACCCTTCCCTTTAAACCAGTACTCCAATTAGCAACCATGTAATTTATAGATTTTTATTCAGTAAATGGTGTTTATGATGAATTTGGGGTCGCTGCTAGGAATTCTGGTGTGTTAGCGAGATAATGTTGGTCGCGTGACGTCCACTTTGGATGAAGAAGTCGCTTTTTTGATCAAAGAGAAACTTAAGGTCACAAGGTAGATTTTAGACCATGGACCAAATTCTGGATCATGCGACCCTTTAGGTTTATCAGGAAACTTTTGGGGTGCAGTTACTGATGTTAGGTTAGATTTTACATTTACGCAATTTTGACAAATGCAGGTATTAATTCATATGACAATTGTTATCCATAATGCAATTTTTTTGTGTCTAGGAGCATATTTCAAGTTACCAAACATACTTAGCCTTCGGGACAATTTTTGGTTTGGGGAACATGACATATTTTGAATTTATTAATGTTCTTCCATATTTAAGAGACCCTAAGAATATCATGTAGGTTTAGTTTGTTGTTTTGGTCTACGAACCCGTGTTCGTCCATATTATTTAGAAAACTTATTCGTACTGTTTGTGAATAATTTCAAGCACGCGGCTGAATTCAGAAAAATTATATGTGTTTTTGAAGAATGAATTCAATTGAATATTTTTTTTTATTTTGAGGCAGCTATGGGCCGAAATAAATAAATAAATATAAATGATTCGAACATGTGGATCCGGACATAATAAAAACATCTTGGATAATTTGTATTTTCATCATGAAAGAAGGATAACTATGTAATGTAATTTTAGATAGTGGTAAGAATGAGGTTCGTAAGACTTGTGAAAGCAATTGAATTTAGATTTATTTAAACTAAAAGTAGAGAAAATTTAAATCCAAATTTGTTTTTTTTTTATAGTGAAAATAACCAAAACACTAGATTCCACTATTACACATGAATAAATAATGATAAAAATTCCAAAACTCTAATTATTTTTACAATCTCTTTTTCTTAATTCACAAATTATCAAGCATATTCTCAAACATTAATTGTATCCCTTAAGCATAGATTATCTAACCAAAGCATAACCTATCTAATTGAATCATAACTAATTAGGAAAAATTATGCAAACAATTAAAATTCTACAAAATAGTGATTGAGTGAATTATAAAATACAAATTAGAGAAAAATAGAATAATTACCAATTATTCATGCATAAATAGCTTCCTCCGTGCCTTGATTACGCGAGAATTAGCTCATCATTATCATGGAAACATGCTCAAAATTCATCTTTATTAATGCTCAAAAATGGTTCACAAATGATGAAATGGGAGAAAAAATGAATAAAACCGGGTTTTGTAACACTTATATTTGTTACAAAATCAATTGTTACAGAAAACGATAAAGGAATACCGTCACTGGCACTGTTGAAGAACGACGGTCTTTAAGGGTCTTATGTTCTTCGTACCTTCTTCACCAGCAGAAAATTTGTTTTTCCTGTAACTTTTTTCTCCCGATTTCTTTATGCTCTAAACGTCTCCCTATTCTCTCCCTTAACTCCCTTAACTCCTGTGAGTCTCCTAAAGCCTTTGTATAGTCACAGGATCAAGAATAAACTCGTAATAACTCAAAAATCTTCTCGATATCCAACCATTAACTCATGAATATTTTCTTTTATGTTTTACGCATCTTTTCGACGTATACACGCTCCAGAACTTCCTTGTTTGACTCCTCCACACTTCTGCAGCAACTAAACTCCATCACAACTCAATCCATGCACGTTCAAACACGCTATATTCCGAGGTTGCATATTTTCTTCCCGACGAAAATTCAGCCCAACTGAACGCATTAGAACACTCATACCACCATTGTTTGGGCATATCACGTTCATCCCAATCAAAATCAGTGATTGAATCTCACTGAAACTCCTCAAAAAATCCAACAGAAAATTCCGCAGAAAATGAAATTTTTTTCCCGCCAAAATTATTTTTCAAACGATGAAGAAAGGTGTTGTGCCCTGAATCCAAAACGCGGGTGCCTTTAGCAGCTCGGTTGCCTTGGGGGCGCCCTTATCCATTTTTAGGGTGCCTTTAGTAATTTTGGTGGGTGCCTTTAACACTTTTTCTGGGGTGTTTTCAACACTTTTTCGGGGTTCCTCCAGTGTATTTCTGGGGTGCTTCCGGTGCATTTCTGGAGTGCCTTTAGTACTCTATCTTGGGGTGTAAAACACCACTTTACGAGCCAATTTCGTCGCAAGAGCTTATTTCTCTAAAAATACCTACAAAGACATGAAATAACAAAATAAATACAAAATCGAATACTAACAATATATACAATTGAGACATATTAGACACAATAATGCATCTATCACTATGTAATTAATAATTATAAGTAACGTCGTTTTTCTCTAGCACTAGGTATCCCCTGTCCAGAATAAATAACCGAGTGATTTGGTTACAAAGATAAAGGGCTCAAATCAATATTATTCGAGGATAAAGGTGGGCAGTAGATGATGGATGCGAATTTGGTGTCGCCTGCGTCCAATGCATCTAAATGGAGGATTTGAGATTTCTTTCCGCGTCCAATGCATCCTTCGGCGGATTTAACATTCACAGGTTGAATGGACGTGCCGATTGAATGCGGGTGGTTTGGCGTATTTTAAAAAGCAAAAAAACCTAAATAGGGTTTATAGCATAGATCAATAATGGAAGATACGAGAGGAGTTTGAAGGAGGTTTCGATGTTCCATCGTCATTACCACAATCACCCATCTCCTTTTCTTTTTTCCTCGAAAAACAAGCATTCCTCATATATTGATAATACCTCGATTAAACGTATCTGTTACATGACTCACCATATTGGCTATGAAATTTTGAACAATCCTAGAAGCATCGATCAATAATATTTTTCAGATCACTTTACAATATAGATACAAAACTTAATTTGATGAAGAAGTCTAACCATTTCTTGTTGATTTGAAGTAACTAAACAGGTGTAAATGGCCTAGTTTGGATTAGGGAACCAAAGATCAACCATTTCTCAATATATTTTTTCTTCCAAATATGTAGTAACATAGTTGATAATGGTATAATTGAATCCATAGACCCCACCAATAGTCCGAGATTTTTTCAATCCAGTGAAACAAGTAACAGAATATCCAAAATCTGTTATTTTAAAGATGAATCGACTGGAATCTGTTTTAAACTTCATCAAATTGGCCTTTGGTATCCATTTATTGTTGGTGTCTTTGGTGATATTACTGCTACTTTATTCTTGGGAGATATTCTTGGTTGTTAGTGTTGTAAGTCTATTGATGTTGTTATTGTTGTTCTTGATTAACTTGTTCAATAAACCCATCAAAAATCCTTGAAAACAAAACCCAAAATAGAGAAAAACTAGTATTCCAATCAGTCTTGCTGAAGGAAGAAGAAACATCAAGTTAAGATTTGATCTAAGAAGAAAATGATTAAATCCAAATAAAAAATAAGTGTCAAAAACAGGTAAAAGGCAATAAAGAGAATCCAACTAGAGTCTCTGAAATCTCTTTGTTTGGGGAGAAAAAAATGAGAGAAAAACAACAACCCAAATCTCATTAGAGAAACATGAGCTTAGTTATAGTAATAGTCATTCCACATCAGTAAAAATCATAAGCAAAATAATCATTACAATAATTACTATCATCATAGTAATATAGTTACTAAATTCAATACCTTTAAGATTTCATTAAAAACTAAATTTGTTCAAAATGTTTGAAGTGATTAAAAACATAATGAATACATATAACATAATCATGGAAATACTTGATTATTTTGGCATCCCCGAATAAATGGGTTTCCAACAGATATTTAGAGGTGACACCCGCGTTAAGTCCACCAAATAGGCAGATCGCCTGTCCACCTGCCAAATTGCGGATTGAGTCGGATGATTTCTCTTGGATAGGCCGCAAGAGATGAGAAATACAATTGGGTTTGATCTGGCCCAAGAAATGTTCACTGGGCCTGAATGTTGTCGAAGTGTCTTCATTTCTCAAGTTGTCAAGAGAAAATTAGGCGCAGACCCAAACGAAATAATATTCTCATTGTCAGGCCCACAATTAATTTTTAGTTCCGTGACACCCATAATTATATGAAATTTTGAAAAATGTCTGCATAACGGGTTATGCATCAGGGGTATAATTGGCAACGCAACTTGGATATAACATATCTAAAAACCCGCGCCTTGGAATTTTACAAATTTTATATTGTTGGAAATCTTTTTAAGAGAGTTACACAACGAGAACAAACAACAATATCAAAAAAAAAAAATCACGAAAAAGTCGGAGGTGATCATCATTTTATGGGAAAATTTCGAAAACTGACTACATATTCGTTATGCAGCCTCCAAAAAAATGCATAACACAATATGCATACACCACAAAAGATGCATAACACGTTATGCAACTATATATTTGTTCATGCATCTATTATTTTTGTATATGCAGCCACTAAAACGTTGTATATGCCTGAATCCAACAGAAAAAACAGACGCATAACGAATTATGCAACTATTTTCTCAATTGCATAGCAAGTTATGCATCTATAAAAGGTTATGTGGCCATTGTTTTGGTTGATTTTAGTGCGTACAGATAAAATTTATGCATAATGCATTATGCAGCCATATTTTCGGATGCATAACAGGTTATGCATCCATTCCACGACTGCACAACATGTTATGCAGATATTATTGTAGGTGCATGACAAGTTATGCAGTCTTTGTTTTTGTTGGTTTTAATAGTGACAAAAAATTTGCTGCATAACGTGTTATGCAACCGTTTTCTGGACTGCATAACAAGTTATGCAACAAATTTTGTAGATGCATAATAGGTTATGAATCCATTTTCACGACTGCATAACATGTGACGCAGACATTTTCTCGACTGCATGACAGGTTATGCAGTCATAACAGCATCATCATCATCATCTTTCATGTGTCAATATCTCTCGTACAAACCAAAACAACATAAACACCCAATTTCAGTTCATTGTTGTTGAACTTCCGGCAACAATCCGCACGAAACCAGCCAAAAAACTTAAGCTCACCTACAACGGCTGCAACTTAGCTTCTTACAATATTTCCCACTGCATCATCATCTCCTCCTCATTAACACAACACTTCTCCATCTCCATTAAGGATTCTTGTAAACTCCACAAAAATAACCAATTTTTTGTTGTTGTAAGCCTATCCAACTGCAACCATTCATATTCAAGCTGAACCTCTCAATTTTCTTTGGACACAACCACCAGTACTTATTCCACCTGCAACCATTCTTATTCCACAAGCACAATGTAAATGGAGTGAAACCCTCACTCGTAACAACTTCAAGTTCAATACGCTCAATCAGAAGATTCAATTCATCTACATCATCGTCGTCATAGAAAATCCAATGCAGTTTCTTCTCATTATCAAATGAATCAATACGCCCAGTAAACCACCTTTTTGATCCTTCCCAATAAACCTTTATTCGCTTCCCAACAATTCTGTCAAACCCCCATTGTTACAACCATACATCCCTGAAATCAAACCTAGCCATTTCAATTCATTCCTGCAATTTATACCACCAATAGACCTATTCAATCATTATTGCTAGAACATCTCAAACCCCCATCTTCTAATTCTTGATAAACCCACAATTTCTTCTAGATTGCAACACAGATTCAGATTAGAATCGAAACCCTTGTTCATCTCCTACCCTAACCTTCAACTTCCCTAACCAATTCCTTGCTTCTGTAAATTCTTCTCCTGCTCTACTGCAACCCTAACCATCACAGAAACTCATTCATCATCTCAATCTTCATAGCAGCAACGGACTCAAAACACCCATCGATCTCATAGCATATTCATTACCAGCAACAACAAATATTCTCTTCAATCATCACCAGATTCGGCAGCAGCTTCAACTATCTTTCTGCAACAACACATCCATAACTCCATCGACCTCAAATAATCGTTCTTCTCGATCTGATTCAGGTGTTGAGGAAGATTTACAGTTGGGAAGAAGAAGAAAACGAATTAAAGAAGTAGTTTTTCCTTTATAAAAGAGAAAAACGGATTTTTTTTTAAATTATGGGTTTTAGAATAATTTTCTTTGTGAAAATGGGGGCGCGCATGAAGTTTTGCGCCCGTGGGTTTCTCAGTGGAAAAATCTGGGAAAATGGGTCTCACAGTAGTTTTCACAGTTTTCAAAGGGTACCCCCAGCAATGAAAATTATCATTGGCTTAAAGACCTCCGGATTTCTATTCTTATGTTCTGAAATAGGAAGGTTAGATTAAAGAGAAAAAAAATACCTAATGCTATGAAACCTGACAGTACCAACATCCAAAGATCTCAGGGTTTTTAATATCTACTGATATAAAACAGGAACAGTACCAGCATACAAATGTGTTTTTGCTTTGTAGGGAATTTGCCATATTCGTGGGTTCTTTATGCCCCAAACTTTAACAACAAACGACCCCAAAAGCATTGATCACAGAACCCCATTCCCCGTACGCCTACGTACTACTATACAGTACTGCTGCTCATCCACAACCATTGGGGGAGAGGAAAATGAAGATGCATATATGAATTGGCTATCCGGACAGTAAGGGGTCACATACTTGTACAAGGGATGGTTTTATTTATTTATTTATAATTACAACTTACACTATCTCAGGAATTTGGTGTTTCCGTGGCTTAGTTGACAAGCTAAAGAGCAGAAAACAAGTCTTCCCACTTGCTGATTTGGTTCGGTTATACGATGGGCTGAAGTTTTATTGCAAACACAACTACACTGCTACATAAAGTAGTATCAAGTTGAATGAATTTGATTGACAAAAACCTAAACTATAAGCTAGCTAGAACCACACTAAGCTAAACTAAATGAGTTTCTAAGGTTCAAATTTGAATCAGAAGAATTTACTAAAGGCTAACCAATAGAGGCAAATCCTTTTTTGAAATGAACAAAACACAAAATTCGTTGTGAGATTCAGCAACAAATATTATAGTTAGTGGGGGGATGTAGACAAGGTTTAGTTGTGTTTCTTTTTGAATTGATGTTGATAGATATGATTTTCGTCCATTGGTAGTCAAATGACTGCACATGGCAGAAGCACCTAAAGCTAATTAGCTAGATTTCCCAAAACCAAAAGTATCTAATCCGTCTAATCTAATAATTTAGTAACAAGGGATTCCCTGATTTACTTTGCAAGGGAGTTTAGATGGTTCTCCTTTATTTAACACAAGTTCTTTTAGAAACCCATTTGAGAGAGTTTTACTTTTAGCCCTGCTTGGCTACTTTACCATGTTACCATTGATTTTATAAAGCTTTAAAGAGTAAAAGGGGAATGGATCCGAAACTAAAAAAAGAAACACACAAAAATAAGCAAAGCAAAAGAGAAGTAGCTTACAAATCTTAACCACAAATAGGTATTCAGAAATAAAATTAGCAAAGTTTCAAGTCTTTGGATCACCTACTTACTTGGATAAAAGCAAGCAACAATTGGGTTTGGATTCAGAATTTTTAGCATTGGATACTTCCTGTGGGTATCTTTCCTATTGTAGGGGAAATAAACTAGCTAGATACTGGTAATTAGTGAGAAAACTTTAAGGGACAATTTCATTGGTTTATCTTTTCTTTGTCACACAAATTTTAGAAAGAGGTGTTACATCTAATAGGACAAGAGGGGGTAAAAGAGATAGAATGTTGTTGCAAACGGTAAAATTAAACTTCTAGGTAATTCCCATTATGAAATCCATATTTTGCCAACTTACAGACTGTAAAAAACGGGTAGAACTTATGTTACTGGATTGGTAAAACTTATCATTGCATGTACATTATGTGTGAGAAAGACTTGATACAATAAACATCGGGTAGAACTTATGTTACTGGATTGGTAAGCTGACAAGTTGTATGTACTACTTGTGCTAAGTAACTCAAAGAGAAAAGGCAAGAGATCAAATCATTAAAATTTTGCACACAAAGAACTGGCTAGTTTAATAATCAAAATAAAGGTACAAAATTCTGTGGAGAATGTAATATGTATGCGCACAGCCTTGAAGTAGTCTAACACTGCTGATCTGTTGTCTAACACTCTACCTGCTGGTGAGTATGTGGAGATCATCCCTAGTTGTTTTGCTCAAAACATGAAGAAGATTTTTATGGAGATGCTATGGGGGTAGAGTGTATTTTAGAAAATAGCAGGCCTGGGAGCTTGCTGTTGGTGTTGGGACGTTCTTTTCCATGTCTATTTTTTTATCCTGCAGCTTTTCTTTTGTGGTTCTGGTCGGGGTCTCCTTAACCCCCGAGCTCCTTTCAGAAAAGAAAAGAAAATAAAGAAGATACAGAACCATCCACCAACAGAAGATAGCTAATGAGTTAAGAATTGCAGCACCAGCTAGTAGTAAATGAAATCCGTACATTATCCTTTTCATTAATCAATGATTATCCATATATGTACAGACTAGATAATAGCTATTTATATCACGCACTTACAAGAAATCTAAAATAAGAATACGATATTAGCTATAGTGGCACTGACACAGATCATAATAGAATGATACAAACTGCAATTCCTTAAACAGGTGCTACCGTTTGTCTCTCAGGATCCGAGACACGGCTTTCATAAAATCTAGCAATGAAGGCAGAAGCTTTTCTGTCGATATCAGGTTCAGCAACCCATCTCCCTTTGTCGTCGTCGCTTGGACGTACTTTCCTCACGTTCACCGCATCATCCCATCCCATATCCTCCATGTAGCTTGAGCTCCTTGATGACTTGAAAATGCTGAATATAGAAGAGAAGAAGGATGATGATGAAGACTTCTTTTGCCTCTTTCCTCCCATTTTGTATGTATTATTAGATGAAGCAAGTTAAATTTGCAGTGATGAGTAGTGAACTGTGTTTTTAACTATCAAGGAAGAGTATTATATGACTCTCTTGTGTTTGTTGAGATTAGCAACATAAGTTGGGTTATATTTATAGTAGGAGAAGAAACCCTTGTGAAGTAAGTAACTGAATTATTTTAGTGATACTTTTTGTGTGGAAGAATCTTTGAAGGGTTTCAAATCACTAATGAAATCCAACTTAGGCATTCTGGTTTGATTGTTGGTCTACATTTTGACTGGTCTTAGGGGCTAAGAGAAAGTAACGCAACTAAGTAAGGCTGGTGAAACTTAGAGACAGCACAAATGTTATGGTCCTCAACCTTTATACTAGATTATTCATAATTGATCCCAATATTTTCTCTCTACTTTTCATTGCTTACCTTTAATTATTATTTCCACCCATTTTTTTTTATTTTTTTTTTGGCATTTTCAGCACATCTGCGTTATTAGATACAGTCACTTCCCTTCTCAAAACAGTTACTTCTTTTCTCTTTGGGGCTACAATTCTACTTAGCATCTGCGTTTTTTCCTCCCTTCCAATTTAGACGAAGGTTTTAAGCTTTTTACAAGTCCCATATTACTTGAAGGTTTTCCTATTTCTCCCAAAAAATTCCTGATTTGTCCATGCTTTGGAATCATATACAAAAATATAATATAATATAAACTTAATTTCCCAAATAATTTTTTTAAATAATCTACTAGACTCTAAATTAATACTAAAACCAAGGAATTAAAAATTATATATTTAAATATTTTAGGAGATATTAATGAGGATATATTTGGAAAATATATAATCTCTTTTCTTTTTCTTAATATGTGTGAAAACACATAAACCTGCATCTAAAATGGGACTGAAGGAGTATTTTATTTTAATAAGGTTAAAAAAGTTGTAAAGAAAAAAATAAATAACAATGGTGTTACTTTGTTTCAACTTTACTGTTTACTTAGCTACAAATACCAATGTTGGATTCCAACCCATGTTATTGTTAGCTAGATTTACTGCATGTCTTAAGAGTTAAGACTTAGCCTTAACACAGCAGGTTCCTGCTAATTAAGCATAATCCCATCTTTTATGTTTCTCTTCTTTTTGTAAACAAAGTTAGTAGCTGACAACTGTAAGTAATTTCTTTGATCAAGCAAAAATTAGTGGTGATACTTAGAGGTGAAGGCAAACATGAGTGAGTATATTGCATACCTGTTACGGTTTAAGAGTATTATATACTACCTAAAATCCTAAAGATAGATAAGAATTAAGGTTTATATGATTAGTTTACTAAACCACATTAAGGAACAAACATATTATTCATTATTGTTAGGTTTCCTTTATTCCCTTTTGTTCAAAGTCTCGGTCAAATTCTGGCAATACTTGTAGGCTTATAGCAGTATTTTTGTATAAAGAACGACTTATTGACTTGTGCCAAATTACTAACTATAGTTGGCATACGTCGTTATTGTTGCCATCCAAATTTCAGACACGTTAAGTTGTCTTTATCGACCGGTCTTTGAAAACCGTAGAATCATGTGAAAAATTATTGATTATAATTAAGAAAGCGTGCATTGTGCTTATGCTGAGCTTAATTATTGCTGTGTACTTAACACAATAGACTATTGGAAAATTGTTGCTCAATTCCATGAAATTCGACTAAAGAACAAAAGGAAGAAAAGTAGCGAGAAAGAAAGAAAACCGCTTTAGCTTGCATCACTGTTGAAGAAAATACTTTCTTGTCAGAAATCCCCACTAAAGAAGAGATTTGGCTCACCCTATCAAATATGAACCAATGGGGAGCCCCAGGTCCGGATGGCTTCCAACAAGGTTTTTTTAAAGCCAACTGGGACATACTGGGAAAAGATATCATTGGCTCAGTCCAAGAATTCTTTCGATCAGGCGTTCTCGACAAAGATTTTAATCATTCCTTCATAACCCTCATCCCAAAAATTTCCACGCCTCAAACTCCGGGAGACTTCAGACCTAGTAGCCTGAGCAATACCATTTATAAAATAATCTCGAAAATATTAGCTAATAGATTAAAACCCATACTCAATAAAATAATATCTCCCAATCATTCGGTGTTTCTCCCTGGTCGACAAATCACAGATAACATCATAATTGCTCATGAACTTATCCACTTGATGAAAATTTCCAAGAAAAAAAAAGGTTTCCTAGCGTTAAAACTAGACCTATCAAAAGCTTTCGATAGGGTTGAATGGACTTTTATTGAGAAAGTCCTCTTAGCTTCTGGCTTCTCGGAAAACTGGACAAACCTCATTTTCCAATGCACATCAACAACCTCTTTTTCAATTCTTCTCAACGGTTCCTCAGGACACACTTTCAACACTTCGAGAGGTTTAAGACAAGGTGATCCATTATCGTCGTATCTTTTCCTAATATGCATGGAAATTTTGTCTAGACTCATGGAAAAAGATATTGAAGACAAGAAAATCACTGGATTTCAAATCAACAAAAATGCTCCCAATATATCCCACTTATTTTTTGCGGATGACTGCTTTTTATTTACAAAAGCGGATCTGGGGGAAGCGAAAAGTCTTTTGGAAATCTTACAATTATTTGGGAACATCATAGGCCAGATGGTTAATCTTCAAAAATCCAGCGTCTACTTCAGCCCACAAATTCATCCGAAACATGGGAAGATTATAGCAAAAATTTTAAAAGTCCCGCTGATGACCAAAACCGATAGATACCTGGGTACCCCGCTCTTCTTTGATAGGAATCGAAAAGCCAATTTTGAGCCTCTACTACAACGATATTATTCTACTTTACAAGGTTGGAAATCAAAAATGTTATCTCAAGCGGGTAGGACTGTCTTGATAAAATCTATCCTTCAATCTTACCCAACCTATCAAATGCAAGTTCTTGCTCTGCCAAAAGAAACACTTGATCAACTCGACCGGATTCATAGAAATTTCTGGTGGAAAAAAGATGGGCAAAAAAGAAAAGGAGGATTTATAAAAGCTTGGAAAAGTATATGCAGGCCAATTTCCCAAGGTGGTTTAGGAATTAAAAACCCCCATCATTTCAATATAGCTCTTCTCACTAAACTTGCAAGTAGATTGGTAACTGAACAAAACCAATTATGGGTCAAACTCCTAAAAGCAAAATATTTCCCAAACTCGCACCCTCTAGAAGATTCCAGAACCTCGAATCTGTCTTGGATTTGGACCAGCATACAAAAAGGTTTAGAGCTAATAAAAATAAATTTTGTTTGGCAAGTCAAAAACGGAGCTTCGGTAAAAATTTGGGAAGACAAATGGATTCCTAACGTGGATATAGTCCATAAAGTCCCCAACTCTCAAGATCAGACACCAACAAGAGTTCAAGATCTAATAACGGATCAGAATAGGTGGGATCAAGAAAAGCTAAACCAATTCTTTTATCCAGAGGATAGGGAAAAAATTCAAGCTATAAATCCAAGGAAGCAATAGCAAGACATCATTAGATGGCGGCATCATCACTCAGGAAAATTCACGGCCAAGAATATTTATAACTTTCTAGCCAATCAGGATCAAGACAATAATGACATCCTAGATTTCCCATGGAATAGGATTTGGAGAATTCAAGCAATTCCAAGAATAAGACTTTTCATCTGGAAACTATCACAAAAAGTACTTCCAACATATGCTAGACTAGGTGCTCATAATCCAGATATCGACTCGATTTGCCAGTTATGTAACAATCAAGCGCAAGAAACGGAACTTCATCTCTTCTGCGAGTGTCCGTTTGCAAGAGCAGTTTGGTTTGGTCTCTCTCTCGATAATATAATCTCAACTTACGATTCTAGCACAATTATTTCCTGGATTAAATGGTGGATTACGGAAACTAACTTGAGGCATCTTCAGGTAAAAATTTACACCATACTCTGGTCCATATGGAAATATAGATGCTCGGTAGTATTTGAGAAAATAAACCCAGACCCAATCAATTTAATAGGGCAAATCAATAGTTTCTTACAATTCTCCCCATCAAATACCCTTCAAAGAAAATATCAACCAATTATTCTTGGTCAAATCTAAAATCAGATTGGATAATTTTCATTGATGTTTCCTTTAAGAAAGAGGATTTGTCGATGGGATATGCTTTCATTCTATATTTAGCAGATGAAGAGACCTTCATGCACCTATCTGCGGGTTCGGAGTGGTCTACGTCATCTTTCCACGCAGAAGCAAAATCTTTATTAAAGGCAGTTACGTGGTTAAAAGAAAATATTTTATCAAGCGTTTTCATAGTAACTGACTGCAAAGTGTTGGAGACAATATAAACAAGGTAAGCACAGATTCTTCGTGGACAGTGGAAAACACCTTGCAAGAAATAAGGAAAATCTTGGGCGGTCTACCTCAAGCTAAAGTGAAATATATAAAGAGGAAGAATAACTCAGCAGCGGACCACATTGCCAAGGAGGCAAGGATTAAAAAGCTACAGCACATGTCAGATAACCTGCACAAAAAAGTTCATAAATCTAGCATAGATTCTAATGTTTTTGATAAAAATGATCTTGTAAATCTTTTGTACTATATTTGCTAGTTAATATAGGATCTTTTCCCATCAAAAAAAAAAAAAAAAAAAAGTTAGTGCGCCAATTATAAGCATCGTTCTGGTGGGTAGTACGGTCTTACAAGGAAAGTTCCATGCATTGTTCCAACAAAGTTTGCAACCTGCTGTCTACCTTTTGAGCATCTTAAATCTAACCCAAAATTTCTCTTTTATTCTTTCTTTTATTTTTCTAAACTTATTGTGCGACATTAGTTTAATGACGAAAATCTTAGTGAATGAATTTAGACTTTGGAGCCAAAGTTTGGGATGCAAGGAAGATCGATGATATCAAACAAAGATCTACATGTATTCTAAAGTGGTTCATGGATATTTTGATGTGGTCCGGACAACCTTTTCTCTTTCGATTTTTTTTTTTTTTCGAAGCATGATATATTCATTTAAATTAAACCGAATAAAATTAGCCATTACAATAAAATTTATACAAGGAGGAATCATATGGTCTCAGTTTATTGTTGTGAAATTTTCTAATACATTGTTATCCGTTGTCCGATTCACCATCCCGCAAGATTTCCTTCCCTATAGATGTGTCTAATGGTGCATTGTGGGATTTGGGCCAGTCTTATCTTGATTTCGGCAATCATTTTGGTTAAGTACTCGGCATTTGATGTTCGAAATCGTAGTAGAATCTTCGAGTCTGTTTCGGATTGTACTTTTGGCAATTCTCGTTTTGTCATCGTTTTTTATGCAATGAGCAGGTCCCAAGTTTCAGTCATGAAAGCAGTGGTGACACCCAGCGGATGCGCAATCGCCAAAATTGTAATGACCTCTTCGTTTTTGCATATAATACCATTCCGTGCTATTCCAAGGTATTCTCGAGATGCTCCCTCAGTGTCAATTTTGATCCAAACCAAGTGAGCTTTTCATGAAACCAATTCTGGGTTGACAAGTTGATGATATCACCAGTCGATTGTATGGGGTAGCATTATGGTAGATCAAGGTTATTATTGAATTGGGGGATCTAGTTTTCTTGCATATGGTTTCCAATTTGATGGAAGAGACGTTGCTTCAAAACTGGTATGAAGGAAGCCAGTTTCCTCCATTGTAGGCTGGGTGAGGAAGGGATGTGTGGGATTTTTTCAAAAATGGGTTGTTGTTTAAGGTATTTTTCGTTGTATAAGGTGGCCAACAAAAACATTTAGGTTTCTCGTGAATGTTCCAAATTCTCTTCTTAATAAATGCCTTGTTATGTTCATTGTTGCTTCAGATGCCCATCCCATACTAGTGGATGAAGCTTCTTAACAGATCATCCGTGCCCCAGAAGAACTTCCTAGTGGTACGATCCATTTTTTTGATGGATGTGTATATGAAAAATTTGTATTTGCATAAGATGGTTGGAAGTAGGGGTAAGGGAAGATTTTATGAGTCATAATCTTCCTGTCGGGGTTAAGCAATTCGTCATCCATCCATTTTATTTATGTGCTAGCCGTTGTATGAGGGGGACAGAGATGAGTCGATATGATACCCTTGTTTAAAATTGAACTTCTAGATATATAAGGGATTGATGTTATTGGCATGTCGACCGCTTGTTGAAGTTCATCCAATTGTTGTTGGTCAAGCCCCGGGTGATGGACTATTGTGGATTTAGAAGTGTTAATTTGTTGACCTGTTGAGGCGTTATATTCTTGAATCCTCTAGAATTACTTTGTAGGATATCGATAGGTCATTCGTGTACATGAGATGTAAAATTAGTGGGGATTTATGGGAAATACGGGGTCCTTCCACCTTTTTCTGGGTTTCAAAATTTCTCAAGTTTGTAGATAGTATTTCCGCACAAATATATACATCGGATGAAAGAGGTGTGTCGTTGATATTGATTGAGTAGGTTACTGTTGATATACATAACGTGATTTATTCTACAAAGATTGTTGGGAAACCCAATTTGGTGAAATCATGTTTGATGAATCCCCAATCCAAGGAACCGTGAGCATTTTGTATGTCCAATTTAAGGGTTATTTTTGGGTCTTTGGTGCGGTTTAAAATTTTGATATGGTAAAAAAGCTCGCCAGAGAATGCTATGTTGTCATTCATATATATTTGTACAAAGGCACTTTAATATAGGCTTATCAAGAAGGGGAGAAGAGGTCGTATGCGATTGACTAAGATTCTTGAGATGATTTTATAAGTGACATCGCATAGCTCTATAGGTCGATATTGTGATGGCTTAGAACAATGGTTAACTTTTGGGAATAGAGTGAGGTTAGTATGGTTCATTAGGGGGTGAATGTTAAGGGAACTAAAAAGCTTGCGCAGCATATCCATCAGTTGCAATTGGGTTGTTTCCAAGAATACTTTGAAAAACTTACTGGTGAATCCATTAAGACCTGGGGCACACTCCGAGATGATAGAAAAAAGTGCACGTTTGATCTCCTCAAGAGTCACTTCGGCCGTGAGCGTAACACATTGTTGCGGTGTTAGCCTTGGCTTTATTGCCTCAAATAGGTTTTTCATCAATTATTTTATTTGGTGTTGTATATTAATCTGCGAAGTGATCAAACATGAGATTAGTGAAAACACTAGGGGTTCCAAAATACACCACCAACTTTTTCGTAGGAAATCTGTATGGACAAACTCAACACAACTCCGAGAGTTGAAACTCAATCAAGAAAAGTTTCTAGAGTTATCTCTCTCTCTCTCTCTTTTTGTTAGAACATTTACAGAACTGAATCCGTGAACCTAACTACAACGAGAGTTCTTGGACGGTACCAAAGACCATGTCCAAGGATCAATCAAGTCTTACCCATAAACTAGGTCGGACGTATCTACTTTGATTGATCAACGCACAACCTGTGATATTTCAATTATAAAGATAAATAATATAATGCGGAAAAATAAATAACACAAACACCAAAAAATTTGTTAACGAGGAAACCATAAATGTAGAAAAACCTCGGGACCTAGTCCAGATTGAAAACCAAACTGTATTAAGCCTCTACAAACACTATCCTACTACCAGTTAACTTTGGTCTGGAATGTAGTTAAGCCCGAACTCAGTCTCTCACTGATTCAAGTACAGTCGCGCTCCTTACGCCTCTTGAATCCCAGCAGGACTCCGCGCAATTGATTCCCTTAGAAGGAGTCCCACCAACTAAGAGTTGCTTCAACTCAATTGAAGACTTTAAACCAAATCTGCCTCCCACAGATTAAACCTATAATTGATTTCCTGATTTACGATCTAAACGGATGATCAGATCACACGAAATATCCAGGTGATAGAAATCGA
The DNA here is from genome assembly GCA_023531105.1 of Papaver atlanticum. NCBI lineage: Eukaryota > Viridiplantae > Streptophyta > Magnoliopsida > Ranunculales > Papaveraceae > Papaver > Papaver atlanticum. Next base: position 677,792 of record JAJJMB010002379.1, on the reverse strand, counting down.
TAGCAACTTGACAGAAGTCTGGCTATCCTCAAAATCCGGACTTATGCAACCCGGAGTGCATCCTAGATTATTATTCACCGTACAAGTATAAAACCTGTGGAATCAACAAAGTTTGAGACAAAGAGAACTTTGATGATCACTATCTATCTTAATCGTCGGAGCAAGCTCTACAAAAAATCAAGATCAGGATACTCGAGTTATCAAGGAAAGATTACTGGACGTGGCTTCACGAATCCTAGTGAAGTATTTGTTAGTCGCTAAACCCTAAAAGGGTTTCTAGAGAAGATGAATCTAGATACAACTAGGAGACACCAAAAAGTATTGCCAGGATTCAAAAATCCCAATTTCCAAGAGTTCCACTTATATAGAATTCAAAGCCCAGTTTTTTTTAGGTTTAAGCTAAGATAGCTTTGGAACCAAGCAAACTATATTCAGCGTTAGATGAAAGTTTTGAATCTTGAAAAAGTGGGGGTACAATAATCTCACCCAATAATTCGCTTAGCAATCTGTATGGACTAACTCCAATATACTTTTAGGAGAATCAACTAGACAGTCAGACTCAATCTTAATAAAAAGTATATCAAGGGGTTATATATCAATTTCTGGATTTAATACTTACTCAAGAAAATAGAAATCTGCGAGTCTAATAGAATACAAGAGAAATTAACTTGAACGGTACAAAAGACCAATGTTCAAGTATCAATCAATTTCAATCAACAACCAAAGGTTGGATTATCTAATTGATCGATTCAACGCACAACCTGTGATATTCCAATTATATAACAAAATATAATGCGGAAAAGAAATAACACAGACACCAGAAGTTTTGTTAACGAGGAAACCGCAAATGCAGAAAACCCCGGGACCTAGTTCAGATTGAACACACAATGTATTAAGCCGCTACAGACACTAGCATACTACAAACTAACTTCGGTCTGGACTGTAGTTGAATCCCAATCAATCTCACACTGATCCAAGGTACAGTTGCGCTCCTTACGTCTCTGATCCATGTAGGATACTACGCACTTGATTCCCTTAGCTGATCTCACGTACAACTAAGAGTTGCTAAGACCCAAAGTCGAAGACTTTAATAAACAAATCTGTATCACATAGAAAAGTGTACAGGAATAGATAAATCTGTCTCCCACAGAAATACCTACGAGTTTTGTTCATTCTTTTGATAAATCAAGGTGAACAGGAACCAATCGATAACCCGGACTTATATTCCCGAAGAACAGCCTAGAATTATCAATCACCTCATAATAATCTTTTTTTTTTTTTGGTACACACCTCGCAATCTATGTTGTATGAAAGAATCTTTTTGGTACACACCTCACAATAATCTTAATCGACTAGCGAAACAAGATATTGCGGAATCACAAACGATGAGACGAAGATGTTTGTGACTTCTTTTCTATCTTGCCTATCGGAGAAACTAATCTCAAACCAATCTTACGATTGCACTCAATCACAATAAAAACAGCAAGATCAGATCACGTAACTACAGATAAAATAGTTGGGTCTGGCTTCACAATCCCAATGAAGTCTTCAAGTCATTAACCTACAAGGTCTCGGTAGAAACCTAAGGTTAAAGAAGAATCGACTCTAGCTTATACAACTAGTATCACACAGGAGGTGTGGGGATTAGATTTCCCAGTTGCTAGAGTTCTCCTTTATATAGTCTCCAAATCAGGGTTTGCAATCTAAGTTACCTTGGTAACAAAGCATTCAATATTCACCGTTAGATGAAAACCTAATTAGATTCAAGCTGATATCTTTCAACCGTTAGATCGAACTTAGCTTGTTATACACAAATGAAATGCACGTTCATTTAGGTTTGTGTAACCGTACCTAAACGTGTACACCTAGTTGGTTCAACAGTAGTTAGCCAATGGTTAGACATATGAGCACTTTCATATCAACCATATTCATCTTCACCATAACTAGTTCAAATGACTCAAAATAACTAGTTAGAGAGTTGTTCAATTGCTTAGATCTCATAAAAGTATACAAGACACAATCGAAGCGAAAACGATTTTGATTCACTCGAATCGATTCATGAACTTTATAGCCACGGTTTGCAAATATGCATTCCTTAGTTTATATAAGTTTAAGTTCACGAATAAACCGTTTATAGAAAATAACCCACTCAAGTACGCATACCGGTACGCATACTTAAGTACCCGGATTGAGTTTGTTTTCAGTTCACAAA